>CM053273.1:72520198-73026023 GCA_028583415.1 Protea cynaroides
CTTAATCTTCAGTTGATGATAGCTTGATCGAAGATCGATCTTTGAAAATACCTTCGCTCCTTGTAACTGATCGAACAAGTCATCGATCCTGGGTAGTGGATATCGATTCTTGATGGTCAGTTTATTCAACTCTCGATAGTCGATGCATAATCGAACGCTACCATCCTTCTTCTTTACGAACAACACCGGTGCTCCCCATGGAGATATACTGGGTCTAATATAACCCTTATCCAGCAGTTCTTGTAATTGCACTTTTAATTCCTTCAGTTTGGTAGGAGCCATTCTATAAGGTGCTTTTGATACTGGTGCGGCTCCAGGTATCAGGTCTATTACAAACTCTGTGGCACGGTCGGGCGGTAATCCGGGTAGTTCCTCCGGAAATACATCAAGGTAATCCCGCACGACGTCAATGTCTTCCATTTGTGGTGCTTCCTTGGTTAGGTCGACCACTGATACTAGATATCCGATGGCTCCCTTTTCAAGGCACTTCTTAGCCTTCAATGCGGAAAGTATGAGCTTGCGTCTCCGGAGAAGTTTGGTTCCCAAGAAACTGAATTCTACTCCTTCTTTGTCTTTGAACGTTAGCTTCTTCTCGGTGCATAACAGATTTGCAGAATGCCGAGCTAACCAATCCATTCCTAAGATGACGTCAACGTCTGCCATCTCAAGTTGTATTAAATTTGCATCTAAGGTTTTCTCTCCAATGAGAACTGGACATGGTCCATAACCCTTTTCTAGTTCCACTACTAATCCCATCGGTGACCGTACAAGTAATTTGTAGTCTAATGTTTTGATGGGCAGAATAGTCTTCTTTCCAAACGACACAAATATAAATGAATAAGTAGCTCCTGAATCAAAGAGTACTCTGGCAGGTATGCCATTTATAGGTACGATACCTGTGATTCGTTTTTACTTAGTCTACATGCTCAATCAATGTAATTATAACCTTAAAAAGTTTCAGTCATACCTGTGACCACATCGGGTGATGCGGGCTGGTCTCTTGATTCCTCGGTTCTGGGAAAAATAGCTTTCCTTCTGGCTCGATTCAATTACCCGAGCAATATGGACAGCTTCGTTTTCTAAATCTTCTTCTCTAAGCCCAGAATATTTTCTCTTATGCTTCCTCTTAGTCCCGCAACAAACCTACGGGTTTTGGTATCTTCTTCCTGCATGCTAGCTGGTGCGAAGAAAAATAGCTCTTCGTAGCGTTGTTGATACGAGTCTACGGACATCTGCCCCTGGTACAGACTCAGAAATTCTTTCTCCATTGAATCTCTGAAGCTTCTTGGGAAATATTTCTCGAAGAATGCTTCTTTATATATAGCCCATGTCAATAGGGCGTGTTTGGTCAATAAGTACGTCTTTGTAGATTTCCACCAATGGTGTGCGTCGCCTTTGAGCATGAAGGTGGCGCATAGTACTTTCTCTTCCTCAGTGATAGTCATCATAAGGAAATTCCTTTCCATCTCGTCTATCCAGTGTGCTGGCCACAGTGGATCAGACGGCTTGCCATTGAATTCTCTTGGTTTCATTTTCAAAAATCTCTCCACTAGCCGGGAGTGATCCAGTTGATTTTGGTATGCCCCAAATATAGGGGGTGGATAGTTGTACATCCCTTGTGCTGCTTCTGGGGCCTGCATTGGAATCGGTGCAGCCGGTTGTTGAGGTGTCTGAGGGGCTGGGTGGTTACCCACTGGTGCTACACTAGCTTGCCCAGTGTGCATGGTTGCAGCCTGAGTGGCTTGAAACATAACTCCCATTGCAACCTGCATTTGAGCTTGTGCGTGTTGCATTTGCTGCAGCTGCTGTGCCAGATTCATCACCACTGTTGCTAGCTCTGGTGGTGGAGGTGGCAAGTTTGTAGGGTTTATCGGTTCTGGATTTTCCGGTTCATGGTTATTCTCTTGACTAGTCTCCTCCACGGGTGGTGGTGGTGGGACTGTGTTTCGGGTCTGTCGGGTCACTCTACGTCCAGACATATTTCCTTTTGTGATGGGTGGTGCCTGAAAATCATCAAAATCAGTGAGAAATCATTTATACTTCATGTAGGCACGCTAACCGATGTAAAATTCAAAATCCTCAATTCATTCTGTAAAAATACTGTCTTTTCTATGTAGGGTCGATGGTGAGGGTCGATGGTATGTCCGACCCTTGGTATCCGACCCTGGGAAATGACCTGTTCTTCCCGAGAGCTGAGGGTCGATGCGAGGGTCGATGGGTGTCCGATCCTCAGTCCGACCCTCGATTTTCTGTCAGATTCCCGAGAGCCGAGGGTCGATTGGAGGGTCGATCCGAGGGTCGATGGTGCCAGTCGAATTGTCCGACCCTCGGACCAAAAATCAGATTTTTAAGATCCGATTCTGGGTCATTTCTCACTATTCCTCCTCCGTTTCGACTCGTCTCCACTCTCTCAGTTGCTACAGTGCTACTCCACTGTTCTTGGTCAGTTTAACTCTGGGTTTCAACGTCCACATCATTCCTATAGGTATATCCTCACACCTTTACCTGTTTTTAGGTTCTCTCTTCTAGGTTTTTGCCCATTTAACTCGTATTTTCCAAATTAAACTTTTTCCAACCGTAAAAATTTGATTTTTATTGGGGGCTTTTGTTATTGGGGTCTTGAGGAACGAAAGCCCTCAAAAAATTTTGAGTTTCATCGGTTGGTCATCGAGAAACCTGAAATTTTCTCTTTTTGCCCTAATTTGTCGACATTTTCGGTTTTTCTTGAATTTCTTCAAATTGGACATCGTCAGTTAAAATTTCCTACTGCATGTGGGTTGTAGGATATGTTTTAACCTACGTAAGTTCTTATGCCCACTTGTATGGCGAGAAATGGGGCTTTATGGTCAACTTACGTCGTTATTGAATCAAATTTCGGATTTTTATCTTGCTAACTCCTTATTTCTTTTCTCTTTCTTATTTTGCAGATACTATGGCCCGTACCAAAGTGCCAAGATTGCATGATCCACTTCTCTTCCGTTCGAATGAAGCCGAGGCACAGTATGTGAACTATGCCCGTAAGAAGGTTGAAGGGGGTCGCATGGTGAACTTGGCTGAGCTAGCCTTGTTCAATGTAGAGGGAGCATTTGGTGATATGGGGTGGCTCCCTGTCATCACATACGACGCGTGCACATGTCCAGACTTGGTGCGCCAGTTCTATTGTAATCTCCAGGTGGTGGGGAATTACAATGATGTTGAGCACGGTCAGGAGTTGCGCATCACCAGCTACGTCAAGGGGGTGCACATTTCTTTTGACTATCGGTAGCTAGCCGATCTGTTGGGCATTCCCCATGGTGTACTGTGCGCCGGGAGAGCCACAGTTTGTTGAGATGGAGATGAGGGCAGAGATCGACAGCCAGTTGCTCCGTCCCGATAGATGGTAGATGAGAGCTTGCTACTTGCGTCCAGCTCCACGGGTCTTCTGCAAGATTATCCAGCATAATCTGATCCCGCAGAGTGGGCACTATGAGAGGGTGTTTCAGCTGACTCAGTTCTTGATCTATAGCATATGCACTCGCCAGCCGGTCTGTCTTCCATACATCATTATGCGGATGATGATTAGTGCTACATTGTCTGGTCATAGGGGAAATCTACCCTATGGATGCATGATCACAGTGTTACTGACCCGTCTGGGGGTGGATCTGGTAGATGAGAAGATCTAGGAGAAGACCTTCTCGTCGCCTCTAGATTGGGAGGCTATCTACAAGATGGGGCTGCGAGATGCGGAGGTTAGTGATGAGGAGAGGAACGCGATGGTGCGCCCTCACACTCAGGTTGAGATGGCTGATGCTGCGGCTGCTGCTAGGGCTCGGGGAGATCCAGTCGACGATGATGATCGTATGTATATGGATGTCGACGCGATACCCCCGCCATCACCCACGCAGGCGGATGGAGTTGGTACTTCTGCTGCGGCGGCTTCTGCACCGGAGACCGGTCCTTCTCATGAGGCTGGTCCTTCACGCCCACCAGCTGATGATGTGCTGAGTATGTTTCACGAGATTAGAGAGGCTCAGCGCGCATCGGATCTGTGGATAGGGGAGCTCCTAGACGCCCAGCGCCGGACTGATCAGAGGGTGGTTGATCTCACAGCTAGTCTGCAGGCTACTCAGACCCAGGTGGCATGGTTGACTAGGGTCTATGCCGAGGACTATGACAAAGACCGTGAGGCACCGCCTCCTCCTTCGCCTCCAGCTTCTTGATTTGTACTTTACTTTTCTTGTACTACAGAGTAACTGTCCGGGTTGTGGACTGTACTCTGCTTTAGCGATGTATATACGTTTTGTTTCTCTCACTCATTGTATGTAACTTGTTTTTCCTTTAATAGATGCATTATTCTCTTTTTAATTTGGTCTCAATCATCACTTGTGCTTACAGTGGGTTGGTATTAAAGTTTTTAATTTACCCTATCTCAGTTCACAATTGTGTTGAATGTATGCTAGTTCAGCGGGCAAGGCCTGAGATGCTCTGATACCAAGTTGTCACACCCCAATTCCGTACTGTTCAGAATGGTGTGATGAACCGCTAAATAACCAACGGTTCAACCAGGATCTCGAATAGGCTATCCCCGTTTTACCCAAACTTTCACACATCCAAAATCATAATCAGAGAAATACAAAATAGCGGAAAATTTATAAATAAATGAACAGAGAACTAATATGATACCATTAATTAAATAGCAAATTATCCTGTTTTCAACTGAGACATACTTATGTAAATATCAAATACATGTCTTTATAAATTCAAAGAAACCTATAAAAATATCTAATCAAATACACACGAGTTGCACTCGCAAGAGGGGTCGTGTGTATCGCCTTCAGCTCCAGCTTCTTTTGCTGCTATATTCCCGTACGCAGACGCGTTCATATAATCTTCGACTGTGTAACCTGCATCATCAACTAAAAATATTCGACGTCGAGGGGTGAGCACACAACACGGCTCAGTGAGTAGCCAAAACAATGCAACATTACATATGCATGCAAAAAAAATCAATTTATATCTTTGGTCTTGGTTTATAGTTTGCAATGCGCAATATAAAGGTTAGGTGGTCAAAGGATAACGTTTATTGACACCGCCTTTATACATAGGGTGTGGAAGCCCGCCCGAAGGTTAACATTTATCGTCGTCCCCATCCACCCTACCATAACATTATACAACAAAGGTTAACGTTTATTGCTATATAATGATATACCAACACGTAAGCCCCTGTTAACGAGGGCTTGCAAACTGGGCTCGCTACTAACCAATCCTAATGCCAAACAGTGTATCCAAGGCCTCACCCCAGCATCCCTCAGAATGCCCATAGAGATAGAGCTAAGGCCCCCCGGTAGAGTCAGAGACTACAAGGACCGAGACCACCTCCCCTAATACTCTACGACATAATAGTTCCGCTAAGGTAATGGCGATACGACGATGTCAATGCACAAGACTTGAGTTAGAGATAGAGCTAAAGTGCTGAGACCCGCCAAAGGTTAACGTTTATTGACGTTCTCATCACACCTCCCTTGATACTCGCTCGCATCAAGCACATCAACCACACACATACAAGCACATGCCTATTCCTATCATCATCATCATCATCATCATGTTATAAACAATAAAGTAAATATGCATGAACAAGTAATAGAAATATTTGATGGCATGTTGTATGCACATTACAAATATATTCGCATAGAATCAAACATGGCATAGGACTCAAGAAAAGAAAACAGTTTATTATTAACCAATTTAGTTTAGGGTTAAGGTTTCTCACCTTAGCTTGCTAATAGATATTTTCCCAAGCTTTAGAATCACCTTTATATTGTTATTATATTGCTAGCAAACCTAACAAAGTCGATAGAATTTAATTAGAATTAATTCTGAATTTAAAAACCATTCTGTTAACTGAGGGTCGATGCTAGGGTCGATGGGTCTATCGACCCTCCCTCCATTCTGAACTTCCCGAATGCTGAGGGTCGATGGTCAGAAACACCTAGGGTCGGATGGTCTATCGACCCTCGGTGCGACCCTCGGTGCACTCTGGTCCAATTTCCACTTTTTAATCCATTCTTCATGTTTGGGGTCCTATGGCTTGCTTCCTACATTCACTCAACATTCATTCCATGGTCTAGAACCATGTATAAACCATCTAAATAGTTTTCGTGCATCCTTCTATGGTTTTCCATGAAAACCTAACCATGGATGGATGGTTTGGGTTTCTCCGAGATCACTTTCTCTTCAATTACTAACCTAAGGTCTGTAGAAACTCATGGAATTAGTATCCATACCTGAGAATATTACTTTTCCTCTGAAATTCTCTTCCTTTCTGCTGGGTTCTCTTCCTTGCCTCTCCTTTTCCTCTTTTCCTTCTCCTCTCTTTCTCTCAATTCAATTAGGGTTGTAAAAGGAGTGAAAGTGGCTTAGGCACGTCCTTTAAATAGGCTATAAACATCCTAAAATAAGTCCCTTTGAAATTAGGAAGGAATCCAATCGAAAATCTCAAAGTTTCCTATTTCCTGTTTTCGGCAGGATCCGAGGGTCGATGGGAGGGTCGATGATCCCGTCGACCCTAGGGTCTTAAGCTGTCCGACCCTCCCTTCAAAACTGAGGGTCGATCTTTCTGGTTTGGGAGGTCCGACCCTGCTTAGCTGGGTGTGCGACCCTCCCTTAGAATTAAGTGTTTTTGGGTCGATTTGATACCTGGGATCTCGATCTCCTTCATGCCCTTGGTCCATTTGACTCGACCATGATGGGTGAACCTGGTTCAAGGTGGTAAGACCGGGTTAGTTTGACACGGGTCTTACACCCAACGTACTACAAATTAGAGGGTAGGAGAGATGCTAGATGCTCAGAGCTCCACAGACCAGCGGGTAGTAGATCTGGTTGCTAGTCTCCGAGTGACCCAGACTCAGGTAGCCTGGCTCAAGAGAATATAAGCTGAAGACTATGATCGAGACCGTGAGGCACCTCCTCGACCTACACCCCAGCTCCATGATTGCTCTTTTTATTTTTCTCTCATTATACTACAAAGTAACTGTTCAGATTGTGGACCGTACTTTGGTTCGGATATACATTTTTCTCATTTTTGTTTTGGCATATATATATATATATATATATATATATATATATATATAATTATATATATATAATTTGTTTCTCCTTTAGTTATGTGAATTATTTTCTTTCTTAGTTTATGCCTCAAACATGTTTGTATTACAGATTTTAATTTATCCTAACTCAGTTCATGACTCACGTGGAAGTAGTTAGGTCAATGGGTAGAACCTGAGAGCTCTGATACCAAGTTGTTACATCCTAATTTTGGACTAACCAGCATAGTGTGATGAACCATCAATAAACCAATGGTTCAACTAGGATCTTGTTTAAGTAGTACCCACCATATCAAACCACACACACATTCCACAGTAATAATCAGAGAAAATAAATAAATAAGTAGAAGTCTTTATAATTAATGACTAAGTATCTAACAGTGATAGTTAAATATTTAATCTAGTTGTCTGTAAGTAACTCAAGACATAAAAATAAAATAATCAATTACATGTCCAATAATCAAAATATAACTAAACTAGTCAAAGACACATTGATTGCACTCGCATGAAAGATCATGCGCCTCCTCCATTAGTTCCATGTCCATCACCGTTACATGTCCATACGTCAATACATTTACATAATCTTCAACTGTAGGACCTGCATTATCAACTAAAAATATTCGATGTCGAAAGGGTGAGCACACATCACGGCTCAGTGAGTAAAATAAAACAATGCAATAAAAATATGCATGTATTTAATTCATATCTTTGGTCTTGTTTTTAAGTTTGCAATATGCTATAAAAAGGATTGGTAGCCACCGCACCTCTATACACAAGTGTATAAGCCCACCCAATGGATCAAACACAATTTTCATCCACATCTACCCCACTATGGAATAGAGATAGAGCTAAAGTGTCTAAATCACACACCGTCAATACTTCCCCTGATGTCCAACCCATACCAGCAGGCATACAAACTAGGCTCACAACTAATCAATCTTAAATGTCATCCAGTATATCCAAGGTCTCACCCCAGCATCCCTTAATATATCCATAGAGATAGAGCTAAGGCCCCCTGACAGAGTCAAAGACCACATGGTCCAAGACCACCTCCCTTGATGCCCTACGACGTAATAGTTCTGCTAAGGTAATGGTGATATGACGATGTCAATGGCCAAGACTTGAGTAGAGATAGAGCTAGAGTCTGGTGACCAAGTCAGAGACCACAATGCCACATCCTCCCCCTGATGCCCCACTCGCATCCAATACACTAACCACCCACACACAATCGCATGCATATTCCTATCATTATCAATCAATATGGTAGCAAATAGACAAAAGTAAATATGCATGAGAAGTAATAATAGTAATATTAGATGACAGGCGAGATGCACATTACAAGCATACAAGTATAGAATCAATCATGGCATTGGACTCAATAAATTAACAGTTTATTATTATCCAATTAATTTAAGTCTTGTTCCCTCACCTATTAGCAAAGCTCAATCTCCTTCCAAGCCTTATAACTCTCTTTGAATCAATTTAGTAACCTAAAAGTTACATGAATTTAAGTTAGACTTCATCTGTAACATGTAACAATAGTCAAAAATCAAAACAGATCACTAATAGGTGTCTGATTGATCCTATGGTCTCATGTTGTGTCGACTTTACCACATACGGTCGATACCTTATGGTCGCACTATATAAGACCATACCTACGACCATATGGTTCCTAAATTCTTCCCTAATGGCTATGGTCAATACTCTAGTCACGCTATGGTCGACCGTACCTACGATCTTACAGTTTTTTATCAAAATCTACTTCAATCCAAGTTCTTCCCCTTGGATCATCAATGGGGTCCTTCCTAACGATCATTTTAAGGTCAATTTCTTAGTTTTCCACATAATACCATAACTCATTCTCCAGTATTCTCTTTTTGAGATCTACACAAAAAACCACATATTGAATCCTTTACTTTGGGTTTTGTATTACAATTTACTTTGAAACTCTTACTCCTAGTGTTCTAAGGCTACAGAGACAAGGTTCATACCTTACTTGTTGTAGAAAATCGGTAGAACTCTTCTCTCAGCCTTCTCATTAGTTTTCTCTCCTTCGCTTTCTCTTCCTTCTCTTCCTCTAGGGTTTGATAATGTTTCAAAAGAGTGAAAAAGGATTGAGGAACATCCTTTATATAGATAGAAACTCTCTATATAAAGTTCTCTAGAAAAAGGAAAGAGATACTCTTTTTATTTGAAAAGTTTCCAAACTAGGAGTCTGATTTGGGGTCTTACGGTCGGACATATAGTTGCAGAATCCATCGATCATACCCTTGAAAACATCGACCGTACGGTTCAAAATAAATGGTCTTTCTTTCTCATCGTATGGTCGACCACACACTTAATTTTTAGTATTTTCAAGTCGATTCTTGTACCTAGTCTCGTCGTCCTTCTTCACATGGTTGGTCTACTTGATCCAGCAATGATGGGAAGACCTGGCATGACATGGTTAGACCGGGTTAGTGGAGTGCGGGTCTTATAGCTACAGTCCAATAATTTGGTTAATAGGAGAACTTAGCTAGTTGCATGTTAATTTATCCTAATAATTGTATCCCTAGGCATTAGGGGGTTATCTAGTGGCATGGGTTCAATAAAGGGTGATGTGATCATAACTACGATGCTCCCCATAGCCGGGGTAATATGGGTAAGTTGGCAAGTCGATTAATGGGATCGTCACCTCCTTAAGTAACTGGCATAATAAAGGCTTGGGATGAGTTATGGGCAAATGACTGGCATAATACAGGCTTGTTCCATAACGATGGACCCATATATGGGGGATGTTACTATACACCGAGGGAGGTGGTATTCATTCTGATGGGAGGAGACCCGTGCAGTTGGAGACTCTGTATGTGGGTTGTCTTGAGCACTAACAGTTATGTATACCATATCGTAGTTGTAATTCAAGCATATTGTTTGCGTACGTTTGATTTCCTTGCTAAGCTCGGTAGTTGAGCTTACCCTTGTATACACAAACTCTTTTAGATGCAGGTATAATTGTTGTGGATCTCGATGAAGTGGAAGCTAGTGATGAAGACGTTAATGACAAGTCATACGAGTGTGACGATTATGTCTAGACACTTTGATATTGTGTTAAACTTATTTAAATTTGGAGGCGTATTGCCCATTTGGATAATTTACGTTTTAAGGATTTAATTACCTTATTTACTATGCTTACAATGGTTTGGGGATTTATTAATATTATTATCACTTGAAAATTACAGCTGATGTTATTTAATTACTTTAAGACTTCCTCTATATTCTTGACTTAAATTCATTTAATACGGTGGTGTGGGTTATAATTACTCTTTCTATTATGTTGGGTTTAATAGTTGGTATTCCATATTCTGTAATCTTGGAAGGGAATTTTCAATGCCCTAAATTAGGATGTGGAGATCTCATCCACTCTATAGTACTGATACGTCGAAAACAGGGTGTGACAGAAGGAGTCTTCTAGATGATTGACGGTTGCTAGCGAAAAACATCTCCCTCTTCCTTGAAAATCAGGTTCAAGAATAGGGCCGACATGGTTTTTTTAGGGGTACCAGCCTTTAGTGTGGAGGGTGTGTCTTTTTTCTCTGTTAGTAGCTTCTCTATATTTTGCATCAGATCTTTCGTCATGTTTGTGGTCTCTTCCATCTTGGTCAATTGGTCTTCCATCGAACTCTAAGCCTAATTATTGTCACTTATGGCTTCAATTGGTTCCTTAGGAGTGGGATGAACTGGTTCAATGGTAGTATCCTAGTCTTCTAGTGGCGGGATCTCTTATCCACGGGGTAGAAGTGATTGCAGACTGGCTTAACGGTCAAATAGTGTTGGGATAAACCAAGGACAAGTATTAAGACTCAAAAACGACTAGACACGAGAAGAGTACACATCCACATAGAAGCTAACTCGACCAAACAATGTTAGCTCCTTTATGAAAACTGTCAAATAAACATTATCCAAACCAATTTCATTGCATTTGAATGACCCAGTGATTGGTCTTGGGGCCTCAAGATTTCATACGGATCATTGTAGCACCAAGGTTTGCCACGTGGTTCATTAAATGCCAATAAATTCAGATATACTTATTTTTAGTTTTCATGAAGGATGGCTAGCAAAAGCGGTTCATGAGTAAACAAACCGATAAATTTATCCTTGATCATAATATCTATGTCGTGACGAGGATTTTCCAATCATTTTTGAGATTGACGTATTAATAATGAGCAGCTCAACACATTGAGTTTTTATACGATGGAGGGCGTATACAAACCCCCCACACTAATGTGTATGCGGGTGTACCTAACCCTCACACTTCCAATTAGTAAGAGACAAGAATACTCACGTGTGGATCCAAACATATTGATAAGTCAAGGAAAAAAATGGGTAGAATTTTGATGTCTTGGGTGTAGATATCATGATTGAGTAGATTTTACTATGTCAGTTCTAAGATGAACCAAAAATAACATAAATGTGGCTCAAACTGGGTTAGGACCGGCAAAGCTACCTTGACGAGGAGGAGTGGACCTATTTCCATCTACATCGTGAATCATGGGCCCCTCGATTCCTTTTGATATACGATTTTACATAATGTTAAATGGTCTAGAGTAGCATGATGTCTTCCCAAGCGGACCCAAGAAACAATCGTCAGAGGCTCTCCTTAGTTGAGATTTTTACAAGGTACGTGTCAAAGTTGTGTGTTTCACCTAGAGGGTGATCCCATTTACATGATGACCCAGGTCGGCTACTCGCACGAGTGTGTAACTGAACCCTATCCCCCCAAAATAATATGTACAAATAATAAATATAGTACCCTAGACCTAGCATCCAATGTCAAGCAATCAATGTAAGGAAAGTGTATTAGGAGTCTGAATATAAACCCTTAGTGGAGTCACTACTGTGAGGACAATGAGAGATGATTCGGCCTCCTCCTTGGGAATATCAATGAAATTTGTGTTGGAGTCTCCACCTAGATTAAGGTCTAGGACCTCTAAAAATGTGGTATCACCATAGGGTGAGACTTCTATTGACTCATAACCCATTAGATCGGCTCATTGGTCTGCACAAAATCGGGTAAGTATTCAGGGTATGATTTTGGGAAGTTGTTACGCACCCAAACTGTAAGACCCACACCAAAAAAATTTTGTCCTAATTTGAAATTTTGGTTGTTGTAATAGGTCTTACCACAAAAACAGGTCGGACAAACATGAACCAGACTACCAAAGCCTAATGGAGGTAATAAATCACTCAGCCATAAACCTCCCTAGCTTAATTTGAGTCAAGCCACACCAAGAACAAGGTCCGACTGGGAAAAAGAGGTCCGATTAGGACCACTAGGTGCACGATTTTCCCAGCTGCACGCAACTACAAACATGGTTGGTGACCAACCATGTGTGGGACCTACGGATTGGATTGGATTGGATTTTATCCAATCTTGGTAGAGTGACTAAGCATGATTTGAAATAAGGAATGAGGGAAGGGAAATCCTCCAACCTACCATTTTGGAGATCCTAGAGATCTCCTACAAATCTCCAACATATATGGAGTCTTCTCTATTCCACCATTTCACCTCCTAAGACTAACCGAGAGAAAAAGAGAAGATAGAAGTCTGATGCGTCCTGGAAAAAGGAGGAAGAAGAAAGGTCTGAGAGAAGAAGAAGAAGAAGAGAAGGATAGGAGTCTCAGTCATTATCGGATCGAGCATTCAGTGGAACCATCGATCGGAACGATTGCCAGTATCGATCTCCTAACTCTTTTGATTCCTTTCGAGTTGTTAATACTAACTAGAACCTTGAGGGATTATATCCCCATGGCTACCTAGAAAGAATCCTCACTCATCAATTATGGTGAGCACTAAGTGTGGATTTGGGTCCCGGATCTATTTCGATTGGAAATCCAAAATCGTAGGAATGATAAGAAAATGGGTAAAACCAACGATAAATGAATCAAAGCATCTTATGTCATTCATGGATGACTAAGGAAGACTCTAGATGGACTAAAGGTAAGAAACCCCCCATTGATTCAATGGTTGGAACTCAGATCCAAAGGATTCTAATTAGGATCAAGTAGTTCGGACATCATATGGATAAAAATGATATCCAAATAGTGGTGAAGACAAAGATCCATGAACTCAAAAGTCACAGGAACACTTGATGGAGTCTGGGCAGCGCCCTAGAAGTGTAGTTGCAGACATTCGACCATGCTATAGCATGCAGCCACAACCACCAGCTGCACGACCAGCAGCTGGTGAGGTGCAGCTGACGCCACTAGCCACACACCATTTGGCTATTGTGGTTACCCGTGTTTGGCCAATGACTTACTACAACCCCTATTAGACTACTTTTGAAGGCTTAGGGCCCAGTGACCATGTCTATCAATGTTTTTCTTAATGTTATGAGTGTTAGTGTGGTCAAATCAAGCTATAATGCTAATGTCCATTCATCATGCCACTTGTAACAGTTAAACAGCAACCTGTAATATACTTGGACTTGACTAACATACTATATGGAATAACTAGTAATTAATGAAATGCAATGATGAGCAAACAGTATAGACAAATAGCAGAGAAGGAATTAATAATTATTTATTATGATACTATTAGAGGTTCAGGAAGCTTAGAAAGGTTGTCCGAGTTGTGCTTCAATAGTACTTCTTACTACCACTCAGGTAAGGGGATTAGACCCTTCTTTACATATGAACTTGATATTAGGATGCTTGTTGTGAAATTGATAATATGCCTTGTATGATAATATGCCATTAAATATACTATTTTGTTTGCTCATGCATATGCATTAATATTGTGTGTGATCAGTAGTACCCGTAATAGTTTGGGAGCGAGTGGTATGGGATACTTTGTGACCTCTCCATGAAAGTTAGTGCTGGTCTTGATGATTCATGATGTCTGATCACGTTGGTAAGGAGGAAGGTGGGTGGTGTGGGATATTTGCACCACTTCTTACTGACACTGTTTTGCATTGACCAAAAGTAACCTAATCGAATTACGATGTCCTATGTGGGAGCTCAGGCGGGGAGGGAAGCTTGGAAGGGTTACTGTCCAATAATATAATAATTAGGTGCACATGGTTAGTTGAACATGAGTACCCGTATAACTGTACCCCTAGCCAATAGGAGGTTATTTATTGGTAAAAGATGAGCTCATAGATACTATCTTGTCTTTTGTGTCTTATTCTTCCACATTTACTGGTCTTTTCTACTAACTATCACAGAGCTTACTTCAGCCTCATAACCAGTGCCTGCCATTATTAAATCTCCACTAACAAATCCTAACTAACCTACACCACTCAAATGTAGAAGAATCCCATCATTAGCCTTCAATCTCTAGCCCTGGAGATAGTTTTCTCCATGCTTTCTATTTTCCTTCCATTCAAAATATAACTGATTCCAACTCTTATAATTGTAATCCAATTTTCCCAAAAACTAGTTTTATCGCTATTTTACCCTTGAAATCTAGCATAATTGTGGATCCAGTTCTACATCGAATTGGGGGTCTCTTGTCCAACTTCTACATTATAAGTACCTTTAGAAAAATTTAGGAAAAAATAATATAACAAAACAAAACAACAATGTATCAAGGCTAGAAGCTAGATGCTTTTCGGAACCAATCCACAGGACCTACTTTACATCTAAAAATGTAGTACAACCACTTTTTGAGGAAACTCATATCAACTCTGGTTTAAGCGCTAAGCAATATGGTCCCTCACCTGGTCACCCAGGCAATATTTTTAACAAACTTGTCATAAATCAGGTTATCTAAAGGGCACTGCATGTTTTAGCAAGACAATTTGATGGAGGAAGATTTTTTATTTCTGGGTGAATCTTACATAGTTAAGTGTTCATTATAATGCCACAAGGGACAAAAGCTGGAGTATAGATCCAGCCTAATGTACCCATTCTTAAGTTGATTTTGAAAGTGGCAGCAAACAAGAAGAGCATGTGGTTGATTTGGCTCGACTCTAGATACCTCAAGGGCTGTATCTGGAATGTTAACTATGGAAAAGATCCCTCCTAGGCCTGGAGGATGATTCTAGAGTACAGACCGTTGATCATTAACATCATCAAGATAAGCATTCATGGTGGCTCCTCAACCATTCTCTGGTTATATAAGTGGCATCCTCTTGGAGTCCTCATCCATAGGTATGGGGAAAGGATTAGATTTGACTCGGGCCACAAAAGAATGATTCTAGTTTCTACTATCTTATTGGAGGGTTCTTGGTGCTCGGGTCAGATGTAACCAGTGGTCTATTGATGATTTGGACAAATTTAGTTTGAGGGTGGAGGACCATTTTTCCATCAGTTTAAGGATTGGGAGCGGGTTTGGTGGTTCATGTTTGAAAACCATCAGGTTTCTATAATGCCAGATGAAGTAGCCAATCAGAAATTGTTGTTTCTTGTCGTCCCAGTCCTAGTCCCTTGTTATGCAGCTGCCAAATCAATTAGATTTGCTAGGATCTCAAACCTGTAGCTCACAGTGATATTTAGGGCTTCCCTTTTTTTTTCCCCTTAACAAAATCTGAGTTCCAATGCAAGTATGGATATAATGAGCCACATGCACATGAGCCAAAACCATGTGAGAGGGAGTAAGTGCTCTTGAATGTATATAAAAGAGAGATAGAACTCTCTTTCTTACATTTTTCAGTACTGAGAGAGTATGTCATCTTCGAATATATGTTTGAGAACTTGGATTTACAGCATTACAAGACTCTAGGGGATTTTCTATTTCTGCAAGCAGAGAAGGGTAAATACTAGGTTAGCAATACGAAGTCCACCACATTGATTAGAATCAAATAATTCTTCTGTCTTTGGCTCACATTTTTATTTTGTATATTTTAATGTGTGTAATTGTTATGGACGCAAACATACAAGTTGAATCAGGTACTTCTTCTGGTTGCCAGTCACTATGCAATCTTGGGAGCAATTTAATTGATTTCGTCAAACAAGATTACATCTTTATAGGCTAGTTATGCATAAACACAGGGTTTCTTAAATATATAACACAACAGTTCAGATTCCAAGCAAAAAAAAGTAAAACTAACCTTCCCTAGTAACACCAAAGATCCTAAGAATGGCAGCTTGGCCAGTCGCATTTGGCATCAACCCCTTGTAACTGTCCCCGATCACATAGTCGATCTCCAATTGTTGGAAAACTATTTTAGAATAACATTGATAGGGTTCCATTACATACCCTATCCCACATATAGATATCTAGAATACAGAGAGATTAATATAAATAGTTAGAATGTTCCATACCTCTTACAGACGATTGATTTCTGATCGTTACTTAAAGTAACCCTTGAGAAGAGTCTTCCACAGCCTTCCACTGGACCTTCCTTCTCCTCTGCTATGGGTGTTGATGGAGAGATCTCAACAGTGGCTGCAGGGACTCACTACTCCTGTATTTAAAACATAATCACTAACCCTAATTCATTCCCACAATGAATAGGGAAAGTCCTATCTTTGGCAATTGACAATCGACGGCTTAGACCAGCCTACTAAATAATGTCAGACTCCCACCGGTAGATTAGGTAAGTAAATAATGTTGACTAACTAAATTTAGAAATAAATCTAACAGTCTCCCACTTGGGCTACATTAATTTACAAGACTATCATCAACCAGTGTAGCCATGGAATCTAATTATTCAAAATGAATTGTCATAACCTTGATCCAACCAATAACCAAACTGATATCAAACAACAGCAGAAAATATGCCTCAATATATGGCATACCCTTTCTGTTATCACAAATAAAAGTCTACTTGATGGCATGAATTGCCCCAAGATAGTACAATGGAAGTAACATTATCATAAGAGTCCATTACCTGATCGAATCACCTTCGATCTAGTTTCCTTTAAAACCTTATAGGTAATTAACTTGATGTTACCCAATATCATAACGTAGAGCTATTATCCTGGGTGAACAACAGAACCTGGCTTACCGCCTTCAAACCTTGGCTTAATACCGCCTTGTTGTCTTTATTGGCTGAATACTGCCTTTGCCATTTTAGCTAAATACTGCATTTTGAAGTTTTGACATGTCAAGCACATAAAAATTATGTCCAGATTAGCAATAAAATAAAAGCTAAATCATAAAATAAAACCATGGTATAAAATAACTATGCCTATAAAATCCATAGGCAAAAGAGTAAATACAATCAAGTATCAATCAAATATAAAAGGTCTATACAAGCACATCAAAAGACTCAATGACATCCATACTAAAAACATGACCCTTTAAGACTCCCGCTGGTAAAGCCTTTTACCAAGGATCAGCTATCACTCTGTCGAAATGTGCTCTTCAAAAATGTGATTCTCATTGACCTTTTCTCTTATCATTAGATACTTGATCTTTATATGCTTAGAAGCATCTGATTTATTGTTGTTCTTTAACAAAGATACAACTAACTTGTTGTCACAATACAACAATAATGGTTAGGAGATGGTATCCACAACATTTAACCTAAAAAATGAAGTCCATCAACTAAAAACATTTGCTTTGTGGCCTCAAATGGTACCACAAACTATGATTGCATAATAGAAGAAGTCATAATAGATTGTTTTGCATTCCTCCATGAAATAGCTCCTTTAGCCATCACAAAATATATCTTGACTTGGACTTCTTATCATCAGTATATCCACTAAGATCCGTATTAGAATATCTAACCACTTTTAGGTTATCATTACGGCCATACATATGCATGTTATCTTTCATCTTTTGTAAATATTACAGAACCTTCTTTGCCTATGCTCAATGAGAAATTCCTGCATCTGACCAAAATCATCCCAGCAAGTTTACTACAAAGGCGATGTTGTCCAAAAAAACTATGCATACATCAAATTCTCTATTGCAGACACATAAAGTCTGACATAGATTTCCTTTCAATATTATTCCTAAGGCACTACATCTCTTGAGTACATGATCAATGAAGGCTCTCTCAGATAGTCCCATTAGTCTACAATCTCTGTCAAGTCTGATCTCAATACCAAGATTGAATTAGCTCTTATCCATGTCTTTCATCACAAAATTCTCTGACAAAAAATGGTTGGTCTCTATAAGTAACACCATGTCACTACTGGCAAACAGTATGTCATCATCATACATGACCAAAAAAATAAACATGCTCCCACTAATCTTGGGATATATGCTTAGATGTTTGCATTCTCAACAAAACTGAATGAAGGTATAGCCTGATACAACCTGGTCAAACTTTAGACATCATTGTCTGGAAGCTTTCTTAAGACCATTCCATCTTTATCCTTTACCTCAACCTTTTTGTTGAATCATTCCGTTATTCATCCTGTTTTACATTTATTTGATATAGTTTCAAATCAGCCAGCACAATAAAAACCAACAAATTTAGGTCAATGCCTTCTCCCTATGTAATTCCTCTTTGCTACAAGTTTTGCTTTGTAAAGATCAACTCTCCCACTAGAATCACATACACTCTTATGCTTTTAATCACATTTATTTGCTACTTCTTTTGCTGTTAAATCTCAAACACAATTTCTAAGTCATAAGTCTTAGCACCAATAAATATTTGGGCAAAAGTATCAGTGTATAGATCAGTATGATATGGTCTACCTGAACACTTATCTCATTTTTTAGATTTAACAATTTTTATCCTTTGATAAAGATTATCCACCAAGTCCAACAATCCCTTGTTGCGAATGGTTTTCACTTATCTTTTCTTTTAAAAAATCCCCACATAAGTACATGTCATCAAACTTTAATGGTCTTAGAATACCATTCTTTATCTTTCTTTATAAATTTTCCTTAGATATAAGTCTTAAATGTCTATACCAATATTGGGAGTTAAGGACATATAGTCTTCTTCCAAAAATAGATAAACTACTAAAAGTAAACTAAAGGTTTTATTATTCTTTTAGGTTTGGACTATAACTAGTATTTAAGTCTCTGAAAACCCTGCAGCCTTCTCATTCAAAAGTTTCATAGACCTTATTCTTTTCCAGTTTAGCCTGTCCAGCTTATAATCTTTCCATACATGTCCCTTTTGAGTCACATTACAAGAATTCCTTTTCCTTGACATAAAGTCTCTGACATTTACTTGAAAATCTGTTTTCATTTTTTTTCTTTGAATTTCCATCCTTATTACCTTCGGCTCAGTTTTACCTTTTCTTTAGGATGTTTTAGGTCACCAAGATCTGACTTTGTAATTCTAGTAAGAATGCAAAAGTCAATTAAATCACTTTCATAGGTTTTCTTGAGGTTATCAATGTTAGTTGATAGCTCAAACTTGTGCTTCTTCACACTCCATTACCATTTAAAGTGGTGTAAATAGGCTTAGGTAATAAACATTTCTCTGCCCCTTTTTAGAAACCTTCAATATTCTTTAGATTTCTCTTTAAATAACCTTTTGCAATGTTCCAGGATGTATTTTAGTCATTTTAAATATAAAATGACTCTTTAATCCCTTTTAATCTTCAAATTTTGTCTAACTCTCCTTTATGTATTCCTTGGCAGTGTCTTTATACCATGATACTACCTTACATAGCCTCTGGAACTGAATTTTACAAAAGCTATATAGATTTTCTGTTGAAAGATTCCTAATTCTCCATTTTCATCACCTTAGTAGGCAGGAGAACGCTATTCTCAACGGTAAGGGCAATAGTTTTATCCTCTCTAAGAGCTAAGTATAAATCTAGAAATCTTAGCTGTTTCTTAATTGCCTCATACATCTTCTATAATTTGATCCAAACAAAGAAAATGAAGCAAGAATAATATCAGGGATTGAAATTCTGAGATAGTAATCCCTAGAGTTCATTTACAATGCTATACATACAGTGATAGATCCATGACTCATATATGCAAGGAAATAAATTAAGCTATCAAAACATAATAAGCAAGCAACTATTTTCTTATCCAAGAGTCAATCAAACTACATACTTATCCTTTGGGACAAGGGTGTACTGGTCCTCTCTTTTATCTAGGCAAAATCGTCAAAGAATGATTATCTTTTTTAAGAGTCAATCGAACTACATACTTATCCTTTGGGACAATGATGCACTGCTCCTCTCTTTTATCTGGGCAAACCACCAAAAAATGATTATCTTTTTTTTTAAGAGTCAACCAAACTACATACTTATCCTTTGGGACAACGATGCACTGGTCCTCTCTTTTATCTGGGCAAATCGCCAAAGAATGATTATCTTTTTTCATGAGTCAACCAAACTACATACTTATCCTTTGGGACAAGGATGCACTGCTCCTCTCTTTTATCTAGGCAAACTGCCAAAGAATGATTATCTTTTTTCAAGAGTCAACCGAACTACATACTTATCATTTGGGATAAGGATGCACTGCTCCTCTCTTTTATCTGGGCAAACCGCCAAAGAATGATTATCTTTTTTCAAGAGTCAACCAAACTACATACTTATCCTTTGGGACAAGGATGCACTGGTCCTCTTTTTATCTGGGTAAACCGTCAAAAAATGATGGCGTCGAAAATCACACCACCTTTGGGTGAATGAAACCCCTAAGCTAAACATCCCTATTTTTCAAGTGCATGTAACCTTTTAATCTTTACAATGCCACCTTTGGGTGGACAATGCCTTTCTTTGTTGCAACTACAAAAGTGAAAATCCTTGACAATGTCACCTGTGGGTGAGTGTGTCTTTCCTTGCTGTATTTTGTAAACGCATAAATATTGGATTTAAGTATGTTATGATAAAACCAAGTATGCCACTTTGGTGATCACATTAAGTCCTCACACAACATCTACAAACTCTAACTTGAACAAACTTGGACAATGTCACCTTTGGGTGAACACTTGTCAATTTTTGGAGCATTTACAAATACAGATACTTGAATTTGAACAAATTATAATAGAACAAGGTGTGCCACTTTGATGGGTTCCTCCAAGTCCCACCATAATGTGAACATATTCTAACCTGCAGCATATGTGGGATAATTATTTATCCAAGAATGTTTTTAAAATACAACTTTATAAGTCTAAACATTCATATAAACATGTACATTAACTCAACAATCAATTTGGTATAATAATTTTAAGAGAACTTTAAAAAAAATCAACAGAAAAACTGCAAATCAAGTTTCCATAAAGCATTTTTCTATGATAACACATTTCTCAATATACCAAAATATATCAAACTATGTATCGAATTGAAGAGCATTAAAAATAAAGTATACAGCAAAAAACCATGGTCCAAACGGACCTTCCATGCACCCGCATGGGCGAATTAATTCCCTCAGGTTAAAAACCTTGAACAAACAGACCCTTAAAGAAAACCTTGGTCGGATCAGTTCAGTCGGTTCAGCCTAGGTTGGTTTACCCAAGATTGGATCGATTTGGTTTGTCTCGAACCGAATATACCTTCTTTTTTTTTAAATGTCTTTAGACCGAACCACTAGCTGTCCAGGATGAGCACCGAGTTGGATCTGTTGGTCCGACCACAGGTTCAATCCGGTTCAAAAAGATGGGTACCGGGGTAAAATCTCTGGTCTTCTGATCAGGTTTCTGGGTCTAAGTCCTGGGTTCACGAATCGAGTTACCGGATAGGCTAACCGGGCCAATGATTTGGTCTACAGGTTTGATAACAGGGTAATCTGGCCTGACCCACGGGTCTTGGTCAACAATTGACCGGGCTGGGTCAAGCACACGTGTGGGTCACAAGTGCTCAATCGCTCTGTCGAGTCAAATCAGCCTAGCCTGAGTTGGCTCGGCCGGGTTGACCGATGGTTTACAACCATTTATTTATTTAATTTTTATAATAATCTGCGACTGGATCTCACTCGATTCTTTCGCCGGCGCATCTGGCTATCGGCAATGGCTAGTTTTATACCACCATGACCGTCTCTCTGAGCTCTACGCAGTTGTATAAAAAATTTTGATTTTTGACGGTTTGAAAAATTTTGATCGTAACAGATCTCCCATGGGTTTCAATCAAAAATAGAATGAAAAAATAATTCATTCATCATATCAATCATCTTTATTAGGCTTTATTAAATCAGATCTCATCGATCCTAGGTCTGTATGAACCTGCTCTGATACCAATTGTTAGAATAACATTGATAGGGTTCCATTACATACCCTATCCCACATACAGATACCTAGAATACAGAGAGATTAATATAAATAGTTAGAATGTTCCATACCTCTTGCAGACGATTGATTTTCGATCGTTACTTGAAGTAACCCTTGAGAAGAGTCTTCCACAGCCTTCAACTGGACCTTCCTTCTCTTCTGTTATGGGTGTTGATGGAGAGATCTCAATACTGGCTGTGGAAACTCACTACTCCTGTATTTATAACATAATCACTAACCCTAATTCATTCCCACAATGAATAGGGAAAGTCCTATCTTTGGCAATTGACAATCCACGGTTTAGACCAGCCAACCAAATAATGTTAGACTCCCACCGGTAGATTAGGCAAGTAAATAGTGTTGACCAACTAGATTTAGAAATAAATCTAAAAAACTATAATCAAATGAGATATCTTAGAATCGTAAGAAGCCCCTAACACTTCAGAATATTAATAGAGACAGAGAGAAAGAGAGAGAGAGAGAGAGAGAGAGAGAGAGAGAGAGAGAGAGAGAGAGTTATTATTGATGCTCTAAGACTGGGAGAGGTAAGCAGAAGAAAGAGAAGTGCAATTCCATTTGGACAGCTGAGAAGCGAGGGCTTGTCGCTCTTCTACATCGCAGAATAGTGCTTCTTCTTCTTCTTAATGGAGGTGGGTTTCGTCAAGGAAGACGTCCTCGTCCATCTCTTCATCTTCCATTACTGCTTGATGTTTTGGTTCTGGCCCCGACGACGACGACGGCACTCCTCGCTTCTTGCCGTTGTTCATGTTTTCCTTTTTCACTCTCTTTTTCCTATTTTCTGGTGGTAGTAGCTGAGAAAAAAAAAAAAAGAGAATGAGCAGCAAAGAACGATAGAGAGAAGATGAATAAGATTCCTGCCAATTTACGAGGGGGGGAAAAGGGTTTTTATATGGGCTGCTAAGTAAAATACTGAATTTTGAGGGGGAAAATATTGCTAGTCGTATTATATTTGGGTCATGCATCCGGTGTGGAACATTGACACCGATTCCAAAATGGTAATTTGGCAGAGGCATGCTTTCTCTCTCTCTCTCTCTCTTCCCTTAAACTGTAGGGTGTCTCCATGTAATAATCATGTAGGGTGTCTCCATGTAATAATCATAACTAATTCCAGACAGTTTTCTTCCACTATTAATGATGATTTGGCCGGTCTGATCATTGGATATATATAAAATTATTCTCTATATTGAATCCTTTTTGGATCCACATCCTCTCTTTCCAGAGGTTCGGGAGGAGGGGCAGCACATGGGGCTTAAATAAATCCGAGCCCTCCATCCGAGCCGACAAGCCCAGCCGACAAGGGGGTGTCGGCTCGGATTCAACCGAGCCCCAAGTGTCGACCATCTAACAAGGGTGCCGCCCCCTCTTCCTGAACCTCTGGGAGGAGAGGATTTGGATACATCCTTTTTTTTCCTTTTGGAACAATCCAAATTATTGAAACACAATTGTTGTTTTACATAATAAATTCAAAGAACTATTTTAAAATTTTGAAAATTAATAACTTACTACATATTTTACATGATAACATTGATATATCCACTCAATTTGGATTTTTATGGAAAAAAAAAGAAAAATTACTATTAATGGTAGAGAAACTCTACAGTAGGAACATCAGTAGTTTCCCTTTTTGTACATCCTTCGAGCATCAGTTGCTAAAGAATGTGTCAAAGATATATGTCATCTATGTTGTTTGGAAGTTATTTCAAACTTGAAATTGAAGAGCATATTAAAAATGTCTAATAAAACTAAGTAAAGCTCCCATGGCCAGATATGGCGTTGGAAGGCTTGAAATCAAATTAATCATCAGTTGACTATCTTTCCAGATCTCGATGTCGATGCATCCCTTTTTCCTCCAAAATTCTACTCCAAGCAAAGAAAAAAGATCCTCTGTCAGGTTGTGAAGTGGCAGTGAGGATCCCAACCGCACATAGTGCATTGGCATGTGCACCGATGCACTATAAGAGGTTGGGATCCTTTGTAAGACCCGCACTCCACTAAGTTGGTTTAACCATATCGTGTCAGGTCTTCCCATCATTCCTGGACCAAGTGTACTGAGCATGTGAAGATAGATTACAAACGAGGTATAAAAATCGACTCAACACCTAAAACTATATACATAAGATCACATACCTGGGTAGATACGGTCAACCATATGGAAAGAAACAATGGTCACTGATCAATGACCCTACGATCGATGATTTTAAACCTATGGTCGATGGGTTCTGCTACTGTAGCCATCGACTGTGAGACCCCAGATGAGACTCCGAGTTTAGGAAATTTTCCTAAACTAAGGGATTGCTTTCCTTATTGAAAGAGGACTCTATATGGAGAGTTTTCCTCTATATAAAGGACGTCCCTCAACCCTTTTTCACTCTTTTAGAACATTAGTAAACCCTAGAGAAAGAGAAGGAAGAAAAGGAAAAGAAGAAAAAGCTAAGGAGAGGATCTTACTGAGAAGAGATTGTTTTTTTATCACAGGCAAAGGTATGAACCGAATATCTAGAGATGTAAACTCTAAGGAATAAGACTACTATGGAAGATAGACAATATCAATCTATTATGATCCATGTGATTTCCTTGAGAAAATCCCAAGGAGAACCATGAGGGATGAGTTTAATGGTTAGGGTTGATAAGAAACTACTAATGATGGCCATAGGATGACCTTAGGACAAACCCAATTGAAGAACAGAGGAATTAACCCAGCAAGAACTCGAATTGCATGTAATCTATGATCAGAAATCTCATGGTCACAGCTACGGTCGATCATAGCATGACCAGCATGACCAGAGGATCGATCATAGGCATTTGGGAAGACCCAGATGGTCGCAGCAATGGTCGCACCATATGTAACCCTAGGATATCAACCGTAGGCAGTAAAGTCGATACAGTATGAGATCATAGGACCAATCAGACACCTATCAGTGCTTTATTTTGATTTTTAACTACTATAACATTTACATGTGAACCCTAACTTAAATTCATATAACTTTTAGGTTGTTAGATTGATTGAAAGTTTCAAGGCTTGGAAGGAGATCGAGATTTGCTAACAGGTGAGGGAACAAGACCTAAACTAATTGGTTAATAACAAACTATTTATTTTTTATTAAGTCTAATGTCATGATTGATTCTATGCTTGTAAGCTTGTATTGTGCATCTCACATGTCATCCAATATTTCTGCTATTGCTATTCATGCATATTTAATTCTGTTTATTTATAACATGATGATGATAATGATGCTAGGAATAAGCATGTGAATGTATATGTGAGGTTGGTGTGTTGGATGCGAGTGGAGCATCAGTGAGAGGACGTGGCATGGTGGTCTTTGATCTCATCACCAGACTCTAGCTCTATCTCTACTCAAGTCTTGCCCATTAACATTATCGTATCACCATTACCTTAGTAGAACTATTACGTCGTAGGGTATCAGGGGAGGTGGTCTCGGATCGTGTGGTCTCTAACTCTTTTAGGGGGCCTTAGCTCTATCTCTATGGACGTATTAAGGGATGCTGGGGTGAGGCCTTGGAT
This sequence comes from Protea cynaroides, assembly GCA_028583415.1. Classification (NCBI taxonomy): domain Eukaryota; kingdom Viridiplantae; phylum Streptophyta; class Magnoliopsida; order Proteales; family Proteaceae; genus Protea; species Protea cynaroides. The sequence continues at coordinate 72,545,878 of CM053273.1, forward strand.
ACACTGTTTGGCATTAGGATTGGTTAGTTGTGAGCCCAATTTGTAAGCCCTCGCCAATAGGGGCTTACATATTGGTATGGGTAGGGCATCAGGGGAAGTGTTGGTAGTGTTTGATCCAGACACTTTAGCTCTATCTCTATTCCATAGTGTGTACATGTGGGACGGCAATGGTGTTGTGAGGATAAAGATGGAAATCTTTAGAAGTCGCCACCTAGATTTAGGTCTAGGACCTTGGAAATGTGAAATCTCACCCTAAGGTAAGACTTCGATTGACTCATGACCCTTAGATTGGAATTCTGGTCCATCAGAGATTGGGTAAGCGTCAGGTTACGATTATGGGAAGGGGTTAGGCACCCAAACCGCCCGATCAAAATCGGTCTCCTATACCTTTCCTATGCTAGACTCTATTTGCTAAGCCAAACCAAACCAAGGGGTTTGATATCATTGAACCGAATCTGTATCCATCAGATTGCCTACGTATTACGAAATTATTTCGAAAATCAGGTTCACCATCGTAGTTCAGGTGTGATTAAAGTTTATGGATGTGATTTATGCTTGTGCATGATTAAGTTTATTGTTCAAGTTGAAATTTATGCTTGAAAGGTTGAGAAATCCTATGGGTTAGGATCTGGATAGTCCATGTGGACTGATATAAAGTCCTAGTGGATCTAAGAATAACCCTATTTGGGTTGGAATGTGAATAATATCCTAGTAGATCTATGGATAGTCCAAGTGGACTAAGGTGTGGATAAATATCCTAGTGGATCTATGGATAGTCCAAGTAGACTAAATGTGTGGATAACCCTATTTGGGTTAAAATATGGGGGATATCCTAGTGGATCTATGGATAGTCCAAGTGGACTAAAGTATGGGTAAATATCCTAGTGGATCTATGGATAGTCCGAGTGGACTAAGGTGTGAATAAATATATCCTAGTGGATCTATGGATAGTCCGAGTGGACTAAGGTGTGAATAAATATATCCTAGTGGATCTATGGATAGTCCGAGTGGACTAAATGTGTGGATAAATATCCTAGTGGATCTATGGATAGTCCAAGTGGACTAAGGTGTGGATCCGAATTTGGGATTCTCCCAAATAGCCTACGTATCCTAGAGTTTGCCCTAGGAATCAGAATCCGCGTAGTTCGGGATGGATAACCCTATTTGGGTCAAAATGTGGGTAAGTATCCTAGTGGATCTATGGATAGTCCGAGTGGACTAAGGTGTGGATAAATATCCTTTTTGGATTGGAATATGGATAGATATCCTAGTGGATCTATGGATAGTCCGAGTGGACTAAGGTTTGGATAAATATCCTAGTGGATCTATGGATAGTCCAAGTGGACTAAGGTGTGGATCCGAATTTGGGATTCTCCCAAATAGCCTACGTATCCTAGGGTTTGCCCTAGGAATCAGAATCCGCGTAGTTCGGGATGGATAACCTGTTCTAGGTTAATGATTGAGAACCTATTCTTGGTTTAAGGTTTAGAACCTATTCTAGGTTTAGGGTTTGCCGAGGGGCAAATCGTCCTAAATTACCCTTTTCATTCTGAATTCTAATTTTGGAAGGTTTGGCAAAAAATTCTCTTTCTTTATTAAGGTTTTATTATTCCCATTATGCCCTTCCCAAGAATGTGGGTGCCTAAATGCACGTCCCCACGCCTAGATTGTCTTCTAGAAGTGTGTAGATATGGCAGTTTGACTAGGGTGTTGCATAAAATAAGTTATTGCCAAAAAAAAATATTCTATCTAGACATGGCACATAAAACATTTATGGCAAGAAATTCACATATAGTAAGATTGTTTAAAGATCTTTCAAATGTGGCATGTATTGCAAATAAGGCAAGAGCCTAATATAGTAAGATATAGTATGCTATCTTCTAAGCATGGTAAGACCCTAATTGCTATTTTCTTTCCATATTTAGGGTTTTCTACCCTAATTATTATTTTATTTCCATTTTTAGGGTTTTCTACCCTAATGTTATATTCTTTCCATTTTAGGGTTTTCTACCCTAATTATTATTTTATTTCCATTTTTTTTAGGGTTTTCTACCCTAATTATTATTTTATTTCCATTTTTAAGGGTTTTCTACCCTAACTGTGACTTTCTTTCCATTTTAGGGTTTTCTACCCTAATTATTATTTTATTTCCATTTTTTTAGGGTTTTCTACCCTAATTATTACATTCTTTCCATTTTAGGGTTTTTCTACCCTAATTATTATTTTCTTTCCATCTTAGGGTTTTCTACCCTAAATGTTACTTTCTTTCCATTTTAGGGTTTTCTACCCTATTAGGGTTTTCTACCCTAATTATTATTTTCTTTCTATTTTAGGATTTTCTACCCTAAATGTTACTCTCTTTTTTTCATTTAGGATTTTCTACCCTAAATATTATTTTATTAGGGTTTTCTACCCTAATTATTATTTTCTTTCCATTTTAGGGTTTTCTACCCTAAATGTTACTTTCTTTCCCATTTTTAGGGTTTTCTACCCTAATTATTATTTTATTAGGGTTTTCTACCCTAATTATTATTTTCTTTCCATTTTAGGGTTTTCTACCATAAATGTTACTTTCTTTCTATTTTTAGGGTTTTCTACCCTAAATATTACTTTCTTTCCATTTTATGGTTTTCTACCCTAAGTGTTATTTTATTAGGGTTTTCTACCCTAATTATTATTTTCTTTCCATTTTTAGGGTTTTCTACCCTAAATGTTACTTTCTTTCTATTTTAGGGTTTTCTACCCTAATTATGACAATAAGCATTTAATATAGCATGTGAACAATATAGCATCAAAATATGGCATGTGATAAACAATCAAGGCATGTGAATCAATCAATCAAAACGTATTTTAGATCTACGGTTTAGATTCAATGCATCGATTATCCACAATGTAACCGAAATCACACTTGATTGATGATTGAAAGTAATACAAGATCTTAAAACAGTTTAGATCATATACCCTCAATTGATAAGACTTTAATGGCTCAAATTAATTCATCATTGGATCATCTTCAGATTAAGATCAATGGTTCCGATTAATTAACCATCCATTCACATGATTGGATCTTAAAAGATCAACGATTCAGATTAAATTCACATCAATTAATCAAGTTCATTCATTCAAATATCAATGGACAAATTTTTATCACATGATCAAGACAAATTTCATATTCAATGGATCAGATTTTGAATGGACATCATATTAACACGATAAAGAATCAAAAATTCAGATTTTTTTTTTATTCAAGCATATCATGATCATAGGTTCACTCAATGACCCATATTTAATGGAAAGATCAAGGGTAAGATGAGGAAGGTAACATAGCTAGGTTCAGGTAAGTGGCGTGGGGTGTTGGTTGTTGGAGTATGAGATGAAATCAGTTAGAATGCTGATTGTATAGGGATCAAGTATAGGCTAGATTGATGATGGAAATTGGTTAATGATGAGGTAGAATGGTTCATGAGATGGAGATTTGTAGTTAAGCAAAATAATAGAAGAAAAATAAAAGTAAAGGTAGCTTACCTAGATGCCCGTAGGTTCTGCTTGCTCCTCCCTTCTTCTTCTTCTTTTTTTTTTCAAACCGAGAGCCCAAACTCTATCAAAACTCCTTCTTCACGTTTTTCCCTTCTCTTTTCTCCCTTTTTTCTCTCTTCTTCCCTTCTTTTTCTCCCAAAAGTGTGAGCCACAAAGCCTTTCACGTTTTTTTTTTCTTTCTCCCCTTTTTTTTTCTCTTTGAAAAAAAAAAACCTCCCCTTTTTTTTCTCCAAAACGTGATTCCCTTTCACGTTTTTTCTTTTCCTTTTTTTTGGAAAAAAAACCTCCTCTTTCTTATCTCTCTCACGTCCCTTTTATCTTCCCCTTCTTTCCTTTTTTTTTTTTAAAAAAAAAAAAATCTAGAAACCCTAAATTCTCTCTCTTTTCACGTCCTCCCTCTCCCTTTTTTTTTTTTTAAACAACTCTTAAAACCGTGGCTCCTAAAAAAACCCTAATTTTTCTCTTTCTTCTTTCCTTTTTTTCTCCAAAGAAATCCTTTGGATTCTCTTAGAAAAAGGTCACGTTTTTTCTCTCTCCCTCTTTCCTTTTTTTCTCAAAATCTTTTGGATTATCTCCAAAATCGAAATCCTCATTCTCTTCCACGTTTTTTTCTCTCCCCTCTTTCCATTTTTTTCTCAAAATCTTTTGGATTATCTCCACAATTGAAATCTCCATTCTTTTCCACGTTTTTTCTCTCCCCTCTTTCCTTTTTCTTCTCAAAAATCTTTTGGATTATGATTTACACATATATATTATACATATATATTTAATAACATACATACACATACATACATACATACATATATATATATATATATATATATATATATATATATATATATTATAATATATATAGAGACTGACTTAGGTTGACAACTGATTTGAATTGAGTTGACTGGACTGATTGGAATTCACTGGGTTTCCTCTCCTTGTCATTTCACGGGTCATTTCCGCTGTCATCCCGCATGGAATTTTCCGATGGCCTCTATTCCAAATTTTTTGCGTTCATTTTGTAGAACATAAAAAATGAGGAACATAGGAACTTGAATCACCTCATTTGGAAGTAAAATGGTCAACTTATGAATTTTTGAAGTTTAAACGGACCAATTACCGATAATTTGGTTGACCATTCTGCATGAGATCCTACGGAGGCTTCTACCGAAAATATTTTGTGTCCACTTTGTAGAGCACTAAAAATGGAACATAATGAGACTGGAATCACCTGAATCCGATGTAAAACGGAAAAGATATGCGGCCTGAGTTCTGATGATAATTTTGCATGCAAGCTTGCATGGGACCCACTGGAGACTTCTACCCGGGATTTTTTACGTCCACTTTGTAGAACATCATGAATGAAGAATAATGGTATTGGAATCATTTGAATCCGATGTCAGATGATCAAGATATGATGATTTGAAATTCAAGCAATCCGACTTAGGATAATTTGCATGAAGGCCCCTGGGATTATTATTTTATAATAATTTCAGAAACCTACCTTATATGTATCATCCGACTAAAATGATCATATCTTCCTCATTTGATATCAGAATTGAGCAATTCTGGTCTCGTTTCGAAGATAATTCTATGACATATGCATCCATGCAGATAATAGCCCATGACCCTGTTGTGAGGATCAGTGGAGAATCACAAATCTTTGGGTTAAATGTCTGAAACCTGCCATATTGGTTCACTTATGCCAAGGGTGGCAAAAATGGGGTGCTTACAGATGCCCCTCTTTAGCCGAGATTGTTATCAGTTGAAGGCTAAAGATAAAAGAACCACATTTTTGGGGTATGAGTGACATTGTTTATTGGGCTGCACTTAGGGCATTTCTTCCTAAACTGCCTACGTATTCTAAGGGTGTCCTAGAAATCAAGCCCAGAACGTAGTTCGACTGGCAAGAAGGTTTGCTCTTCTCGGAAGATTGGTGAGTGCTCTTCTTGTATGAAGCTAGGCTGTGAATACAAGACTCATTTGTAGGCTGGGAACCTCTTCTTGCTGAGGTGACTCATGATGCAAGGTACTTGCGGGCTTGAACCCGGCTTGATCCATTTATAGGCTGATAAACCTCTTCTTGTACGAAGCTAGGGCCGTTAATACAAGGCTCATTTGTAGGCTGGGAACCTCTTCTTGCTGAGGTGGAACTCAATGCAAGGTATGTGCGGGCTTGGACCCGGCTTGATCCATTTGTAGGCTGATAAACCTCTTCTTGTATGGAGCTAGGCTGTGAATACAAGGCTCATTTGTAGGTTGGGAACCTCTTCTTGCTGAGGTGGAACTCAATGCAAGGTATGTGCGGGCTTGGACCCTGCTTGATCCATTTGTAGGCTGATAAACCTCTTCTTGTATGAAGCTAGGCTGTGAATACAAGGCTAATTGCATGAGCTTGGGCTCGGATTTGATTTGGATGAAAAACTTGATGTCTTCTCTTTGATTGAACTGAGGCTCCTTTGATTGAGATTCTGAGATTGTTTTTTTCTGAATAAGCTAGGTCTCTGCATTTGATTCACTTATATGTTGAGACTGAATTGATCTTTGAATGAGCTAAGGCTCCACATTTGATTCACTAATGGGCTGAGATTGATTTGAACTTTGGATGAGCTAGGACTCCGCATCTGATTCATTTATAGACTGAGATTGATTTGAACTTTGGATGAGCTAGGGCTCCACAGTTGATTCTGAAATGAGTAAGAACTCAGAAGGTCACTTATAGGGTGATACTGAATGACTCATCTTGGCAGTTCCTACCAGCTTTGGACCTTCGGGATTGAAAATAGGAATATCCTTCTTAGAAGCTCTATGGCTATGAACCTTTAGGATGCTTGAAAGTGACCCATATAGGAAGGCTTTGTTGACTTTGAACCGTTAGGGTTGGAATCTGACCCATCTTGGAAGTCTATTGACTTTGAACCTATAGAGTGCTGGACATATTTGAAATGATGGTGAATTCCTTGGCAGTTTTCTGAGTTTTTTGCTCCTGCTTTATTGGTGAAGGCACAAAACATGACATCATTGGAAGTGGTGTCATGGACTTTGCTAGCATGATACCTAGATTTGAAATTTGCCATTTATGACCTGGTACTGAAAGTTTGACTCAATTTCAGCACGGTAGAGATGACTTGGTTACTTCCTTTGAAGGGTTCCATGTAATTTAAAGGTGATGATTTTCTTCAGCCAACATTGGTGTTGTTGGATTTTGGATTGAAAGAAACTCTAGCGAGGATTTTGGACGAGAATGAGGGGACCTTGACAGTCTTTAACCAAAGTGACTTTATTGATTGACCATGGTGTTAAACTGTCAAGGGACATCTGGTCAACTAAGTTCTTTGACTGTGCATTATGGTAGAACAAATTGGTAGAATAGCCAAGCGGCGATGAAATGTGACATGGTTTTGGCCCTCAATCTAGGTTCATGAAAAGCTCAGGGCATTGCAACATTGTTGTGCCAATTTTGAAAGATGAATGAACCATGGCCCCAAAGTAGGCACGAGGAGCAAAGGATTCGAAGTGTTCCTTCAGAGAATTTGGTGACCAACTCCTAACAGGTGAGTGACCACGTTGGATCTTCTTCATCAACAGGATTGGGAGAACTGAGAAATTGGTAAAAACCAACTTGGAGGAACCTACTTCTATTGACTAGGAAAGTCAGTGACTTCAGACTAGACAATGGATCTTAGATTTAGTGCTCATGATCAAGTTCAATTCCTCTACATAGGGTATATCTATGCCCCAGTGTCTGCATGTTGTGACAGACCACTACTGTAGTATGCTAGGGCACAGGCAATCTAACAGAGTTAGAACTAGGTTGAATCTGGATTGCATCCATAATTGACCATGCTTCCAAGGTCAAGGGAAGATTGACAGATTGGTTGCAGGAAGTGACTTCTTAGATAAGCCCTTCCTGAATTTTGAAAAAAATGAAGGAACTGATGATTTGAATGAATTTGGCTATATCCGTAACCAGGCCATGAGAATTTGCTCTCTCCCTAACATGACCAACAGGATTTGAAGATAGAGTTCTATTGAAAGGCAATGCTATGGAGCCCAACAAATGATGGTTTGTTCAACTCCTCCGAGTATGATTCACTGGAGAGTAAGAGGGGTTCCTTTCCTTATGGAGGGTAGACTGGTATGACACTTGTCTACATGAACCACTGAATTTTTTCTTTGAAGGGCCAATGAGGGCAATGCTTTAGGGCTGCATCAGGTTGCCTATCCCCACTGAGGTATTATGGGTTGCCCATTGAGGTTTCTCGGGTTGCCTTTCCCTGCTGAGGTTTCTTTTCTTCCCATTATTTTTTTTCATTTTCTTCTTTTTGCCAATCCCATCTTGGGTTGAATAAAGAGTCCTGATGTGGTGAGGATATTGCCAAAATTATGGTCCTATCCAATGGTCTGAAACCCTTAGGGGAAATCTGAACAGCATGACTTTTATGACAAATAGGTAGCCTTGCCCCACTGTTTAAGTTGACACCTACACGTATTGATAGGCGGGCAACTATTTGAATCATCACTAAAAGCGATCTTAGGGAAATGCAGTCCCACACCAAAATTGAAAATGGTGCCAAATTATGTTTTCCTTTCTTGGAGATGTTCAGATGGAACACGTGTCCCAACAAGCTATATCGAGATTCGAATCGGTCCACGATCATATCCGGGCCTGAAACCTTTAGGTTTGTTGACAAGTATTGATGTTGAAGGTCCAAGAGGACGGATGTGAAACTGTCCACATGGGTCTACCATTGGGAGAGTGTTTGGTTGTTTATGTAGAATGGATTTATCTTACCGAGAAGATCCCATTTTATTGGCTTGAGAAATGAAGGGCTTATAGGAACCTTGGGAAGCCATCGGATGTAATGAACGACAGATGAGAGTTTCAGCCAGATTTATGAAATTATACATAAAATGATGACATGATCATGAGATACAATGCCATAAAAATTGATAATCAAAAGAAGGGCTTGTGATAGAGACTCCTTGGAAGGCCGTCAGATTGATGGACGGCAGAGAGAGTCTAATGCTGATGAGAAATCTTTCTCTGATGAAGAAGTGATGAGATCGTCTCCTGCAAAGGCGGGATGTAATTGGCCAAAATCAAAAGTCCGGTCCAACATGCTGTAAATCTCGATGAATGATCGAACTTGCTATCAGGCTTTGGTTGGAACTATCATCCTCTTGAAATGAGAGGGACAATTGGCTTACTGTCGAGCTCCAATGCCATTCAACATCTTACTATTTTCTTTTCTTCTCTTTTTTTCTTTTTTTTTTTTTTTTTTTTTTTTTTTTTTTTTTGATGTGAAGGCCACATAATGCAGTGCTTCGCTTGATCGCGAAGTTGAATCCCGACTTTCAATATTAGATTTGAATCTTCTTCTTCCAAACATTTCCAATAAGATAGAACATCTTTGCCTCCGTTAGTACTTTGATCTTTTGTAAACTTTATGAACATTTGTGACTGCTCATCTAGTATCCGCTTTTATCCCGAACGGTGAATCCGTATGTTGTCTTCTAGAAGTTAATCATCACCTTCTATCTGATGTGACTGCCTTCCCATTATTGATGTAGATAAAACATAGGCTTGAATTTTCTTTTTCTTTTTTTTTTTTTTTTTTTTTTTTTTTTTTTTTTTTTTTTTTTGGGTATCCCAGTGACCTCATTCTTTGATTTTGAGATTTATCATTCATCATGTATCTCTTGCTTGCAGATGATATACTTTGTAAGAACTTTGGTATTTCCATCTTCTTGGTTGCACATCTTTCCTCTACTCATTTGTACTGATTGGCTGACCTGTTAATATGATCTGTTATTGTGTAATGCTTTCCTTGGAATCTTTTCACAGATAGAACAAATGGCAGCTTCTCCAATACATGTTTCTTGAGACTACTCTTGTGTCTCCCGATTGATCATTTAAAGCTTTCCCGGACGGGTTGGACCTTTCTTTCTCAAGAGGCCGGTGGCGTAGAAGTTCAGGGGACGACTCATCGTTTCAATCATCTTCGAGTCGAATTGGATGCGCACGTAGAATAGGAGGATGTATGAAACTGGGAGAAAATGTATGGAAGAGACAAGGCACTGAGTTTGAAATCCCAAACGGGGTGATTTTCTTTTACTTGCACGGCAGATTGGACTAGACTTGTCAACAAGCATATTGATCTTGAACCCAGACATGGATGACCTATCAAATACCGATAATAGAAAGTTGAAACAACTAGTTTGTCCAAGCGGCTCCAGTTGGGCATAACGCCTTCGACGACCACCTTCAGTCATTGCGGGAATAAATCTTCCTTCAGATTTCTAATAGCAAGACTCATCATGCCCCTTTATCAATAGGTGCATGATGTCTACCTTTCAGAGTTCCATACAATTTTTACCCTCTTTTTTTAGTTTAGGATCCATTCATAACCGGACTATTGCTTTTTAAGCACAAGGTTACTCTGGTTCATGCTCCAGTTTGGGGTTCAGTGGATTCATCAATAGACCACTTCTAGCTGAATTCAAAATCATTTTGGCTTATGCCCCAGCTTGTGGAGCAAGGGGTATCACCATTGCACTACACCATTTTGAATCCAAGATTGGACTAATTTATGCCTTGGCTTGGGGGGTTCAATGGATTTCTTTGTTAAACCACTCTCAATTTGGGTCTAAGGTCAATTTGGTCCATGCCCCAGTTTAGGGCAAAATGGCTTTCCTCATTAGACCGCATTCAGTTTGGGTCCAAGGTCAATCTGGTTCATGCCCCACTTAGGGCTCAGGGCTTCATCATTGGACCATTCCCTATCCCTCTCTTTGAATAATGAGAAATGTGAGGGCAACTCTTCGGATTCTAAAATTTTCCTGGCCAATGGGATAGAAATGCCTGTGATGGGATAACACTGTCATAGTTGAAGTTTCATGGTCTCCTGATGACTCTAGAATCTGGAATTGATCTTTATTGACAAGCAATGAGTAATGCTTATCATTCGTCATTCCCGACGAGCGATCCTAACTTGTAGCACTGGGCTATGATGGACATGGATCGGGCTCTAATTGATAGAGCCAGAGATTGATTTTGAATCCGTCTCCGATTGATAGAGACAAGATTGACTTTGAATTGATCTCTGATTGATAGAGATCAAGATTGATTTTGAATTGGTCTCTGATTGATAGAGATCAAGATTGATTTTGAATTGGTCTCTGATTGATAGAGATCAAGATTGATTTTGAATTGGTCTCTGATTGATAGAGATCAAGATTGATTTTGAATTGGTCTCTGATTGATAGAGATCAAGATTGATTTTGAATTGGTCTCTGATTGATAAAGATCAAGATTGATTTTGAATTGGTCTCTGATTGATAGAGATCAAGATTGATTTTGAAATGGTCTCTGATTGATAGAGATCAAGATTGACTTTGAATTGATCTCTGATTGATAGAGATCAAGATTGACTTTGAATTGATCTCTGATTGATAGAGATCAAGATTGACAGTCATGGACTGGGCTCTAGTTGCTAGAGGCAAGGATTGCTTGAGTTGGGCTCCGATTGATAGAGGCCAAGGATGACAATCATGGATTGGACTCTAATTGCTAGAGATGATGGAATGACTGAAATTATCTTTGATTCCTTCATGAAATGGAACATGGACCAAAGGTAATGATTGAACAGGCCTAGAGGCTAACTCATGCTCACATTGAGTTCATATGAATGGAACCTTTCTTAGTTCCGACATGAATCAGAACCTGAACTGGAGTTGACGGTTGGACAAGCCTAGGGGCTAATTAAATTCAAATGAATGGAACTCTTCTTAGTTCCAACATGAATCTGAATTTGAACCACAGTTGATGGTTGGATAAGCCTAGTGGCTAAATGAATTCGGATGAATGAAACTCTTCTTAATTCCAACATGAATCAGACACTGAACCATAATTTAAGGTTGGACAAGCCTAGGGGCTAAATAAATTCAGATGAATGGAACTTTTCCTAGTTTCGACATGAACTGGAACCCTAACCAAAGTTGATGGTTGGATAAGCCTAGTGGCTAATTGAATTCAAATGAATGGAATTTTTCTTAGTTCCAACATGAATCAGAACCTAAACAGGAGGTGAAGGGTGAAAAAGCCTAGGGGCTGAATGCCTTCTTCATTTTAGCATGATCTGGGAGTGATGATTGAACCTGCCTAAAGGTTAAACCCTTCTTTAATTCTGAGATAAACTAGAAATGGTGGTTGAATCTAGGGTTGAATATTTCTTTGATTCTAAGATGAACTAGATGTGATTGAATCTGCCTAGAGGCTGAATCTTTCTTTAATTCTGGATGAACCGAAATGATGATTGGACCTGCATAAGGGTTGAATCTTTCCTTCAGTTCTGAGATGAACAAGAAATGGTGGTTGGACCTGCCTAGGGGCTGAATATTTTTTTGATTCTGAGATGAACTGGATGTAATTGAATCTGCCTAGGGGTTGAATCTTTCCTTAATTCTGGATGAACCAAAATGATGATTGAACCCGCCTAGGGGCTGAACCTTTCTTCAGTTCTGAGATGAACCAGAAATGGTGGTTGGACCTGCCTAGGGGCTGAATATTTCTTTGATTATGAGATGAACTGGATGTGATTGAATCTGCCTAGAGGCTGAATCTTTCCTTAATTCTGGATGAACCGAAATGATGATTGGACCTGCATATGGGCTGAATCATTCCTTCAGTTCTGAGATGAACCAGAAATGGTGGTTGGACCTGCCTAGGGGCTGAATATTTTTTTGATTCTGAGATGAACTAGATGTAATTGAATCTGCCTAGGGGCTGAATCTTTCCTTAATTCTGGATGAACCAAAATGATGATTGAACCTGCCTAGGGGCTGAACCTTTCTTCAATTCTGAGATGAACTAGAAATGGTGATTGAATCTGGGGCTGAATATTTCTTTGATACTGAGATTAACTGAATGTAATTGAATCCCCCAGCTTGGCTGGGCGAATCTTTCCTTAATTCTGGATGAACCAAAATGATGATTGAACCTGCCTAGGGGCTGAATATTTTTTTGATTCTGAGATGAACTGGAATGATGATTGGACCTGCCTAGGGGCTGAAATCTTTCCTTAATTCAAAGGTGAATATGGAATATTGATTGGATTTTCCTAGGGGCTGAATCTTTCCTTAATTCAAAGGTGAATAGGGAACATTGATTGGATTTTTCTAGGGGCTGAATCTTTCCTTAATTTAGAGATGAATCGAGAACTATGATTGGATTTGCCTAAGGGCTGAATCTTTCCTTAATTATGAGATGAATTGAGAAGTATGATTGGATTTGCCTAGGGGCTGAATCATTCCTTAATTCAGAGATGAATCGGGAACTATGATTGGATTTGCCTAGGGGCTGAATCTTTCCTTAATTCAGAGATGAATCGAGAACTATGATTGGATTTTCCTAGGGGCTGAATCTTTCATTCTTTCTTATAAAATTTGATGTTCAATCAAGATCTGGATTCATGACTTCCATTGATTCATTTGGAAAGATAATATGGATGGATCTCGAGATGGGAGATCAAGACAATTCCCTAATTGTAGGGGCCTCTCACCTTAAAAGGGTGGATATGGTTGCAGATTGATTCCTAATGGAAGAATATCGATATTTTAGACATCTAGAGGAATGGAAGAAGTCACATGCACAATCAAAAATGACTTAACCAAACAAGAGTTGGATCCCTTATAAGGGCGATTGGGTAAACATTATCCGAGTCAATTTAATTGAATTTAATTAAGCCATGTGTTCAGTCTTGGGACCTCATGATTCCAAAATGGATAATCAGTGGTACCAAGGTCTGGCCAATTGGATTACCGAATTCGATGAAATTGAAATGGATATATTAATCCGTCGTCCTTATTAGGGATGATTAGCAAAAGCGGTTCATAGATGAACAAACTAGTAAATTTCTTCTTGACCATGGTATCTAAGTCTTGACAGGGATTTTCTACTCGTTTTTTTGAAATCGACGTGTTAACAATGAGAGATTCGACACATCGAGCTTACTTAATGGAGGGTGTATAGTGACCATCTACTATGATGTAGAACAGGTGTATACATACCTCATACTCCCAATGGGTGAGAGTTCAAGATGCTCATCGTGTAGATTCTAACATGTTGACCAATCGAGGACAAAAATGGGCAGAACTTCGACGTCTCGAACATGGATGTCATGGTTAAACCGATTTTACTGGGTCGGTTCAGGAATGAACCAAAAAATAACAAACATTGGGCTACAATCTGGGTTAGGACAGAAAAGGCCACCTTGACGAGGATGGGGTAACCTATCACCGAATGCTCGATGAATAATGGGCCCCCAATCCCTTTATATACTATGTTGCAAGGATCCAAACGACGTGGAGTAGCATAACGCATTCCCAGGCGGACCCAAGAAATGCTCGTTAGAGGCTGCTCGTCGGTCGTGGTCTCACAAAGTACAGGCCAAGGCTGTGTGTTTCTCCTAGCGGGCTGCCCCATATGCATGGGACCCGGTTCGGCTACTCGCACGAATGTGTGACTGAACCCATTCCCCCCAATGCAATAATATACAAGCATAAATATAGTATCCTAAAATCTAGCATCCAATTCACACAAGGAAAGTTTTCATTTAGGAGTTTGACATTTATATCCCCAGTGAAGTCGCCACTGTGAGGACAAAGATGGAAAATCTTTAGAAGTCGCCACCTAGATTTAGGTCTAGGACCTTGGAAATGTGAAATCTCACCCTAAGGTAAGACTTCGATTGACTCATGACCCTTAGATTGGAATTCTGGTCCATCAGAGATTGGGTAAGCGTCAGGTTATGATTATGGGAAGGGGTTAGGCACCCAAACCGCCCGATCGAAATCGGTCTCCTATACCTTTCCTATGCTAGACTCTATTTGCTAAGCCAAACCAAACCAAGGGGTTTGATATCATTGAACCGAATCTGTATCCATCAGATTGCCTACGTATTACGAAATTATTCCGAAAATCAGGTTCACCATCGTAGTTCAGGTGTGATTAAAGTTTATGGATGTGATTTATGCTTGTGCATGATTAAGTTTATTGTTCAAGTTGAAATTTATGCTTGAAAGGTTGAGAAATCCTATGGGTTAGGATCTGGATAGTCCATGTGGACTGATAGATAGTCCTAGTGGATCTAAGAATAACCCTATTTGGGTTGGAATGTGAATAATATCCTAGTAGATCTATGGATAGTCCAAGTGGACTAAGGTGTGGATAAATATCCTAGTGGATCTATGGATAGTCCAAGTGGACTAAATGTGTGGATAACCCTATTTGGGTTAAAATATGGGGGATATCCTAGTGGATCTATGGATAGTCCAAGTGGACTAAAGTATGGGTAAATATCCTAGTGGATCTATGGATAGTCCGAGTGGACTAAGGTGTGAATAAATATATCCTAGTGGATCTATGGATAGTCCGAGTGGACTAAGGTGTGAATGAATATATCCTAGTGGATCTATGGATAGTCCGAGTGGACTAAATGTGTGGATAAATATCCTAGTGGATCTATGGATAGTCCAAGTGGACTAAGGTGTGGATCCGAATTTGGGATTCTCCCAAATAGCCTACGTATCCTAGAGTTTGCCCTAGGAATCAGAATCCGCGTAGTTCGGGATGGATAACCCTATTTGGGTCAAAATGTGGGTAAGTATCCTAGTGGATCTATGGATAGTCCGAGTGGACTAAGGTGTGGATAAATATCCTTTTTGGATTGGAATATGGATAGATATCCTAGTGGATCTATGGATAGTCCGAAGTGGACTAAGGTTTGGATAAATATCCTAGTGGATCTATGGATAGTCCAAGTGGACTAAGGTGTGGATCCGAATTTGGGATTCTCCCAAATAGCCTACGTATCCTAGGGTTTGCCCTAGGAATCAGAATCCACGTAGTTCGGGATGGATAACCTGTTCTAGGTTAATGATTGAGAACCTATTCTTGGTTTAGGGTTTAGAACCTATTCTAGGTTTAGGGTTTGCCGAGGGGCAAATCGTCCTAAATTACCCTTTTCATTCTGAATTCTAATTTTGGAAGGTTTGGCAAAGAATTCTCTTTCTTTATTAAGGTTTTATTATTCCCATTATGCCCTTCCCAAGAATGTGGGTGCCTAAATGCACGTCCCCACGCCTAGATTGTCTTCTAGAAGTGTGCAGATATGGCAGTTTGACTAGAGTGTTGCATAAAATAAGTTATTGCCAAAAAAAAATATTCTATCTAGACATGGCACATAAAACATTTATGGCAAGAAATTCACATATAGTAAGATTGTTTAAAGATCTTTCAAATGTGGCATGTATTGCAAATAAGGCAAGAGCCTAATATAGTAAGATATAGTATGCTATCTTCTAAGCATGGCAAGACCCTAATTGCTATTTTCTTTCCATATTTAGGGTTTTCTACCCTAATTATTATTTTATTTCCATTTTTAGGGTTTTCTACCCTAATGTTATATTCTTTCCATTTTAGGGTTTTCTACCCTAATTATTATTTTATTTCCATTTTTTTTTAGGGTTTTCTACCCTAATTATTATTTTATTTCCATTTTTAAGGGTTTTCTACCCTAATTGCGGGACTTTCTTTCCATTTTAGGGTTTTCTACCCTAATTATTATTTTCTTTCCATCTTAGGGTTTTCTACCCTAATTATTATTTTATTTCCATTTTTTTAGGGTTTTCTACCCTAATTATTACATTCTTTCCATTTTAGGGTTTTTCTACCCTAATTATTATTTTCTTTCCATCTTAGGGTTTTCTACCCTAAATGTTACTTTCTTTCCATTTTAGGGTTTTCTACCCTAATTATTATTTTATTAGGGTTTTCTACCCTAATTATTATTTTCTTTCTATTTTAGGATTTTCTACCCTAAATGTTACTCTCTTTTTTTCATTTAGGGTTTTCTACCCTAAATATTATTTTATTAGGGTTTTCTACCCTAATTATTATTTTCTTTCCATTTTAGGGTTTTCTACCCTAAATGTTACTTTCTTTCTATTTTTAGGGTTTTCTACCCTAATTATTATTTTATTAGGGTTTTCTACCCTAATTATTATTTTCTTTCCATTTTAGGGTTTTCTACCCTAAATGTTACTTTCTTTCTATTTTTTGGGTTTTCTACCCTAAATATTACTTTCTTTCCATTTTATGGTTTTCTACCCTAAGTGTTATTTTATTAGGGTTTTCTACCCTAATTATTATTTTCTTTCCATTTTTAGGGTTTTCTACCCTAAATGTTACTTTCTTTCTATTTTAGGGTTTTCTACCCTAATTATGACAATAAGCATTTAATATAGCATGTGAACAATATAGCATCAAAATATGGCATGTGATAAACAATCAAGGCATGTGAATCAATCAATCAAAACGTATTTTAGATCTACGGTTTAGATTCAATGCATCGATTATCCACAATGTAACCGAAATCACACTTGATTGATGATTGAAAGTAATACAAGATCTTAAAACAGTTTAGATCATATACCCTCAATTGATAAGACTTTAATGGCTCAAATTAATTCATCATTGGATCATCTTCAGATTAAGATCAATGGTTCCGATTAATTAACCATCCATTCACATGATTGGATCTTAAAAGATCAACGATTCAGATTAAATTCACATCTATTAATCAAGTTCATTCATTCAAATATCAATGGACAAATTTTTATCACATGATCAAGACAAATTTCATATTCAATGGATCAGATTTTGAATGGACATCATATTAACACGATAAAAGAATCAAAAATTCAGATTTTTTTTTATTCAAGCATATCATGATCATAGGTTCACTCAATGACCCATATTTAATGGAAAGATCAAGGGTAAGATGAGGAAGGTAACATAGCTAGGTTCAGGTAAGTGGCGTGGGGTGTTGGTTGTTGGAGTATGAGATGAAATCAGTTAGAATGCTGATTGTATAGGGATCAAGTATAGGCTAGATTGATGATGGAAATTGGTTAATGATGAGGTAGAATGGTTCATGAGATGGAGATTTGTAGTTAAGCAAAATAATAGAAGAAAAATAAAAGTAAAGGTAGCTTACCTAGATGCCCGTAGGTTCTGCTTGCTCCTCCCTTCTTCTTCTTCTTTTTTTTTTCAAACCGAGAGCCCAAACTCTATCAAAACTCCTTCTTCACGTTTTTCCCTTCTCTTTTCTCCCTTTTTTCTCTCTTCTTCCCTTCTTTTTCTCCCAAAAGTGTGAGCCACAAAGCCTTTCACGTTTTTTTTTTTCTTCCCCTTTTTTTTCTCTTTGAAAAAAAAACACCCCCTTTTTTTTCTCCAAAACGTGATTCCCTTTCACGTTTTTCCTTTCCTTTTTTTGGAAAAAAAACCTCCTCTTTCTTATCTCTCTCACGTCCCTTTTATCTTCCCCTTCTTTCCTTTTTTTTTATAAAAAAAAAAAAATCTAGAAACCCTAAATTCTCTCTCTTTTCACGTCCCTCCCTCTCCCTTTTTTTTTTTTTAAACAACTCTTAAAACCGTGGCTCCTAAAAAAACCCTAATTTTTCTCTTTCTTCTTTCCTTTTTTCTCCAAAGAAATCCTTTGGATTCTCTTAGAAAAGGGTCACGTTTTTTTCTCAAAATCTTTTGGATTATCTCCAAAATCGAAATCCGCATTCTCTTCCACGTTTTTTCTCTCCCCTCTTTCCATTTTTTCTCCAAAATCTTTTGGATTATCTCCACAATTGAAATCTCCATTCTTTTCCACATTTTTTCTCTCCCCTCTTTCCTTTTTCTTCTCAAAAATCTTTTGGATTATGATTTACACATATATATTATACATATATATTTAATAACATACATACACACACATACATACATACATATATATATATATATATATATATATATATATATATATATATATATATATATATATATATATATATATATATATATGGGACTTAGGTTGACAACCGATTTGAATTGAGTTGGTTGGACTGATTGGAATTCACTGGGTTTCCTCTCCTTGTCATTTCACGGGTCATTTCCTGTCGTCATCCCGCATGGAATTTTCCGATGCCTCTATTCCAAATTTTTTGCGTTCATTTTGTAGAACATAAAAAATGAGGAATATAGGAACTTAAATCACCTCATTTGGAAGTAAAATGGTCAACTTATGAATTTTTAAAGTTTAAACGGACCAATTACCGATAATTTGGTTGACCATTCTGCATGAGATCCTACGGAGGCTTCTACAGAAAATATTTTACGTCCACTTTGTAGAGCACTAAAAATAGAACATAATGAGACTGGAATCACCTGAATCCGATGTAAAACGGAAAAGATATGCAGCTTCGAAGTTCTGATGATAATTTTGCATGCAAGCTTGCATGGGACCCACTGGAGACTTCTACCCGGGATTTTTTACGTCCACTTTGTAGAACATCATGAATGAAGAATAATGGTCTTGGAATCATCTGAATCCGATGTCAGATGATCAAGATATGATGATTTGAAATTCAAGCAATCCGACTTAGGATAATTTGCATGAAGGCCCCTGGGATTATTATTTTATAATAATTTCAGAAACCTCCCTTATATGTATCATCCGACTAAAATGATCATATCTTCCTCATTTGATATCGAAATTGAGCAATTCTGGTCTCGTTTCAAGATAATTCTATGACCTATGCATCCATGCAGATAATAGCCCATGACCCTGTTGTGAGGATCAGTGGAGAATCACAAATCTTTGGGTTAAAGGTCTGAAACCTGCCATATTGGTTCACTTATGCCGAGGGTGGCAAAAATGGGGTGCTTACAGGTGTTTGATCTATTGGGCGGATTCACACACTTGTGTATAGAGGTGCGGGGGTCACCAAACCTTTCTATAGCACATTGCAAACTTAAAAATCAGACCAAAGATATGAATTGAATGCATGTATATGTTTGTTGTATTGTTTTATTTGCTCACTGAGCCGTGATGTGTGCTCACTCTTTCGACGTCGAATATTTTTAGTTGATGATGCAGATCCTACTATTGAAGATTATATGAATGCGCCGACGTATGGACACGTTGCTGCCATGGACGTAGAAGTTGTTGAAGATGCACATGATTCATTAAGCGAGTGCAACCAGTGCATATTTGATTAGTTTAGCTATATTTGATTAATGGAACATGTGATGGATTATTTATTTTTATGTCTTAAGTTTTGGAGATAATCGGATTAATTATTTATTATCATTGTTAGATACTCAGTTCATTATCTGTAAGACTTCCGCTTATTTGTTTATTACCTCTGATTATTAATGTAGAATGTGTATGTGGTTTGATATGGTGGGTACTACCTATACGAGATCTTGATTGAACTGTTGATTTATTGGTTGTTCATCACACCATTCTGATTAGACTAGAATTGGGGTGTGACAACTTGGTATCAGAGCATCTCAGGTTCTACCCATCGACTTAACTACTTCCACATGAGTCATGAACTGAGTTAGGATAAAAAATTAAAAGTTGTAATAAGAACACACCATAAGCACCTGTGTTGTATAAGACATAAACTAAGAAAGAGAATAATGCACATATGTTAATGGGAAACCAATTATATATATATATATATATATATATATATATATATATATATATGTATATTATATACAAGATACATCCGAATCAAAGTATATATAAAAATCGGAGTAAGACAAGTTATCGACGTACTCTGTATTATAAAAAGGAAAAAAGAAATAAATGATATCATGGAGCTAGAGGTGCTGGAGGAGGAGGTGCCTCATGATCTTTATCATAGCCCTCATCATATACTCTCGCTAGCCAGGCCACCTGAGTCTGAGTCTCTCAGAAACTAGCTATCAGATCCACTACCCGTTGGTCTGTAGAGCGTTGGGCATCTAGAAGCTCTTCTACTCTCCAATCAGTCACGCGCTGAGCCTCCTGAATCTCATGTAATAGTCCAATCATGTCATCTGGTGGTGGGCGTAAAGGGCCAGCTGAATGAAAAGGCCGAGAAGGACCAGCTCCAGTAGAATGCTATGGTGATGGAGGAGGCATGGCATCCACATCCATGTACATTCGATCATCATCATCCTCATCATCACTCACATGTGCCTCTACTGCTGCCTCTACTACTGATGCTGCTGCCGCCTCTACATCTGCTGTCACTACTCGAGTGAGAGGACATCTTATAGCATTCCTCTCATCATCAATGACCTGTATCTCTCTCATGCATATCCTACTAATGGCCTCCCAATCAAGGTCAATTGAGAAGGTGTCCTCAAGGATCCTCTCATCCACTAGGTCCACCTGTAGATGAGCGAGTAGGGTGGAGATCAGCCGCCCATAGGATAAGTTACCTCTCGAATCAGGCAACGTAGCTCTGTGCATAGTCCGAAGAATAATATATGGGAGGCAGACAGGCTACCTAGTACAAATACAATACAGCAAGTACTGAGCAGCTATGAGACCATCTCGTAATGTCCACC
This sequence comes from Protea cynaroides, assembly GCA_028583415.1. NCBI lineage: Eukaryota > Viridiplantae > Streptophyta > Magnoliopsida > Proteales > Proteaceae > Protea > Protea cynaroides. The sequence continues at coordinate 72,566,867 of CM053273.1, forward strand.
CTGGGGAATAAGATTATGCTGGATAATCTTGCAATAGACCCATGGCTCTGGACGTAGGTTGACTGCTTTCATCTCCCAGCGGTCATCTTAAAGAATCTGGTCATCTATCTCTGCAGGCATATGTGTAGACAGAAACTATGGCTCTCTGGGTGCATAGTATGTAAGACCCGCACTCCATGAACCCGATCTAAACCTTTAATTCATGTCGTAACAGGTCTTCCAATCATCATCGGGCCAGACGGGACGAGCGGGTGACAATCAAGTATGAAAATGGATCAAATTTAGGATAAAATTCTATACCGGTCTATGGTACCGGTCGATGGTACTGATCGACCGGTATGTCTACGCGGGCAGACTAGTTAGATCCAAAAATAGATCTTCGTGGGCCCTGCTTTCCAAATCTCGAGCCTAGGGACTTTCCTAACGTAGGGAAACTTCCTAAACTCTATCCTAGTATATTTAAGGATCCTTAAACCTCCTTAAAACTCCTTGATTGATCCTCACAAACCCTAGAGAGGAGAAAGAGATCGAAGAAGGAGAAAGAGCTAAGAAAGGAATGAGAGGAACCGTCATTGGCCGTTGGACGAAGAACACCATAGTTGCGAACCAACGGTAAGTGTTTGAACTTTCTCTCTAAGTTAAGCATTATAAATGATTAATCATGAATTGATACCATGCAAGGCGAGGTATTGATCGAAAACCCTTAAATTGTCGTCAAACCCTAATACAGTCGATGAACCCTAGATTCGCATTCTAGGCTGAGGATCATCGAAACTAGGACTTGAATGGAACACGAAACAACTCTAACTCATTGCTCAGGCCTAGAATGTATAGGAGAAACCCTAGAACCAATAGGGGGTGACCGACGGAAGGCGAACACCAAGTTAGTGGTCTTCCGGAGGCATACCGGTCACACCATATGCGACCGGTATTGTGATAGATACCTCTTGGGAGCTGGTCTATGAGGGACCGGTCAACCTTACCAGTCGCACCTTTCCCCATAGTGCAGCGACCGATACCTCCGACTGGTATGCACTGTGAGGAGTATATTTTGATCCCGTTGGTTTTCCAACCAACGTAAACCCTAAGAAACTAATTCTAATTTAACCCTAACATAGTGTAGGACCTTATGATAGCGAGTTTGGATTCTGTGACGCGGAGCAAGCTAGCAATCAAGCGTCAGGTAAGGGAATTGGACCTAAAACCTAATAACTTAAGTAAAACGTTGTTAATAATTATGATTCAGTGGATTGGTGTTGTGCATACTCACATGTCATCTTTACTTTCAGTTATTATATTGTTCATGCATACTCGCTATGCTAGGATGTGATTGTTTTCGTTGGTGTGTGGAATGGGAAGGGCCTGGGGTCTGGGATCATTCCTCACACTAGCACCTTTTCGTGTCGCTTCTGTCTTAGCATGCTTGGTGCGGGTAGGATATTAGGGGGAGGAAGTGGCACTGTGGTCTCCGGCTTGGCCACTAGACTCAAGCCCTATCTCTATGCCATAGGGAGCTGTGCTGGGATAGGGCCTACTGTGATGACATATAGGATTGGTTAGTTACGAGCCCAGTTTGCAAGCCCTCACCAATAGGGGCTTACGTGTTGGTATGGATAGGGCATCAAGGGAAGTATTGGCGGTGTTTGATCCGAACACTTTAGCTCTATCTCTATTCCATGGTGGGTACATGTGGGACGACAGTGGTGTTTAATCAATTGGGCGGATTCACACACTCGTGTATAGAGGTACAATGGCCGCCAATCCTTTCTATAGCACATTGTAAACTTAAAACCAGACCATAATGTGAATGTTACTCATGTATGTTGTGTCACACCCTAATTTCACACTATTCAGAATGGTGTGATGAACCGCTAACAAACCAACGGTTCAACCAGGACCTCGAGTAGGCTATATCCATGTTATCTAAACCCCATACATCCATAATCATAATCAAAGTAAATACACAATAGCGAAAGTTTTATAATAAAATTAACTGAGAATCTATTGTGATATCAATATTTAAATAACAAATGATTATGTATCAACTAAGACATAAATAAATAAATATCAAATACATGTATTTAATAAAACCAAATAGATAAAACTAAAAATCTAATCGAATACACATGAGTTGCACTCACAAGAGATGTCATGTGTATCCACTTCATCTTCAACTACCATCGCTACAACGTTCTCGTATTCTGGAGCATTTATATAATCTTCAACGGTTGTACCTGTATCATCAACTAAAAAAAATATTCGACGTCAAAAGGTGAGCACACATCACGGCTCAGTGAGCAAACAAAACAATGCAACAATACATATGCATGCAATCAATTCATATCTTTGGTCTGGTTTTACGTTTGCACTGTGCTATAGAAAGGATAGGTGGCCACCCCTATTATGCACGAGTGTGGATATGCCCGATGACTCTCACCGTCGCCCACAGCACCCATAATGAACATTGTACAATGAAGGTCACGTTTATCGATGCACAACTCCATACCAACAAATTAACCCCTGATGGCTAGGGCTGCAAACGGGGCTCGCTACTAACCAATCCTAATGTCAACCAATGTATCCAAGGCCTTACCCCAGCATCCCTCAGAGCACCCATAGAGATAGAGCTAAGGCCCCTTGGTAGAGTATAGAACTCAAGGACCGAGACCCTCCTTGATGCCCTACGTCGTAATAGTTCTGCTAAGGTAACGGCGATACGACGATGCTAATGCACAAGACTTGAGTTAGAGATAGAGCTAAAGTGCCCGGATCAAACACCGCAAAACACCTCCCCTGATGCCCTACTCGCATCAAGCACACTAACCACACACAAACATTCACATGCCTATTCCTAGCATCAATCATCATCATCATCATGTTATAAGTAAACAAAATTAAATATGCATGAACAATAATAGCAGAAATATTGGATGACATGTTGAATGCACATTACAAGCATATTCGCATAGAATCAAGCATGGCATTGGACTCAAGAAAATAAAAGTAGTTTATTATTAACCAATTAGTTTAGGTCTTGTTCCCTCACCTTAGCTTGCTAATAGATACTCTTCCAAGCTTTAGAATCACCTTTATATTGCTATTATATTGCGAGAAGACCTAACAAAGTCGATAAAATTTAATTAAAATTTATCCTAATTTTTAAAACCATTCTATTAACTGAGGGTCGGAGGTAGGGTCTGAGTTATGACCGACCCCTAGTGCGACCTCCCCTAATCTGGACTTCCAGAACCATGGGGGTCGATACTCAGGGTCACATAGGGTTGGATGGTCATCGACCCTGTGTGCGACCCCCTATGGGTTTTGGTCAATTTTCCTCCTTTTAGTCCATTCTTCGTGTTTGGGGTCCTATGGCTTGCTCCTACAGTCCATTCAACATACGTTCCATGGTCTAGAACCATGAATCATCCACCTATATAGCTTTTATGTATTCTCCCATGGTTTTCCATGGAAACCTAACCATGGGTTGATGGTTTGGGTTTCTCCGAGATCACACTCTCATCCTTATCTAACCTAAGGTCTGTAGAAATTCATGGAATTAGTATCCATACCTGAGAAGAATACTCCTTCTCTGCAACTCTTCTCCTTTTTACTTTTTCTTCTCTCCCTTGCTTCTCTTCTTCTTCTCTTCCTTCTCTTCTCTTTCTCTCAATTCAATTAGGGTTGTAAAAGGAGTGAAAGAGGCTTAGAGACGTCCTATTTATAGGGTGGAAACTCCTAAACTAAGTCCCATTGAGATTTGGAAGGAATCCAATCGTAATTTGGAAACTTTCCTAAATTCATTTTCTGGCGGAAACTGAGGTTCGATGAGAGGGTCGATGATCCCGTCGACCCTTGGTTTCCTAAAGTGTCTGACCCCCTCTGTAAAACAGGGGGTCTGACTTTCTGTCTTGGGGGTCCGACCCTCCCTTTGGGTATACCTCCCTTTAAATTAAGTGTTTTTAGGTCGATTTGATACCTGGGATCACGATCTCCTTCATGCCCTTGGTCCATTCATCTCGTCCAGGATGGGTAAACCTAGTTCAAGGTGGTAAGACCGGATTAGTTTGATACGGGTCTTACATGTTGTTTATTGCATTGTCTAATTTTCTTACTGAGCTAAGTTGTGAGCTCACCCTTGTGTACACACTATTTTTAGATGTTGATGCAGGTTACACTATGGAGGACTACGTGGATGATCCAGTATATGGAAGAGTTGCTGCCCTGGAAGTGCAAGCAGGAGGACGAGCATGACGCTTCATGCGAGTGCCCTTACTGCGTGTACCTCTAGGATGGTTTTCATTTATTTTATTTATTTCAGTTGGATTTTGTAAACAGTGTAAGGATATTTATTTATGTTTTGGTATTTGAATAATTGGATAACTTATTTAATTTATCAATAGAGTACTCAATTCATTTAATTTAAGAGTTCCACTGTATTTATTTATATTCTGATTATGGTTATGTGCAATGGTTTGTGTTAGCGGACACGATCTTATTGAGATCCTGGTGTAAATCATTGGTTTAGTAACGGTTTACTCACACTTCTGGTTTAGTCAGAATTAGGATGTGATACAGTAAACCAACTAACCATCATTCGAGATGCCTAGGAGATCAGCCAACTCCTGACAGTTGAAAGATATTGAAATCCCTTTCACCCTGCTAGTGATCCGAAGCTCTCTACCCCTCTCCACATCCTCTAAGTCACCCTCCACCTAAAGGTGACAGTAGAACTGCTTGACCAAGTCTGGGCGAGTGCAAGCCTCGTACAGAATCACTGGAAGCCAGCCCATATCACCAAATGCCCTCTCCACATCAAACAGGGCTAAGTGGGCTAAGTTCACACACCGACCCCCTTCCACTTTCTTTTGATTAAACCAAGGGTATTGTGTTTCTGCTTCCACAAACCTGAAGCGAAGTGGGTCATGAACTCGAGGAACTTTAGTGCGAACCATGATAACTGCAAGGGAAGAAAATAAAAAAAAAAAGATAAATTTGAAAATTTGACAGCATAACAACATAAAGTAGGCAAAAGCCTCACTCTTCACCTAAACATTTGAGCAGGAGGACTTACATAGATCCCAAACCATCCTGCAAGGCATATTTAATCGGAAATTTTAACTAGGTAGGTCGAATTTGAAGAAATTTTGATAATTGGGAAAAACCCCCCAAAATTTAGGTCAAAAATGGGAATTTTGAAATTTTTACCAAACCAACCAATGAAACTCAAATTTTCTTGAGGGCTTTCATTCATTGGGTGGCCAACAGCAAAAGCCCCCAATAAAAATCAAATTTTTAAGATTAGAAAAATATTAATTACAAGAAAATCCTACAAATGGCAAAAACCCTAGGTATGAAAGCTTAAAAATGGAGAAAAGTAGAGAACATACCTCAAGGAATGGAATGGAGATCATGGATCGATGGAAAAATCACCAAGTCCGTACGGTAGACACTGTAGCAACTCAGTGGTGGCGAGTTAAGTTGTGACCATAGGAAAAGAAAGGAGAATGAGAGGGAAAAATCTCGAAAACAGGTTTAAAAACCTGATTTTGAACCATACGGTCGCACAATTCGACAAAAACCATCGACCGTATGATCGACCATAGGGTCTCAGTAAGTTGCCAGGATTTTGAAGGTCTCACCTATGGTCGAACAACATGTGACCATAGGTCATCGACCGTATGACCTACTATTGTTAACCTTTTGATTCTATCCGAACTTTTACCTACTAATCTTGTTCTTCTCTCGCTTTCCATTGTGAGACAAACCCAATACTACCATTCTATTTTGTCTCACATGTGTAGCTTTGCACATAATATACCACCCAAGAGTTTAAATGGTTGGGCGCAGAGTAAGCACATAATGCAAACCCATCTTCACCACCTATGGAGACTAATGACAATGAAGGTCAACAAGGACAGGAAGAAAATATTGGAGCTCAAAATACTACACCTCAAAATGTTCACACCCAAGCCAACCCAACCAACTTACCCGCACCACCTACGGATTTGGCTACTATGGTGATGAATTTGGCACAACAAATGCAGCATATACAGCAAATGCAAGCCAACATGCAAGCTGCTATGGAAATTACTTTCCCAGTTGCAAACACAACATCTCTACCTGTAGGACAAGCTAGTATTGTACCTGGTGGTAACAACATTGTACCCCAAGCACCGCAAACACCAGTAGTACAAGGCCAAGTGCAAAACCCTGAAGCACCGCAAGGCGGGTATAACCAAGGTAACCATCAGTACCAGTCACCTATGTATGGAGCTTATGCACAGTATCAGCTTGATCATTCTAGATTGATCGAACGTCTTCTGAAGATGAAGCTGAAGGAATTCAATGGCAAGCCGTCGGATCCTTTGTGGCCAGCTCACTAGATCGACGAAATGGAAAGAAATTTCATGATGATGACTGTAAATAAAGAGAAAAAAGTATTATATGCCACTTTTATGCTGAAAGGTGATGCACACCATTGGTGGAAATCTACTTGGAGTTATCTGTTGACGAAGCACGCCCAACTAACCTAGGCTATCTATAAAGAAGCGTTCTTCGAAAAGTATTTTCCCAGGAGTTTCAGAGACCAAATGGAAAAGGGGTTCTTGAGTTTATATCAAGGACAAATGTTAGTAGACACTTATCAGCAGCGTTATGAAGAACTATTCTTCTTTACTCCCTCTAACATGCAGGACGAAAATACCAAAACCCGAAGGTTCGTCATGGGACTTAGGGTAAGTATCCGTGAGCATGTATTGGGATTGAAAAAGAAGATTTATAATGAAGTTGTACAGATTGCTCAAGTACTGGAATCGAGCCAGAGGGAAAGTTATTTTTCTCAGAATAGAGGTATAAAGAGACCCAATGGAAACTCATACAACGGAGGGAACCCAAAGACATTTAAACCCTTCCGTACTTAAGGCTTCAATGTTGTAGCTAAGACTACTCTGAGAGCCCAACCTCAACAGAAGAAAAGTAATGCTGGAGTCAAATGCTTCAATTGCGATCAAGTAGGAAATTATTCAAGAAAGTGTCCTAAGCCAAGGAAGTAGCTACAGCAAGGAAAGGTTTATGCAGTTACTTCTGAGGATGCTGTCGCATCGTCTAATGTGGTCATAGGTATCATACCTATAAATGGCATACCCGTCAGAGTACACTTTGACTCTCATGCTACTCATTCTTTTATATCTATGTCGTTTGGAAAGAAGCTAAATCTACCCCTCAGACCTTTAGACTGTAAACTGCTTGTATGACCACCTATGGGATTAGAAGTGGAACTAGACAACGGTTATGGACCATGTCCAGTTCTTATCGACGAAAAGATTTTGGATGCAACATTAATTCAACTCGAGATAGCAGACTTTGACGTTATCTTGGTTAGCTCAGCACTCTGTAAACCTATTATGTGCGGAGAAAAAACTGACATTTAAAGACAAAGAAGGAGCAGAGTTTAGTTTTGCAGGAACCTAACTTCCCCGTAAACAAAAGCTCATCTTCTCTGCATTGAAGGCTAGCAAATGCCTCGAGAAAGGAGAAATTTGATAATTAGTATCCGTGGTTGACCTCACCAAGGAAGCACCACAAATAGGGGATATTGAAGTTGTACGTAAATTTCTGGATGTATTTCCTGAGAAATTACCAGGATTACCACCTAACCGAGCGACAGAGTTCGTTATAGATCTTATACCCGAAGTCGCACCAGTATCGAAAGCACCCTATCGAATGGCTTCTACTGAATTGAAGGAACTAAAGGTACAATTACAGGAGTTACTGGACAAGGGTTATATTAGACCTAGCATATCACCATGGGAGCGCCAGTATTATTTGTCAAAAAGAAGGACGGTAACGTTCAACTGTGTATAGATTATTGGAAATTGAATAAGCTTACAATCAAGAATCGATACCCGTTGCCTCGGATCGATGACTTATTCGACCAGTTCAAGGTGCCAAAGTGTCCTCTAAAACTGATCTTCGGTCAGGATATCATCAATTGAAGATTAAGGAAGGTGATATTCCAAATACAGCATTCGAACCAGATATGGAATTATGAATTTTTAGTTATGTCTTTTGGATTGACTAACGCACCCACAACTTTTTTAGAACTCATGAATCGGGTATTCCATGATATGTTGGATACATCAATTATTGTATTTATTGACAACATACTACTCTACTCCAAGGACAAAGAAACTCATATCACAGATCTAAAAGCCGCTTGCAGCGACTAAGAAAAAAGAAACTTTACGCTAAATTTACAAAGTGTGAGTTCTGACTGAATGAAGTCGCTTTCTTAGGCCATGTTGTATCCGCTGAAGGAATTAATGTGGATCCTAGCAAGATTGAAGCCATTGTAAAATGGAAAGCACCTAAGAATGTTGTCAAAATTAGAAGTTTCTTAGGTTTAGCTGGTTATTATCAATAATTCGTGGAAGATTACTCTATCAGTGTACCTCTCACCAGTCTGACAAAGAAAGGAGAAAAGTTTGTCTGGACCGATAAATGTGAATAGTATTTTCAAACATTGAATGCTAGATTGATATTAGCTCCCATCTTGACTATTTCGATTCCAGGACAACCAATTACGTTGTACACCGATGCGTCTGGGTTAGGTTAGGGATGTGTGCTTATGCAAGAAGAACAAGTAATTGCATATGCCACAAGACAACTGAAGACACATGAAAAGAACTATCCCACTCATGACTTGGAATTAGCAGCCGTGGTACATACTGTCAAGATATGGAGACATTATTTGTATGGTGAGAAATTTCAAATTAAATCAGATCATAAGAATCTCACACACCTTTTTAATCAGAAGGAGTTGAACATGAAACAGAGAAGATGACTGGAGTTATTGAAGGATTATGATTGCGATATCCAGTATCATCCAGGGAAAGCTAATGTAGTTGCTGATGCACTAAGTAGGAAAGGAATGACAAAATCTCAAGAAGAAGCTAGTACAAATGCTGTAGTGTGTATCACAGGAAGAGTATTTAATTACGATAACGAGCAGTTCGTGATTGATATTCCAAATGAATCAACTGACCAAGAGTTTATTCATCAATTCTCAAACATGTTTTCTACATTGAATTGTACCTAATTTGCTAGATGAAGTAAAAGCAGCCACTAAATCAGACCCTTATCTGAGAACGGTGCAAGAAGACCTTGAAAAAGATAGGACTACTCCTGAGTTCACCTTGGACGTTGAAAAAGTACTAAGATACAAAAGAAGGGTATATATTCTTGAAAATGAAGACTTAGATATTAGACATAGATTAATGAAGGAAGCCCATACCACTACTTATTCGGTACATCCTTGAAGTACAAAGATGTATCATGATCTGAAGAAACTATATTGGTGGAGAGGAATGGAAGTGGATGTAACTAAATTTGTGTCTCAATGTCTGAATTGTTAGTGGGTTAAGGCTGAAAGGCAAAGACCTGCAGGCTTATTGTAGCCACTACCAAAACAAGCATGGAAATGGGATTGCATCACTATGGACTTCGTCACCGGGTCACCATTGACTCCCAGAGTAGTTGAAGCAGTCTGGGTGATTGTAAATCATTTGACTAAGACAGCTCGTTTTATAGCTATACAACCTCAATATACCCTAGAGAGGTTAGCTAAGCTATATGTGGATAATATTGTCAGATTGCATAGTGTGTCTGAAAGCATCTTGTCCGACAGAGACCCACGCTTTATCTCAAAGTTTTGAAAAGGATTACAAAAGGCTATGGGTACAACGTTGAAGTTTAGTGCTTCATTTCATCCTCAGACCGATGGACAGTCAGAACATACTGTTGGAACCTTGACCAAGTTAAGGTTGTCATTGTTGGCAATTGGTAGACATGATGTGAGAGAACCATTAAAGAAAGTTGATAAGAAAGTCCAAGAAAGAAGAGAGAGAAAGAAGAGAGAGAAAATAAAGGAGAGAGAAAGAGGAGAGAGAGTGGGGACCAGGTGGATCCCACTTTGGGAGGCCAGCACCAGCCGAGTGCACAGCAGGCAGCCGAGTGCACAGCACCAGCCGAGCGCACAGCAGGCAGCCGAGTGCACAGCACCAGCCGAGCGCACAGCAGGCAGCCGAGTGCACAGCACCAGCCGAGCGCACAGCATCAGCCGAGCGCACAGCACCAGCCGAGTGCACAGCATCAGCCGAGCGCACAGCAGGAAACCGAGTGCAAAGCACCAGCAGAGCGCACAGCACTAGTCGCGCCGCCGAAACCGAGTGCAAAGCACCAGCGAGCGCACGGCGGGCAGCCGGCGCATAGCGGCGCGCAGCGCCAGCCGGTGCACAGCACCGCCGGCGCCAAGCCGAGTGCACGAGCACCAGCCGGCGCATAGCGGCGCCGCGATAGCGCACGCGCCAACAGCACCAGCCGAGTGCACAGCAGCAGCCACGCGCAAGACTAGCCTCGCGCGCACGGCAGCCGAGCGCACAGCACCAGCCAAGGCAATAGCCGCGCAACACGCACCAAATGCCAACCAAGAGGCAGCGGGATCGACCGACGCGGTCCAGAGGAATCCCGCCGTACCGACCAACGGCATCATTCTTTCTCCGAAGAAGAAATCATTCTCTACCTTCTTCCAGGGCGTCTGGTGCACCCCATGAGTATTTGAGCAATTTGGAGTGAAGTGTGAGTGTAAATGTATAAATTGATGTGAATGATGGTGTGCTTTGAGAGCTAAGCTACGGTCTTGGGAAGATATTTGGGGCTCCCTTTGGAGAGTTTCCTACTTCTTCCATCCGATACACATGAGTATTTGAGCAATTTGGAGTGAAGTGTGAGTGTGAATGATAGATTGTGTGAATGAGGGGCGAGCATTGGAACAGTTCTATTCTTTGTCGAAGGTACCTACCTATAGAGAGCTTGGAACATCTATTTTGTGAGTACCAACCTTGGCGAAGGTCCAATCACGCACGCAAACCTTGCATTGTGAGATTCATTATGTTGGGAAGGGTTTGTATACAATACATATCAATTTCATTGTAACCTGTCAAGTTGGGGCTTGACAGGATTGAGGGTAGTTGCCCAAAATTCTAAGTTGTAGCTTGGATTACATTGGTGGTAGCACCAAGTTGTTGTAGCAGCAGAAAAACTATTGAAGTAGCGTATTGGGTATAATACGAAACCCTAGTTAGGGTATTGCCCCGTGGAGTAGCCATCATAGTGTGTGTTAGGTGAACCACGTTATATGGTGTGCGTTGTGGTTGTGAATATTTTGTTGTATATGTGAAGTGCGTGGGTTACAGGTCTGGGTGTACACACTAGGTAGGCCAAGCCTCTGGTATGGATACCTATAGGTGTGTGGCATGGTGTGTTACACGAAATGTGTAAATGAACAGATGTGTGAACTAGTCAGCTCAAGGCAGCACAGCTAAGACAGACAGCTCAAGGCAGCAGTGTTCAATCAGTAGGGGTAGACCTCACATAGTTGGGAAGAATTTTAGTGGGTACTGATTCATCCCCCCCTCCCCTCTCAGTGTCAACTTGGGAATCACACATACCATTCAGATTTTAGAAGATATGTTCCGAGCTTGCGTAATTGATTTCAAAGGATCATGGGATGAGAAATTACCATTGATAGAGTTCGCTTATAACAACAGCTATCAAGCGACTATATAGATGTCACCCTATGAAGCACTGTATGGTAGGAAATGTCGAACTCCTTTATTTTGAAATGAAGTTAGAGAACGGAGTATTGTTGGACCGGAGTTTGTTGAAGAGACTTGTCGAGTGGTTAACATTATCAAGGAAAGAGTCCAAATAGCTCAGAACCATTAGAAGTAATATGCAGATAATCGACGTAGAGATCTCGAATTCACCATAGGTGATAAGGTATTTCTGAAAATATCTCCTATGCATGGTTTGAAAAGGTTCAGACAGAAGGGAAAATTGTGTCCCAAATATATTGGACCTTGTGAAGTTCTAGCTAGATGTGGAAGGGTAGCATATCAGTTAGCACTACCACCATCAATGTCTAATGTACATGATGTATTCCATGTCTCACAATTGAAGAAGTAAGTCAAAGATCCAACACACGTGTTAACAACGGATCCATCGGATTTGATTGAAGATTTGATGTTCAAAGTCGTACCTCTTGAAATTACTAGCCGAAAGGTGCAACGTCTATGCAATCGCAACATCTACTATGTTAAAGTTACTTGAAAAAGTCAAAATGTAGAAGAAATCACATGGGAAGAAGAGAACGCTATGCGGAAGCAATATCCTCACCTATTCGACTCGAAAGGTATGTGCAAATTTCTAGGATAAAATTTATATAAGAGGAGGGGAGTTGTAAGACTCATACTCCACTAACTTGGTTTAACCGTGTTGTGCTAGGTCATCCCATCATTCCTGGACCAAGTGGACCGAGCGTGTGAAGATAGATCACAAACCAGGTATAAAAATAAACTCAACACCCAAAACTGTATACATATGATCGCATACCTGGATAGGTACAATTGACCATATGGAAAGAAACAATGGTCACTGATCAATGACCCTACAGTCAATGATTTCGATCCTATGATCGACGGGTTCTGCGACCTTAGCCATCGACCGTGAGACCCCAGATCAGACTCCGAGTTTTGAAAACTTTCCTAAACTAAGGGATTGCTTTCCTAATTGAAAGAGCACTCTATATGGAGAGTTTTCCTCTATATAAAGGACGTCCCTCAACCCTTTTTTACTCTTTTAGAACATTAATAAACCCTAGAGAAAGAGAAAGAAGAGAAGGAGAAAAAAAAAGGCTAAGGAAAGGATCTTGCTGAGAAGAGATTGGCTCTTTATCACAGGAAAAGGTATGAACCGAATCTCTAGAGATGTAAACTCTAAGGAATAGGACTTCTACGAAGATAGGCAATATCAATCTATTATGATCCATGTGATTTCCTTGAGAAAATTCCAAGGAGAACCATGAGGGATGAGTTTGATGGTTAGGGTTGATAAGAAACTGCAAATGATGGCCATAGGATGACCTTAGGACAAACTCAATTGAAGAACAGAGAAATTAACCCAGGAAGAACTCGAGTTGCATGTAGTCTGTGACCAAAAATCTCAAGGTCGCAACTACGATCGACCATAGCATGACCAGCATGACCAGAGGATCGATCATAGGCATTCGGGAATATCCAGAAACCATATGGTCACAGCTACGGTCGCACCATATGCGACCATAGGGTATCGACTGTATGCAGTAAGATCGATACAGTATGAGACCATAGGACCAATCAGACACCTATCAGTGCTCTATTTCAATTTGACTATTGTAACATGTTACATATGAACCCTAACATAAATTCATATAACTTTTAAGTTGTTAGATTGATTGAAAGAGAATTTCAAGGCTTGGAAGGAGATCGAGATTTGCTAACAGGTGAGGGAACAAGACCTAAACTAATTGGTTAATAACAAATTATTATTTTATTGAGTCCAATGTCATGATTGATTCTATGCTTGTATTCTTATAATGTGAATTTCACATGTCATCTAATATTACTGTTATTACTGCTCATGCATATTTACTTCTGTCTATTTGCTACCATGTTGATTGATGATGATAGGAATATGCATGTGATTGTGTGTGGGTGGTTAGTTTGTTGGATGCTAGTGGGGCATCAGGGGGAGGACATGGCATTGTGGTCTCTGACCTGGTCACCAGACTCTAGTTCTATCTCTACTCAAGTCTTGGCCATTGACATCGTCGTATCACCATTACCTTAGCAAAACTATTACGTCGTAGGGCATCAGGGGCGGTGGTTTAGGACCATGTGGTCTTTGACTCTGTCGGGGGGCCTTAACTATATCTCTATGGATGTATTGAGGGATGCTGGAGTGAGGCCTTGGATACACTGGATGACATTTAGGATTGGTTAGTTGTGAGCCCAGTTTGCAAGCCCTCGCCAATAGAGGCTTACGTGTTGGTATGGGTAGGGCATTAGGGGAAGTGTTGACAGTATGTGATCCAGACACTTTAGTTCTATCTCTATTCCATAGTGGGGTAGATGTGGATGACAATGGTGTTTAATCCATTGGGTGGGCTTATACACTTGTGTATAGAGGTATGGTGGCTGCCAATCCTTTCTATAGCACATTACAAACTTAAAAATCAGACCAAATATATGAATTGAATGTATGTATATGTTTGTTGTATTGTTTTGTTTGCTCACTGAGCCGTGATGTGTGCTCACCCTTTCGACGTCGAATATTTTTAGTTGATGATGCAGGTCCTACTATTGAAGATTATATGAATGTATCGACGTATGGACACGTTACCGCTATGGACATAGAAGCTATTGAAGATGTGCATGATTCATCAAGCGAGTGCAACCAGTGCATATTTGATTAGTTTAGCTATATTTGATTAATGAAACATGTGATGGATTATTTACTTTTATGTCTTAAGTTTTGGAGATAATCGGATTATTAATTATTTATTATCATTGTTAGATACTCAGTTCATTATCTGTAAGACTTTCGCTTATTTGTTTATTACCTCTGATTATTAATGTGGAATATGTGTGTGGTTTGATATGGTGGGTACAACCTATACGAGATCCTGGTTGAACCATTGATTTATTAGCGGTTCATCACACCACTCTGGTTAGACCAGAATTAGGGTGTGACATCCTTACTGCAGCTTGGCAGTCACTACTCTGCTGAACTTCGTACTCCTCTGCTGATCCTGCAAAACAAAATTCTGTTTCAATTGTCAAAATGTTACTTTATTGGAATAGGGTTTTTTCCCAACCACCCATATATGACTTAGACTCAAAGATCCCATAAGTGATAAGTGTTGTGGTATTAAGGTAAATCATCTCAGAGTAGATATGTAGATAAAGTCTAGGATGGTCAGTGTAACTAGTGGTCTATTGATGATTTGGACAAATCTAGTTTGAGGGTAGAGGACCATTTTTCCACCAGTTTGAGGATTGGGAGCGGAATTGGTGGTTCATGTTTGAAAACCATCAGGTTTCTATAATGCCAGATGAAGTAGCCAATGATTGTCCCTACTGAAATGATTTTATAGTGGAATGGTTGTATGAGAATAGTTCACATGCATGTACTTGTATGCTCCTTGGGATCTCATCAACATCCATATCCAATGGGTCCCACACCCTAAAGGCAGGTCCCACACCACATTGATGGTGATGGGATCTCATATTTGGAGAATGCATGTATATGCAGATGATCCGAACTCTGACTATATGGCTAAGCACCAATGAGATGAGGTTGAATACATCTGTTGCCCACAAAATTTTTGGTCCGAATTCCTAATGGGCTTGCTGCCCATATTTTTTCAGAATCTGCAAGAGAATAGGACATGCCAAGGTGCTTCAATTTTAAAATGACATAGTGGGCATGAAGATTCAATTGGGAGGAACCGTGATAATTTGGACCTTGTATTCAGACCTCCGATCATCCTTATTTCTTTTAAGGGGATGGGTTTCTTGTCCGGCTGTGTGGCTCCTACGGCCCCGTTTGATAACACTCCAGCTCCCATGGAGCTACTTCTGGTCCGGAGTCGTTTTCCACTTCTTCTCCAGAGTCAGGATTTTTGGAGTAGAATAGTGTTTGATAACACTGCTCCAAAATCAAAAGACTATGCTTTCCAGAATACTGTTTGGTGGTGGTGGTGGCGGTGGGGATGGGTGGTGGCAGTGGTGGTTGTGGGTGGTGGTGGCGGCGGCGATGGGTGGAGGCAGTGGTGGTAGGTGGTGGTGGCGGTGGTGGTAGTAGGTGGTGGGTGGTGGTGTTGGTGGCGGTTGGGGGGTGGTGGTAGTGGTGGTGGTGGCGGTGGCGGTGGTGGTGGCGGTGGCAGTGGGTGGCGGCAGTGGTGGTAGGTGGTGGTGGCGGCGTCGGTGGTAATGGTGGGGGGTGGTGGTGGTAGCAGAGGCGGTGGTGGTGGGTGAAGGGTGGTGGTAGTGGTGGTGCGTAGAGGGTGGTGGTGGTGGCGACGGCTGTGGGTGGTGGTGGGGATGGTGGGGGTGGAGGGGTAGTGGTGGTGATGGCAGTGCCAGTGGTGGTGGTTATGGCAGTCGATAGTGGTAATAGCTCTGGAGCAAGAGAAGTAAGTTTTTTTAGCTCCAGTTTTTTAGCTCCCATAGACATTTTTGGTGCGGTTCACTCCATGGGAGTCAAAACTTGAACCATGTTTATCAATCGCCATTCTACTCCGGATTAGTTCCGGAGCTAAGAAGTAAGGAGCTGGAGTGTTATCAAACGGGGCCTACACCAGTGTGGGGACCTGTGGGAGATGGGGTGATCATTTCACATCTCCTGTATCTAAGCGCAGATACACATTGCCAGACAAGAAACTTTTTCCCTTATTTAAAAGTAATAGAATATTTCATGGATATCAACAAGTTTAGATGTGAGTGGATCCACATGATTAGAAAACCCGACATCCACTAGCCAATAGGAAGTGCATGAAAAGTGAGATTAAATTTCTATGAAATTTTGAAATGGCTTTCAATTATAAATCATGGAATTAATATAGTTTTTATTCAAAAGAACTTGGGTCTCAACGTAAGCTTTTCCACAGTTTTCAATTGGCCAAGAGGCAACATAACATTTTGGACATCCAATGGGAAATGAAACTTATCTAAAAGGAAATGTGTAGCCAACAACAAGATAATATGTTAATGTGAAAGGGGTTTTTTGATGCCTAGACCAGAAAATTTGAGAATCCAAAGACTCGAAGATGGGATAGGAGGGACAAATCTTCATGTACAAGGGGTGAGGTTTTGTGCACTTTTGTGGGTGGATGAGTCCGACCATGGAATCCCTTAACTAGTCTGCAGTGATCAGCAAACCAGAAAAACTTTTCCCTTTGTAAATAAATGGGAGCATATATATTTAAATCTAAATCCAATATTGGACATGACCAATTTAAACCATTTTCTAGATATCTAAAAGGGCAAGATTATCATATCACTCTTCACATGGTAAAACATGGTTTTAATTTTACTAATCTACCTACTGCATGTTTGATATGACAAAAAATACCCAAAAACGAATTTGGGATATTATCAATATACCCAAAACAGTGTTTTTCACCCTTATCACCCATCTTCTTTTGATAGTTTTACCCCCTTTCACTTAGCCCATTTCTTTTTCTCTCTTTCCCCTAGGACAACTTCAAAACCTTCCTTCCCCAGGATGAAGAAACAAACAAAAAATGCACCATAATAGTAATGAACATCAAAGTAAGGAACAATAGACTGAGAGAACATGCAGGATTACAATAGCTAGGAGCTCTACATGTGAGTGTGAAACAAAACTAAGTCAACAACACTTTTATTAATAAATGAAATCATAGTTTGAGAATTTAGTATCAAACTTAGAGCCTTGATAATCATCCTTTTTAAAGCCATAGTAATCGTCCCCAAAATCATTACCAAAGTAATCTTGAAGTGGAGAATAAACCTCTTCAGATAGATGGAAACCTCTTGTTGCTATCGGTGATCGCTCGGGCTTCCTTAACTGGTTGGACCTGCGTAGGAGGAAGCATATAGGTAAGAGAGGGAGGGAGAAACCCTGAGGCCACTCTGATGCCTAAGTTAGAACCGAATCCAAGCAATATGGAGCTCGGTATGAGAATATAAGCTCCTAAAACGTGGGTTTAGCAGAGAAAGATCAATTGAGAGAATAAAGAATTGGATCCGTTTACCTTAGGATTCTGCTGTATATATAGGAGAGGCATCGGTGGAGTAAGTTCTAATTTGCCCTTGAGGGATTTAGCACGATCTGTAATCTTGCCGTAGATGTCGTCCTTATCCCGAACTGTTCACCCTATAGAGTGGGCTGCAAGCTACTATGTGGGTTGGAGTTAGGGTCTGATAAGGAGAGTGGGTGTGAGCCCGCAAATCAATCCTGAATATGTCGCAATCGATTGCGGGCAGATGGGCTAACAACCGTTGGATGTAAATATCTAAGGAGTCTTCTGATGGCGGCTCCGAGATCTTTGTGTATGAATGGTCTTCTGATCCATTAAAAGAAGATTCGTTCTCAACACCATCATTGTACATGTTGTCCTTATCATCATTGTAGTCATCCTTTTTTTATGGGTCCTATTTTAAGTTATAATACTGGGATGGGAAAGAGAATAGATGCAAGAGAGGAAACTCTAATTCGAGACCTCTTCTCAATCCTAGCTTCAACAAGAAAGGACC
Source organism: Protea cynaroides (assembly GCA_028583415.1). Taxonomy (NCBI): domain Eukaryota; kingdom Viridiplantae; phylum Streptophyta; class Magnoliopsida; order Proteales; family Proteaceae; genus Protea; species Protea cynaroides. The sequence goes on from CM053273.1 coordinate 72,585,043, forward strand.
AAACATCCGACCAAACTGATGTTTATATCCTTATTGTTGCTATAGCACTCATTTTCATCGTAGTGAAGCAGTAGAAGAATCACAATAAAAACCATAATCATATTGGCAGCACCCTCAATTAAAATGCACGTTGTTTGTATAGTAATTCAAAGAACCATCTTCTGGTTCGGCTATTTCAGGTCAGAGTCAGACTAAGCTCTGGGCCAAAGTAGATGATTGCATAATTTCATTACTGATATATATATATATATATATATATATATATATATATAAAAAATATATATATATATATATATATATATCAGAGTCAGACTAAGCTCTGGGCCAAAGTAGATGATTGCATAATTTCGTTACTGATACACAAACACACACACACACACACAAAGGGAAGGAGATAAGAGCTTCGAAATTGCTATTTGAATTTAATTTCTACACAATTTGGTCCTACATTCTTATCAAGTAAATTCTGTAAATGATCCCACTACAACACAAATAGTGTTGTCGCTGGATTCCGTTCAGTGCTCCAGATGATGCCATGTAGCTGCAGGGCATAAACAAGCAATGATGAGGGTGGGTTTTACCCCATGGCCACTCCGATGCCAAAATTAATAGGTTTCCAGGACAAGCATAATGGACCTCTAAGTGAGACACTACAGTTCCTTAAAGAGTAAGGTTTCTGAGGTACATGAGTTCTACAAGTCTCTCTCTCTTTCCCAGTGAAGAAGATGAACAGTATAAAATAGGATAGAAAGCAGTAGATTCAAAGTGAAATTGTGTATAGTAACGGTATCTAAGGGTAAGTAAATTTTCGATCCTTTGCAACCGGTAATCTTCATCCTTTTATAGAACTATGACGAAACTTCTCGAGCAAGCTTTTTTCCCACCTACCACCATCTCCGTCACCAAACATAGGGGGCAGGCTAGAACAGGGCGGTTACGACCCCTTAGGAATGGCTTTTATATGTGCCATCCCTTCTTTTCAATCTGCCTCCACCTTTTTCAACTCATTGTTTGTCCACGTCAGTTGCTTCTTTACCTCATCGACCGACATTTCCCTCTCTCCGAGTAGATTTGATGTCCTTCATAATAATTTACCTTTTCCTTGGTGGAAAAACCAATCCCATCCGCCCGCAATCCATTTATGGTTGTTGTCGGTATTAATGAGCATTAATGACTACGCATTAATTACCCACCTCCTCCCTTTGAACTTGTCTTGTCCTCATTAATGCACCCCCAAGGGGGTCGAATGGCTTCACTTTTCAAACAATCAAACATAGTATGAGGGAACCGATCATACCGAATGAGATAGATGTCCCTCTAAATGATCGCCACATGTTACCTATCTATTACTCCATCCTCAAGACCCATCCAATGTTCCAGAATTGCGCCATGTGTACTACCTTAAGTACACCCTATTAATCCCTTATCAATGTTCTGACTTAACTCCATCTTATTTTCCCCCAACAAATACTCATTTTCCGTTTAATAGCCCAAGTGAAGAAAAAGGCTCAGTTTCCCACTTACCAGTAATCAGGACATCACCAAAAGCAAAGGCAGGGGCCCAAGCCATACAATTGGGAAGGGAATGTTTTCACCTATGATTGTGAAGTGATTGGAGGGGAAAGAAATAGGAAGTGAAGGGGGCAGGCTGAACTATCAAAAGAAGATAGATGACTAGGGCAAAACACTATTTTGGATATTTTTGTTATACCAATCATGGATCAATAAATTGATGAAGTGAAAATGGCTAATTATGTAGTTTTCCCTTTCGACCGATTGAGATTCTTTAGTCGGACTAGAAAACTTTTTGCCTTACTGGGCTAAGTCAAAAAGATTCCCTTCTCTGTAAGCGACTCTCCCAAGGTGATATGTTGAGCAATGACCCCTACTATGACAGTAAAAGCCACTGTTTTGTTGTCCATCCAACTAGCCCGAGAAATGAGATCTAATGCATACTTTTCTTTAAAAAAATTAAAAAAATTAAAAAAAAAAAAAAAAAAAGAAGGGAAAAGGTTTCCACTATTTGTGACTTTTGTTAGGACACCACTTTTTGTCTTTCCAAACAAATAAAAAACAAACACACAGCTTCAATGCGTAATGGCCATGGCCATTTCATTTGAGAGAGAGAGAGAGAGGTAGCAATGCATTGGTAGCAGTTCATAATAAAATTTATAAAGTTGATGGGTTTATATATGTATATTTGATTATACATTTTAGGTACGTGTTGTTACCATTCACCTAAAAAAACGGAAGTTTTTTTTTTTTTTTTTTTTTCTTTTACTTATAATCATTGTAACATGGTTTTAGTTCAAGATTTCAAAACAGGTATCAATTACACTGGAATGGGTATCAGTCATCCTATAAGATGTCTCTTTTTGGAGTAGGATTGTCTGTAGCACTGTTATGTAACAATGTTGATCCTGATCATTGAGAGTGGTGCATCAAGATACACGATCGATGCACTCTCACCGGTCAAGATCTGTAGTGCTAAATTGAAGCGCTACAATCTTTTTCCATCTCTTTTCTGATTTCTTAATAAAATACAATATATTTCATTGGAGATGGTACAATGTCTAACTAAAGCAGAAGGTGACCTTCTTCATGCTGTCTTTAATATATTTTTAACCATGAAACTTTTCCATTCCTTTTATCAAATCACATGGTAATTGTACTTTTTGCAACAAAGCATGTGAATCTGATTGGCATATTCTACTTTTTTGCAATGTTATTGTCAAGAGTCTTTGAGCGGCCGCTTTGGATTCGCACTGAACATATGGTGATTGAATGCTCCCTCCATCTTTTCCATCTCCTTTTCATCCATTCAAATTTTAACAAACAAAGAGACCTTGAGAAATTTATGCATTGCAACCATTATAGGATATTTTATTGGGTAAATTGCACTATAGATACTTGACGTTTTGAGAAATTATACCAGAAGTATCTCACATTTCAAAAATCATACTTGAGGCATCTGACATTTTGACAAATTATACCAGAGGTACCTGACGTTTCAAAAATATTACACTTGGGGTACCTTTTATTTTTGTACTTTCAATTTACCCCTGTTTAGCATAACTTTTTTGGTCCCCTTTGATTTACTCTCTCACAATGACTCACCATTCGGATTCCCATGTGCTCATCGCTGTCTCAATTGCCCACCCTCTCTTCTGCCCCTGTCCTTTCCAGTTACCCTTCCTCACCGATGGTTGCTCATCATCAAGTCACAAATCTCGACTATGGTACACACCTCCGGTGAAAACTCCGCACCCCAACTTACTGTTTTTCCGACGGGTGTACCAACGATCAGGCACCAAATAAGGATAGTTCAACAAGAAACGATCAGTCCCTCAAAATTTGAGGTAAATCTAATGGTTAACTTAAAGGATGTCAATGTTAAATAGGGTTAATATTGGAAATATTATAAGAGGTACCTCTAGTATGATTTTTGAAACGTGAAGTACCTTTGGTATGATTTCTTAAAACATCAGGTACCTCTGGTGTAAATTACCCTATTTTATTTAGTAAATTAAAAATGGTATTGCCTTCAAAAATTTGCTTTGATAGTTGCAATTAAAAAGACTTAGAAAATGTATGCATGGATGATAGATGCTTGTAGGCTTACTTGTTTTTAGAATACCCATGGACTTGTAGATTGCTGAGTCATCACGGTGAAGTTTCTTAAATCCTTAATTCAAGATCGTATCAAAGTTAGGTGGGGAAACCCACTTAGGAAGCTTCCTATCTTTCAGAAATTCAGTCTTGTGGGGCTTCGAAGGGGGTGGCTGTTGGACCGGATCGAACCAAACCAATTGACAGCAATGCTTTTGAGATTGATCGGCCTTAAGGAATAGTGAAAGCGGTAGTCAGAGTAGTGACCGGGTCAATTAGAACAAGCCGAGTCTTAAACGGCCTCCTCCCGTTGGATAGAGGAAACGAAAGTCAACTCGACTAATGCTGAGTCAAGTAGGTCAAGCTGAGTCAAGTCAGAAAAAATAAACCTATAAGAGAAAGCCGTGCAACCAGAGTACTCCGCGGGGTGGAGCGCTAAGAAAGAGAAAGCGGACAAGTTTTTTTTTTTTTTTTTTTTGGTTAACGACAAGTATCGAGACATTTGGCTTGACTAGTCCCACGGACCCATGTTGACCCCACAATTACATGAACCAGGTCATTCCGGGGTTGAATGAGAATCATTCCACTTGCACCTATAGTAGGAAAGAAAGAGAACACCCCTATATGAGTGGGCCCAATGCAATAAGAGAAGTCGAACTCAGTACCTACTGCTTCTTGAGGCTTAAGCTCCTTGCCAACTCAGCTACCCCATTGGGATTAATCATTACAGTACATGTTATCACATGCTATCAAATGACTATGTAACTAACTCTAAATCATTCTATATTTAGGTATTAACTTACATTTCCCTTTGCATCTGAAAATCTCTTGCATTTAGAAACTAAAATAAATTTTACATCTAACAAATATCATTACTAATTATAGTTGGAAATTTAAATAGTTTATACAATCATATTGTAATATAACTATACAAGTTAACTTTTTAAGTTTAAAAATTTTGCTTCATTTTCCTTTAATTAATGTCACTCGCAACCAAACTGAGCCATGATGAAAATTCTTACGCATTTCTCATCAAATTCAGTGAAGTAATTAAAGTATTAAATTAATTAGCATATGGTATATAGTTAGGTTAAATTAATATGTATGAATAATATATATTATAAAATTTAACAAAGATGCATTGCATACATTAGAATTGGTCATCGGAATGTTAGAACAAACAATAAATATTAAAGGAATAATTATTAACAAATTATATAATTTATATTAATCCATTTCAATCACATGTCAATTTACCAAGATTTACAACCTAAATGTGTTATTGTGATTGATGGGGAAAAAAAATTTCTGTATGGAGTGGGATCAGAAAAGTATTTCATATTTCCACGGAAATGTAATAGGTTTGGTAGGGCCCGCGACTCGATTCCACTGAGACGCTAATGAGAGACGAGTCTTAAAACGTTGGTTGGAGAAAATAGAAGAAGGGTGTGGACTGCGGACTTTCGAGGTGGAGTGCTGGAGTGGGGGGGACAGGCCATGTATGGATCCATGAATCTGAGTCCTCAACCTGAATCTATCTATGTCTGTTAGCAAAACAGAAAGGCAGAACCAGACAATCAAACTTTGGAATACAGAGAGTTGTAAAACCAAACAATGCGTGTGAGTACACGCATCGTCATCCTCATCATCACTCCCACCACCATAAGGTCCATAACTACTAACCCACCGATGGAGATTGTCTAATTCTCAGACTTTGAACTGGTTGAACCACACGTCGTCTGCAACTCGATTTACTAGCAGCAGCTCAGGTGTTTGCTTCTCTCTTTCTGTGTGTGTCTGTGGCTGAATATATGTTATTATTATTATTTTTATTTTTATTTTTTTCATTTTAATATGTTTCATGAGTAATCAATCTTCTAGTGGGTCCTTTTCACTTGCTTCTCTTTCATCTCTGTATCTGAATTCATGCCATTTGTTCCAATTAGGGACCAGGTTTTCTTTTTCTTCAATGGGATACCGCTTTTAATTATCTATCGGTGTCCCTTACATGATAATTTTTTAGCCTTTTTTGTTAAGAGAATATTAAGCTGGACTTCTTTAACTCTGTGCATTGGGAGTTTTTGTCTATTTGGGTTGTAGTTTGTTTGAAGAGTCGACTTATGGACCGGATGTTCATACAAAACTTTAAGATGAGGTGGACTAGAATATGGAAATGAATTTGCTGTTTGTGTTTGTTAGCCATGAGAAGGTTAAGAACTACTGGAAATAATAAATTTTCTGTTTGATATGGCATGACGCGAAGCATTTATAGCAATTGACAAAGATCCAAATCAAATAATTTATGGGTTTGAGTAATGCAATATGTCTAATGATAGCCTCCCATTGTTGAGTGATAGAGGAATGTAAGGGTAATGAATACCTTAAACATACTTAGATGAAAAATGGTAGTGAGGATAAGATCCTCAAAAACAGGAAGGAGAGGATTATGGGTGATCTCTGATATGTGTTTTGTGGTTTTCCAATTTTGAAGCAATCAATAGCTTTTCTGTTAGCTCCCTCTTTTATTATCTCTGTTGATTTAATCTGCAATCCTTTGCTATATTGGCTATCAAGTTATGAATATGGTGTGGTTTTTGTTCTAAGAAATGGCATGTTAAGGTCATTCTTGCTCAAAGGAAGCGTGTGCAAGTTGGGTTTGCATCAAATGTGGCACTTCAGAAGTTCTAGTCAGTACAGTTCAAATAAAAGGTCACCATCACACCAAATTTAAGGAGGATAATCTCCCCACTAGCTTACAGGATGGATTTTAGTTTTCTGTGATATGTGAAGGACAATTGGCTTAGTGAAATGGATGAGTTTGAGAGATGCTTAAATTAGCAGAAATGGAATTAATTGGATCTGGAGTATCTAGTGCCTTACCCCATGGTACTTCTACCATGTGCATTATAATAATTTTATTAGATTCTCTGCTAACTGTTATATATGTGGGAATTCGAGGTTGCTTGAGTTTTTTTTTTTTTTCCTATAGAAGCTTATTTGAACAGAAGGTACTTTCTAAAAGAAAATGGATTGGTTAATTCCACAAGATACCACTTTCAATTCCTATTTATCTATTGTGGAAGCAACCATATGTAAATTCCCTTTTTTTAGGAGTGCTGATACACCCATAATTCTGAGTTTCTTGTTCCCCCAAGAGGCATATCATAGTCAGGGCTTTCCAATCGGATCAATGAGATGACATTCCATCTCAGTATACTATACTTTCTAATTATCTAAGAGGTTTATCCAAAAGATTGTGGCTCATGATTAAGATTGACTGAATGATAGTTTATTGTTTCTGACTGCTTAGGATCCAAAACAATAAAAGAGTTATAAAATAACAAGAACAGGGCAAAACATTTAATAAAAAATGTATTATTGAGGGTACTAATAGTTACATGGTTTTTTCTCTGGTTACAAAGTATATATTTCTTATTTAATAATTAGGAACCTTAAATGATGATTATAATAGGACTCAGTTCAATTCTTGGCATGCATCAAATTGAGCCATGGTAAATATAGTCTAATGTTTGATTAGCTAAGTGGCCAAAAGCCAAGAAGGGTACTGTTTAAAGAGGGTGAGTCTAACTCTTACCTTATGGGAGTAATTTTTTGAATATTTGTGGGTTCCTAGACCAAGAGCACATTGAACATAATTACACAATTTAGGAAAACAAATTCAACATTCCTCTTCAGCAGGAGATGAATGTGGAAGAAATTGATTTTTTATTTGTTACAGAATAATTAATATTGGGGCTCAAACAGGGTTAGTTGCACTGGTCTGAGGGTGATCAGTTCTTCAGATGGCTGCATAACCGTGTGGAACACAGACTGGGCTTTCATGGTTGCAGTGATTTTTACAACAGCACTGACTGTTCTGAATTGGTAGAGTGGGGCTTCAGCACAACACTAAGGTTGCTCCATTGTGAACTGTTGGCCAGGGTAACGTGGGTTCGAATCTGGAAACAACCTCTCCAAGAAGCAGGGGTAAGGCTGCGTACATAAGCCCCTCTCCAAACCCTGCAGTGGCAGGAGCCTCATGCACTGGGTACTGACTGCTCTGAATGAGTAGTCACAAATTTATATAATCCAAGAGGCATATAGTGAGAAATTATGGACAGAACCTACAAACATTTGACTTAGGAGAGAAGGAGCTTGGGTAGTGAGTAGAATTCTACCATGGGGAAGCATTGTCAATGAAAATATAGGACAAAAGAAAGCTAATAAGGAAGTGCACATCAACCAATGCTTCTGAGCTCTCAGTGGAACTTTGGATTAGGTACCTTTATTTACGAGTTTACTACAAAGAGGAATTGTAGAGGGGGGTGAAATGTTCAAGATGCTATAGCTACAAGGAAGAAAAGAGGCTATACAAAAAATGGTACGTGAGGGCTTTTCACTGTTAAATCCTGCAATTACTACTTAGCAAATGGGCTGGAACATGGACCTATATAGTGAATATATGGGACTTATCTTCTCCTCCACATTGTTATGCAGTTTTGGACATGGAAGTTTGTTGAGGAGTTGGATCCACTTGACTTGGGAACTTGGGGTACACAGATATGTGTTCAGAAATGGCTATGGATAGAGGGACACAGCTAAAATGTCTTAGGAAGGGTTCCATATGTCAACGAAATGGTGTTAATGTGTCACTGACTCCTACTTCACAGCTGTTTCTGAGAGTCATGCTGCTGGCTGCATGTCAAACAAATATTCCATACCCATATCCATGTCATGTTATTTCAATGTGGGTACTCCAGGCTACATCAAATGTCTGGCTAAGAGTGTCCTCATCCGTTGATTGAAGTTCCCAATCTTTGTCACTTTCAGAGAAGAGGTTTGGGACTGGAAAACAAATGGTACCTTCTGTTAGGAGAAACATTTGATGAACCACGTTTCTTACCATGAAGATGGCCCGGACCATACCATATGTCTATTTTGGGTGGATTAGTAACTACGAGTGCTTCTCTTTGGTTTGTAAACGGATGTGCTGTTTGATTTGAGTATAGGGGGTTCTGTTCTGTTTTATAAAGAACGATTCCTCATCATTCTTTGGGGAGTTTGGAGGGAGCAGAACAATGTTATTTGAAGAAAAGTAAGGTTTGACACCTTAACCAGAACCTTTTTATGTACTGTAAGGCTGTAGATAGACTGAAAATATGGAGAGACAAAAATGTAATATGCCTTTGTGCTGATCACGCATAACAAAATTACCCTGGAAATCCCCCCGGGTCCTTGAAAAAAATCTTTCTCTTGTTTTGACATTGTACTACACACTCAATCCATTTGTATTGTACTCTTAGAGTTCATATCTAATGTTATCCGACCACAGAGGTTCCTGTGAAAAGTGGTTCTTCACAACAGTTATCTTGTAAAATCCGTTATTTTCTTGACATTCCCATAATAGTCTTTGTTTGTAATATATAATCTGATGCATTCCTTTTTGGTTAATTTTAAACATGTATTGAAGGTGGTTTCTCTTTATATGATATGTTTAACATCTAGATTAACTCTTCATTCATTCAATCTTTTTACAGGATTATTTCACCATCTAGATATTTATCTCTCTAGGTATGGGAAATAAGGAATCAATAAACCATTCATATGATGATGAAATTCTGCAGCAACCTCCTCCTGATGGCAAAGAGGATTCAAGGATGACAATCCTAATTAATTCCCTTTGTTGCAGGATCTTTCTTTAACCCAACCCAGAAATCAGAATAGAGACTTTAAAGAAAATTCTGCTTATCTGAGAATCTGACCGTTGGTTGTTCTTCAAACTTGAAGGAAATGATCTTTAGGATGTACTTGAAGACATATCCAAAGTTGGAGATGATCTGATCACATATGAGAGAAATGTGATTTTTTGAAAACTACCTATCATCTGAAAACGGGACTGGTTTAGTTAGATCTGGTCGATATGATTTTAATCTTTAATCCTACGAGCTTTCGTTGATCAAATCAGCACTTAATGGTATCGCAATTCAGTATGCAATAATAAGAACTTGAAGGAATTAACAGAAGGACAAGAAAACCATAAAACAGAATATTTTGGTTGAGTCTCACAACCTATGAGACTCAACCAGAAAATCAGGAGCTAAACTCTCTTCTTTTTTCTGGTCTAAATCTGCCCCAGCCTTCTTTTACTTCGTACTTATATAATTTGTAAGATTACAAAATAATAGGAAATCCCTACTAAAACAGAAACTTCCTTTTTAGAGAATAGGAAAGTTTCCAAAATAGAAAATAGGAAAGTTTCTAAACACTTTTAGGAAACTAAATTTAAGAAAGTTTTTAGTTTTCAAACAATTAAAATTCTAAATAACTAACACTATATTTTAGGAAAGAAATAAAAAAAGAGTGAAAAATCTGCTGTTGGTACTGTTCACGTGAACAGTACCGTGAACACTGTTCACGTGAACAGTGGGGGTGATTGGTCAGCCAATTGGGCCTGGCCCAATTTTGGGAGATTCTTTCTTCTTTCGGCCCCTTCTGGAGTAGACTTGGACTGCATCAGCTCCCCCCGGCTTAGAAACATTCGTCTCCGACGAATGGAGGAAAGACATGTAGTGATCATGAAAATCAGGGTCGATGCACTTGAAGTCATCTTCATGTATCCACGTGCTGTCACTACGTGGGTGCCCTTTCCACTTGATTAAGAATGACTGGTAACCTCCACCATTGCAAGTCATAGTCTACTTGGAGTCAAGAACATCTACAATTTGGTCAGCGGAAAGAACAACAAACTGTGGAAGACGTAAAGTATGTTCTGTATCTCCCTCGTCAGAATGATGACCCGTGTAGAGAGTCAAATCAGCAACGTTGAAAATGTTACTGATAACCTGGCTCTGATACCAATTGATGGCAAAGAGGATTCAAGGATGACAATCCTAATTAATTCCCTTTGTTGAAGGATCTTTCTTTAACCCAACCCAGAAATCAGAATAGAGACTTTAAAGAAAATTCTGCTTATCTGAGAATCTGACCGTTGGTTGTTCTTCAAACTTGAAGGAAATGATCTTTAGGATATACTTGAAGACATATCCAAAGTTGGAGATGATCTGATCACATATGAGAGAAATGTGATTTTTTGAAAACTACCTATCATCTGAAAACGGGACTGGTTTAGTTAGATCTGGTCGATATGATTTTAATCTTTAATCCTACGAGCTTTCGTTGATCAAATCAGCACTTAATGGTATCGCAATTCAGTATGCAATAATAAGAACTTGAAGGAATTAACAGAAGGACAAGAAAACCATAAAACAGAATATTTCGATTGAGTCTCACAACTTATGAGACTCAACCAGAAAATCAGGAGCTAAACTCTCTTCTTTTTTCTGGTCTAAATCTGCCCCAGCCTTCTTTTACTTCTTACTTATATAATTTGTAAGATTACAAAATAATAGGAAATCCTAACTAAAACAGAAACTTCCTTTTTAGATAATAGGAAAGTTTCCAAAATAAAAAATAGGAAAGTTTCTAAACACTTTTAGGAAACTAAATTTAAGAAAGTTTTTAGTTTTCAAACAATTAAAATTCTAAATAACTAACACTATATTTTAGGAAGGAAATAAAAAAAGAGTGAAAAATCTGCTGTTGGTACTGTTCACGTGAACAGTACCGTGAACACTGTTCACGTGAACAGTGGGGGTGATTGGTCAGCCAATTGGGCCTGGCCCAATTTTGGGAGATTCTTTCTTCTTTCGGCCCCTTCTGGAGTAGACTTGGACTGCATCACCTCCTTATGTGGGGAGTTCTGTGGATCACACCTATCAGAACATGCGGCGGCAATCCACTTACATACCTGATGATTTTAGTTCTCGGGATGAGGTGTTTGTCATAACTTTCTTATGGATGTCTTCTTGTAATGCCATTTAGAAGCTTTTGAAATTTTCAACTTGCTATGTTATTGTCAATTAAGTGTCGGATGAGTTATCATCTTTTCCCCTGTTGTTACCAATACCTAATTAGATTGAATACTAGGAGTTCCACAATTTAAACATCAACAGGAAAATATGTGATCTTGTTAACCGTGACGTAACTCCTGTAAAAGACCATAAATGTTATGTTTCCCTACCATAATGAGACTTAGTTGAATGAGTACTGAGCCTGGCTCTAAGATTTTAATCAAACTAGGATCCTACAATCCACAAAGATTAAAGATTGATATCGAAATTGATGCAGACCAAAACCAAAATATGAAATTACTCTACTGCAAAATAAGGGAACAATTACAGGATAGAAAGGGTCATAGGAGACCACTTAATCCAAGGATCTCTTGGGGACTAGGTTAGTCCCACATTGGTCGGGTAGTGTGCGGATGCTTGGCTTATGACCTTGGGTAGGGCCTCTCTACCCTGAAGCTCGGGCTTTTGGGTTAGACGCCATCTAATGGTATTAGAGCGAGTAGGCCGTGCACCATCCATGTGGGGGCCCATGGCTCAAAGCTGGGGGAGTTGATGCAGCCCGTAGGCCCGTGATGGAAGGTGTTCGTGCTTCATGGCCAGGAATGGGAGGGGTTTAGTCCAACATTGGTTAGGTAGTGGGCAAATGCTTGGCTTATGACCCTAGGTAGGGCTTGTGGGTTGGACACCATCAAAACTGAAGTCAGTTGATTATATTAAGGATTAGAGATTTTAGTTCTTCTGTGTAGTGCAGTCATGCTATTGTTTTGTTGTGGATTGTCATGTCTAATATGATTTGAAAAATATATAATTTTTTATCCATTCATTAATCTTTTTTCTCATTTTCAGTATGAGAAATTGTCAAAGCATTGGTTTTGAAGACCACCCCCCCCCCAATCCCTCCATACTACCCTCCCTCCACCTCCCAAAAAAAAAACTTTTTTTTTAAGCTATGGAAAACCCCAAGAATTAAAAATCTGGAATTAGTCAGGATTTTGGATTGTTAAAGGAATTGAGAAACGAATCGATGAGAAAATTCTTTAGTATGGGACCTCGTAAGCTCTACAATTACAGTAATGAAATACTAATAAAATTTACCAGGGCCTTTCTTCGACATAGATGCCTCCCCAACCAACTTAGTTGCTTTTGTTGGGCTGCTACTGAAGACACCCGACACCTCTTTGCCAATGCCCTTTCTCTAGTTCTCTTTGGGAAGGAGCTCTCTGGCGATGCTAACCATCAAGAAAGAGGATTTGCATCCTTAATAGTGAATGGAGCTGGATTGGCAGAGCTTTCAAAGGAGATTCTCCGTGTTATATTGTGGGTAGGACAGATTTTGATATCCGGGGAAACAACATTCCAAGTGAGAGACCTTTCATGGAGGACTCTCCTAGGAGTATACCCATAGTGAATGCTTGGGATCTACCTATCCAATTTTCTGTAGATAGGAATTCCCGTGTACTCTGGTTGTTGTCTTCTTTTTTCTTCGGCTCTCCCTTCACGGGTGATCTTATCTTTATATGTTTGGGGCTTTGAATATATTAATCACTCATTCAAAAAAAAAAAAAAAAAAATTATGGGGGCATGGCCAGGTCCTGGGAGGATTTTCCATGTAGATGGAAAATTATCTTGAAGAAGTGATTTTTAATATCTCATATTGATAGAAAGGGAGGGATACAGAGGGAAAAATAAACCAAAATACTAAATTCAATTACATCTTAGTGCACCTATATGGAGTTAGTTACATGAATCCTGTTTCCCAATGCAAAAGAATAGGGGGAACAAATATACTCATGAATCTAGTAGAAGGATGAACCCATGCCAGGAAAAGCCATGAAACCTGAACTTGAAACCATCAGAACAAGCTGCCTAACAACAGAGAAAGAGACAAATTTCCAGTGACTTGGTTCTGTGAGAAATCGCTGGAAAAGACCCTTAGACAAAGTTGTAGGGAAGAGTTTTATCGTAAAAAATAAAAAGTAAATAAAAAAAATTGGGGGTTGCATGTGAGGGGAGAAGAGAAGGGGATCTTTCCATAAATGAATGTTCCAGATTCGATTTTGATTTAGAAAATAAAATCTAAGCTATTGTTGAGGAAATGTCAGTAGAATTCACGGTTTCTTTTTATTTCCTCTCTGTTCAAATAAACTCTTCTAATGAATTCTTTGTATGGTTTTATTTTTAGCTTTTTGTCAGTCATATGAATTTAGTAACTAGCTACATGTGTTAATTAATTTCAGATAAGAAAAAGAGGTTGGTACTCGTATTTTCAGGTTATTTCTGCATTAAGAGAAGCTGGTCTTGAGTCATCAAATTTAATTCTTGGTATTGACTTTACAAAGAGCAACGAGTGGACAGGTAATCTGATCTGTCTTCGATAGATTAAAAATTATTTTTATTCAAAATTTTCTTTTACTGGAAAATAAAATATACCATTTACTGATTGTAAGTAAGTATTCATTCAATAGGAGAAGCCTCCATGCATTTGGAAGCATTCCTAACCCATATGAGCAAGCTATTTCTATAACTGGGCGCACATTGTCTCCTTTTGATGAGGATAATTGGATACCTTGTTTTGGATTTGGTGATGGTTAGTATTTTTTCACGTTTGTACCTGGAACAGATCATTTAACTAGTTATCTGATTACGTTTCTTTTTTTTCTTTTCTTTTCTTTTTCGGTCCTTTTCCCTTTTAGCAACGACACATGATAAATATGTGTTCAGCTTCTTTGCTGATCACCGACCTTGTCATGGTTTCGTGGAGGCTCTTGCAAGATACAGAGAGATTGTTCCTTATTTAAAATTGGCAGGTTTGTAAAATTTCTCCTTCCATCTTTCGTTCTAATGCAATTTCAACTCCATGCTCTGTCAATGAAAAGAAGTTACTTTCGAAGAGTTATACCTGAAAAGACCCAAAATTAAAATAAATAAAGATTATTAAAAATCCAGGTCAGAATATGGTCCGAGAATGTCAAACCGATTTAAGCAGGTTGTTCCGAGAATGTCAAACCGATTTAAGCAGGTTGTTTCCTAGTTTTTCAGTTGACTTTAGTCAGAAGTAAGAATTGTACACTTGCTTTCTCTCAATATTTATTTGATATTTGTTTTAAGACAGGGTTTAGTGGAACTGTCAATTCCACTGGGCTTGGTGGAATGGGCAGGCAGATCTCCCACATGGCTGCGTACTCACTCGCAATTCTAGTGTCTCCTCCTGTACCCATATGTCTAGTTTCAGCCCAATTGGACTTCCTCTCATGGAAGAATAAGTGTTTGAAAAGTCAACAGATCAACTTCTGAAAAAACGGACCCTTGAAAATGCAAGGAATGGTCAAATTCATGGTGGGCCATATGACTTCAGCGACCAAAATTTAACATATGATCAATACAGAGTCTATCTTTCCGAGTTGTTGGACAGAGTTTTGAAATAGGACCAGACTTGCAAGATCAACCACATTTAACCAGAATTGGTCACCTTTCCAGCTTCATTTTTCCAGTTCAATCCCCAATTTTAATGCAAACCAGGAGGTTACAAACTACTACTCCCCCACCTCTCCCCTCCCCCTTCCCCTCCCCCTCCCCCTCCCCCTCCCACATTAAGTCAAAAGAAATGACTATACCCTAGAACCCTTTCCAATTGTCCAGTCCAGTTTATAAACTATGATCTTAATTTTCTACATGTGCTTTGCACATCACTTAAATCAAGTTACTTATCTTGCTAAGACTCTCAATATGGCCATGTAAAGAATCTTTTTCACTTCTCCAATATTATGTTTTCTACTAGGGTAAAGTACAGTTGAGGTATCCAATGTTTTGAAAATCTATGTTTGGGGTACATCATGTTTCAAAAACTATGTTTGAGGTTCCTTTTTACAGTAGTTTTGGTTTAAAATTTTTATATTCTCAAATTTACCCTCCATTATGTTTCAATACATCACTCTCCCATCCTCTCTCTTCTTCCTATGAGCTCCGGAAACCAGAAGCTGAAAACCCAAGTTTCTCAAACTTGAAGGAGATGATCCGACAACTGAGATGACCTGAGACCAACAATAACAGCAGCTATATCTGTTTCCACTACACCCAGAGAATCTGTTCAAAGAACGAAACTTTCGGGACAACAACGTGGCCTACTTCTTTCTGACAGTGGGGTTATCGTGAATGGCCTCCTTGGAGTTGGAGGTGAAAGTAGAGTATTGTCTCCATCATCGTCGGAGGAGGAGCAGGATTTGTTGTCTCCGTCATTAACTTACACCACCACCTATGGAGGAGGGGGAAGGGGACAGGAGAATGATGAAGTTCGGAGCTTGTTGGCCAGGACGGTCTGGAGGCAGCGGGAGCTGTTGTTGAAGCTGGATTATGAGGAGATCTTGAACGCCTGGTCCGACAAAGCCACTCTCTACATCGATGTAATGGACCTATAAATGGAATTTAAAGCTCTCAAGTTCAAAAAGATTTAATGGACCTATAAATGGAATTTGAAGCTATACTACAAGATCCAAAAGGCTTTCTGAGTTCAATATTGGGTCCACTAGTGGTAAAACGTAATTCCCATCATGGAAGGATGACATTGGTCTATTTACTACTTCAGGACTGGTTAGAGGCATGAATGCATTTCTGGGTACCTAGTTAAAATTGGTGCAAGCGACTAGTGTCACGGATGAAGTGGAACTGAGATTATCATGTCAATTGTGCAAGTTGAAATATTTTTGTACTTGTTGCATCTGTCTGACATTTATTGTTGCAAGTCAAAAAAATTGACCATTCCACGCACTTGTTTACTCGTCAAGGTGAAGTTTCACTGTTTCAGTGAGAAGACAAGACATTTGTGCGTTTGTGCTAAACTACTAATATCGATCAATGGCTGTCCGGAAGAATATATGATTGAAATTTTTTATCCTTTTTAGGTGTTCCATAGAACTTAAACAGAGAATTCATCATATTTTGGAAGTAGATGTATGGGACTTGGGATTACTGTAGGATTGCTTTGATTGTATCTTATAGCTGCTATGTTTGTATCAAGTAAGTTGACCTATGTGATAGACATTTTAAACAACTATTCATCCATGAATTTACATATCTTCAATTGCAGTGTTGATTTATTTGTACATGATATTATATTCTCTCCTGTTTCTGTCTATTTCTCATTAACCTTCCGCACCCCCCCCCCCCAAAAAAAAAAAAAAAATATATATATATATATATATATATGTCGAATCTCGTCTCAATCATCATTTGTCAGGACTCTTCGGAGTCACATAGCACATAGGAGGAAGTGAAGAAATAGAATAGAATATGTAAATACAAAGAGATGAAGGGTGATCGGATTCTATTTGTACTGTATCTGAAATGAATCTTGTCTATTCCTATCCTTCAACTCTTCTAAATAGACCTTTCTCTTCGTCTCAGGTCGATGGATCTTCTCAATTGGAAGATCTCCTACCTTTTGGCTATCGTCTTGTTTTAGCCGATCTCAATATAGGTGTTTTTTTATGGATTGCCATCTCCAGTATTGCTCCTATTGCACTTCTTATGTCAGGATATGGATCGAATAATAAATATTCTTTTTCAGGTGGTCTACGAGCTGTTGCTCGTTACTAATTCATGATCTGGCATGTACAGAATGAAACTTCATTCTTGATTCTATGAGAATTTTTATGAAAGCGTTTCATTTGCTTCTCTTCCATGAAGGAGAAAAACAAATATGGATTCACATTTATATACATGAAAATTATATAGGAACAAGAATAATCTTTGATTCTCTTTTGAAAAAATGTAAATGGATTTCTTTGGAGTAATAAGACTATTCTAATTACGATACTCGTAAAGAAAGAATCGCAATAAATGCAAGGAAGGGGGATCTTGTACCCAGATTCGAAGGGCTTGAACTAAGATTTCCGGATGGGTAGGGTGGGGTATTCAAAAGAGAGATTTCAAGAAATGGCAGATCTATTCACTCTATCAATAACCGAGCCGGATTTGGTGTATCATAAGGGATTTGCCTTTTCTATTGATTCCTACGGATTGGATCCAAAAAAATTCTTGAATGAGGTATTCAACTCCAGGGATGAATCGAAAAAGAAATCTTTATTGGTTTTACCTCCTATTTTTTATGAAGAGAATGAATCTTTTTATCGAAGGATCAGAAAAAAATCGGCCCGGATCTCCTACATTAACAAATTCAAATAAAAATAATAAAGAAAAAGAAAAAGTAAGGCCATTCCATTTCGACAAATGACCCACACCCGAGTTCCATAGCTTTGGGTCCGCTATCCCGATCATGATTTTCCTACCCCTTTTGATCAAACCACCCAGTTTCGTTTGTTTGCTACGGTCATGTCCTAGAATAATTGGAAAAGTGGAAACAAGACTAGATATAATTTGATCGTTATGAGCAAATCCAAAATCTTTGGAGACAGAGCCAATCATTAGTTCCCAACCATGGGGCGAGTGGAATCCGATACATAAATCGGTTAATAAAAGAATAGAAAAAGCTTTTATTGTGTCGTGACATGGGGGCGCAAAAAGGAAAGAGAGGGATGGGGTTTCTCTCGCTTTTGGCATAGTGGGCCCCCAGTGGGAGGCCCGCACGACGGGCTATTAGCTCAGTGGTAGAGCGCGCCCCTGATAATTGCGTCGTTGTGCCTAGGCTGTGAAGGCTCTCAGCCACATGGAAGATCTATTGAAGTCATAATTCATTAGATACTTTTTATGAATGTCAACTAAGTATCGTAAGTAAATGGATCCCGGTTGTTCAATCATTTGATAACGGCCTGCCTGCCATCCACACCAGAATAGATGGAGTTTTCCGAAAAAACCTGCTAGTGGAGGAAGACCTCCTAGGGATAAGAGACATAGGGGCCGGTTGTGGGCGAGGAGGGATTTGAACCCCCGACACCGTGGTTCGTAGCCACGTGCTCTAATCCTCTGAGCTACAGGCCCCACCCCGTCTCTACTGGATCTGTTCCCGGGAGTACCCTCAAAAAGGAACCTTTCCTCTCCTCAGCCATGTCCATTTCGGGTTAACAAGATGTGAAAGCGCCTTTCTCTCTATAAGAACGGCGCGTTCCGAGGCGAAAGTGTATACCATGATTCTTCTGTCTATCAATAACTGCATGCATTGCGCGATGGATGAGAAGAAGTAAGCCATTATCTCGGCAATAATGAGACAAGCATCTGATGTACAGTTTGGTTTATCAAAGAATCTAGATGACTCATCAAGGACTTGACAAGCATCACATTATAATTCCTACATTTTACATAGGGACTGTTCTTCCCCATTCATGGACTACTTTTTCTCTCTTTCTTTTTTTTAATCATTAATTAATACAATCTTATAATTTGTTTTAATATAAAATGGTGGAAAAGTAGCTACTATGGTATGTCTATTTTTTCATATAACCTTTTCAATCATTATGGGAAGAAAACCATTCTTCAGAGAACTTGAGAAATGTTTTCTTGGGCTAGAAATTTCTGAACAACTTTGATGCTGCACCAATGGTTAATATTGAACCAGTGCTGATTGAGCAAGTTGTGAAGAAAGATATGGCACAGTCGCACAAATTCTCGTTCTTTAATTTATTTTGGTTCTCTTGTTCTTTAATTCAGCTGATGGAAATCAAACATAAATTGCACCTCAATTGTCATGATTTGCCTTGGCTTGTCCAAGAAGAAACAGATTTGGTTATTTCTTCTTATTTTTTTCCCACTTTTTTTCTCTTCTCTTGAAGCCTTCTATTGCAATATAATTTGTACATGTGGATCACATAATCTTAAGCTTTTCAATGAATGTAAATGCAATATATTGAACATTAACTTTTTTGGGTAGTCCAAAGGTTAATATCTTCATGCCTTTTAAAATTTCCATGTAAATTAATATTTTCTGATCTGATTTAGTTATCCACTATCCTCTTGTACATTGGCTTGCATTCAGGTCCAACTTCTTTTGCACCGATCATTAACGCATCAATTGATATAGTGGAGAAAAGCCATGGGCAATATCATGTCCTAGTCATCATTGCTGATGGGCAGGTTCATAATCTTTTTTCTTTTTTTTTTCCTTGTCTTCAGTAAAAAGAACCTTACTTTTATGCCATATATATGTATATACATCTATTTTGTTTTTCTCTCTTACATTAACAGGTCTCAAGAAGTGATGATTTACCACCTGGAAGATTTAGTCCTCAAGAACAAGCAACTATAGATTCTATAGTTGAAGCTAGGTAAAAAGCCATTGAGATTTGGACTTTTGAGTTCAAAATATGCTTTCCTTGATGAATTTTACTGACTAATGGAGTGATTGTTTTGATAATTAGTCAATATCCTTTGTCAATTATTTTGGTTGGTGTCAGGGATGGGCCATGGGATGCAAAGAAACAGTTTGATGATAACATTCCTCAACGGTCATTTGATAACTTCCAGGTACTTAATCACTTCTTGACTGCCACAGCTCTGGTTTTAATGTTTATTTCCAGTTTCCTTTTTTTTTTTTTTTTTTTTTTTTTTTTTTTATTAAACATCTGTATGCTCTTTCTTTAATGAGTTTGCTTCAGCAGTTGGCCTAACATCTACTTTTGAGTGGGTGCTTTAATATGTCATCGTTGAATGTTTATAACCTAATAAACGTTTAGTTGTCATAAAAAAAAATCATGTTATATATGCAAGAATGAAGAGTTCCTGTACCATCTTCTGTTGGCGTCATACTGACTTCTTATATGTTTATCCATATCTTGAAACTTCCTTTTCTAATTCTGATGAAATTTTTATTTTGATTTATTATTCAAGTTGGTACTTTGAAAACCTGAAGAAACTGTGAGATAGAAGACAGCAACGTCTAGAATACAAACATTAGTTTACTACTGATACAAAAATTGAGACTCTGCATGCTTTTGTCCGTCCTTGTGGTGTTCAAACTTGAAATATGGAAGAGAGAGCTCCTAACATTATTCAATATGAAAACACTAATTTACAAGTTCTGAATGAATGTAGCCCCTATTATCACCTTTGTCCAATTAGTATTGAGATAATCATCAGTGTCCTAATTAAAAAAAAAAATCAAAGAAGTCCTAATGAAAAGTTATGTTACAAAAGTATAAACTGTTTTGTTTAAAGAGAGGGATGTTGCTGATTGGCATGTGCAGTAAATTATGTTGACATTGAGCCATGAACATTTAGTATGTCATGGAATATGGTCAAAGGTTATAAGTTGATTCTCTAAACAAATCATTCATCATCCTCCTTTGACTTGGGTATATTTAGCTGGCACTAAAATAAAAGACCTAGGAAAATTGAGATATTTTCTTGGGATTTAGGTTGCACACTCCACTAGAGGTATCTATTTGTCTCAGAGAAAGTACATACTTAATCTTCTTTCAGAGACTGGTCTCTTAGGGTATCAGCCCTGTGAACACAATTGATCCTAATACCAAACTGCAAGAAAAGGCTGGTACACCAGTTGATAAGGAACAGTACCAATGGTCAGTTGAAAAGTTGATATACATGGCCCACACTCGACCTAATATTGCTTTTGCAGTAAGTCTGGAGAGTCAATTTATGCATGACCCATATACTTCCCATATGGATGCAGTTCCCCGCATAATACACTATCTGAAATCTGCTCCTGGAAGGGGAATCCTACTCTCTTCTCAAGGTCATTTTAGAGTTGATGCCTACACTGATGCAAACTAGGTAGGAAATCCAAATAGAAACTCTACCTCAGGATATTGTACATTTATTGGAGGGAATCTGGTCACTTAGCGCTGCAAGAAGCAAAATGTGGTAGCCCGTTCCAATGCAAAGGCCGAGTTTAGAGCTATGGCTCAGGGAATATGTGAGCTGTTCTGATTACAAGGATTACTAAAGGATCTAGGTATCCATACTACCCAGCCTATGAGATTATTTTGTGACAATAAGGTTGCGATTAGTATTGCTCACAATCCAGTTCAACATGATAGGACCAAACATGTAGAAATTGATCGTCACTTTATCAAGGAAAAATTAGATAGCGGACAGTTCTGTGTTCTATATGTTTAGTCTAGTGATCAAGTGGCTGACATCTTTACCAAGGGACTCCCGGGAAAGCAGTTTCATCCATTATTATCCAAGTTGTGCATGTCTGATATATATGCTCCAACTTGAGGGGGAGTGTTGTAAATGTCTGTCAAGTAGTTTAGTAAATATAGTAATCAGTTAGTTATTTTATTTATTTAGTTCTTCCTATTTTCTGTCAGTAGTTTTATTTTCATTATAAATAAGATGCTAGATGAGGAGATCTCAATCTCTCTCATTCCTTTTTCTGATCCAACAATATCAAATCTACATAACATAACCATAGCTCAACTCAATTATGCCTTTATTCATTCAAGAGTCTATACATCATGCAATGCGTGCACACTCACACACAATGTAGTCTAATGTGCTGGATGCATCTGAGGTTACAATTGAGCTCTATAAAGATCAATTTATACCTGCATGGCAGCACCCAATCTCATATTAGTCTGTGAATCCAAAAAGAAATTCTCATATTTCTGTTTTCTTGTTTTAGACATGCAAGGACTGCGGTGTAGGCATATCGTTGTGCCCTATGTGCCATGAGCCGATAACAACACGCCTGAGACTGTATTCCTGAGAAAATGGGTTTCTTCAGCTACTGCAACTTTTTTTCGAAATGAAATTACAAAGAAATTTGTATTCTTCTGATAATCCTCTTCACTTATCTATAATTGTACAGTAACTGCCAAAGGATTTTCTCTCATTTGTACAGGTGATTGTTAGTTTCTATTACTGTTTCAGCATTTTAGATTTTCCCCCTTGAAGAACAATTAAAGAATAATTTCCCACACCACCTTCCAGTCCTCTTGCAATGACACTTGCCTGTCAACCTAGCTGTCCCCTCCCCACGTTTGCAATGTTTAGGCATCATTATTTTTTTCCTTTTTCGGGTTGCAAATGCTCCATTAAATTAGCATCAGGTAAAACTTGAAATGGTTAGTACAAGTTCACCGTATGTCCTCTTTCTAGCCCACCTGATTAATTCATATTACATGACATTTTAGCATGACAATGGAATGTATATACTAATGATCTGCTTAGATGGCAAAACATGCAAGAACTAAAACCTGAAACATGCCTCTATAAGAAAAATCAACAATTGTTGTTTTACTTTGCATCAAAGTGGACATGTTGCAACAAAACCATATAGCAGGTTAGTTTGAACTGAAGACTATCATTAAGCAATAGGCATCGGTGTGCATTTTATAAGGTATCAAATAATTTTGAGCCTTACTTTTTTGCCTTCTTAGTTTATACATTTTTTTAGTGAGGGTGTAATTCTTGTCAATTCACATGCTTATTTGAATAAAACATGGGAGGCCGGTGGCATAATGTTAAGTCACTTTCAAAAAGTTAGTGAAAATTTTGTTTTTCCAATTGAAACTGAAATGTTCAATTAATATCGATATTTTACCACATTGTAGGATTGTGTCAAGGTACAACTTTAATAACAGATTTCCAAAAGGAATTTTACCATGGAAGTGTCGAAGCAGGGTCGTTTATTTTGTAGCTGCTTCTCTTTTGGGAGCATTCATTTCAGGTGGTAACACTTCAAATTAGGAAAGATTTTGAACTCTTTACTGGAAAATTAAAACCCACTCCAAGTTCCTGATATTTGAACAAGGGCATCTTACCAACCAAAACTCTTTTTGGGCAGTTTTTGCATCTGAACACTATACATGTCCTTACATGCAATTTTTCTGAGAGAATATGGGCAGCATGAACACTGGGTCTCAAAACTCTGTATTTGCATGCTGTGTCAATCCATTATTTTATTGTCTACTTTCGGTTTTCAAACCCTATGAGAGTGTCAAAAAAAAGGATTTTGACAATTGGTATCACCATTATTTCCTCAGGCAGGCAAGAAATAAATTGGTTTTTACATCTGGCCTACCCAAATCCTTAATAATATTTCCAGATGGAAACATGATCTAATGAACCTTTAGTGATGAGAGCTTCCACAAATATACTGAGGCACAAATGGTGAACTAGATGGTGCATAAGAAGGAATTCATAACTTTGTTATAAAAATAAAAATAAAAAAGAAGAAGACTAGATATTACACTTGCACACCATATTATTAACATAAGGGAAAAAGTTTCAGGCTCTATGTATTTTAATATTATATTATGGATTATACATGGGCTGTGTATATGCACAGTCACACATCGAGCAGGGGACAGATCTAGTATTACACATTTTTTTCCCTCTTCCCATCAAACAGCCTAAGCCACGGCCGTGTACGTGCATGGCCCGTGTACAAAACCTTTTGCCTTATATTATTAATGAATCTCCTAATTTTGTTTAGACAAAAAAAAAAAAAAAAACCTTTAAACCTTAACAAAATATCTGGAAGTAGTTTGTGTAAACCAAGGGGAGAATCTTTCCTACACACCTATGGTAGGAATCATTCCCATACACACACTCTTATTTTGCCACATGGACAACTGATGCGGCTATTATAACTGTTGGATAGAGAGATCATTGTCGGGATTAGTCTAGTGTCAAATTTTGGAGCTCAATACTTTCAAATACTTTCAAATACTTTCATGTGTATTGAAATGCATCCTTATGTATCTTTATGCTCACCGACAATTCTCCTACCACTATTGTGCACTCTCCAATAGTCCTAGATTTTCAAAGCTTTATTTTGTTTAATGGAAATTCCAATAAAGTGAAATTGATGTGAACTACCTAAGAATTAACCTATATACAAAATTTGGGTCTCATCCAATCTGCCTTGTGGCAGTTGTTAAGCTTAAAATGGGCCTGTTGGAAAGGTTCTTGTCATGGGCGCAAGAATCGGCTCCAAAACGATGCTTTTTCTCTGTGATGGTAGATCTCAAGAGCCATAACAGTGCTAATTACTATATTGATGATATCAGTGAGATTTGATATCAGATTTGATACGAGATTTGGATAATGAGGGGTCAGATTTTACAACTTTACCAACAAAAAACATAAACTTCTTCCAGAAAATTTTGAATCAAACTTATTTGAGCTGATTTATAAAAATCATGTGATCTTTTTGTTCTCTGTTTCTATTTGTTAAGTTTCTATGTCAGAAGTTTGAATGATTAAGTGGAAATACTTTCAAGTATGTAAGGCATCTAAGATTCCAAACTTAATCAATATGAGATTATTTCCAACACTACTTAGGGATTGTAATTTTATATTTTGATTTATTTAATTATTCTAAATTAGATTTAAATGGGGCTCTACGGACTCGAACTGTAGACCTTCTCAATAAAACAGATCAACCTGACTATTATCGAAACGATTCGAACTGTTGCAAGAACCGAACATGCATTTTTTTTTTCTTTCATTGGGCCCTTTCATCAACTGGTATAAACATTAGTTAGTCTGCCATTTTTTTTCTTGACAGAAAAATAACAAGATGGCTCCAAGTGCTCTGATTCATTATTTTCCTTCTGATCCAGAACCAATAGATCTATAAATCGGGATCTTGATGCATATAGATACAAATGGTCCAATAGGAGCAAGAATTTTCAGGAACATTTGAAACATTTTGTTTCTAAGCAGAAGAGTCATTTTAAAGTACTGTTCGATCGATAATGTATTAATGAATATTCGATTGATTGGTCCAAAGTTATCGACTAACAAGATTTGTCTAAGTCACTTTCTTTTTGTCTAAATAAAATTCCCTTTTTCTTTGTGAATTCCGAGGATATCCCCATTCATATGTCGGAGATCCATCCTATCGTTGTTTGAAGCCGTCGCCGGTTGTACCATATTCTATATCTGTTAAACTCCCTTGATTATCTACCAGAAAAATAAAATAAAAGAGAAAATGAGGATGATTATCTACCAATGGGATTCATAATGATCTGCCCTGTATGCGAAGGAAATAAATCCTCTCATGCCCCTCATGTCGGCATGAGAAAATCCAGTGGCTGTAGTTTACTGTGCGTACATATCGATTTATTGGTATACACACGGTGGATGACAACCACTGGAATTTCTTCATGCCGACATGAAGGGCATGACAGGATTTGAACCCATATGCGAATGTTAAAAGGTCCCTTGACACTACACCTGGCTTGTCTATGCAGGGAATTTCTCATCCATCGATTTGATCAAAATGCTTCATCATCAATTCACAAGGAAAACTCAGGCAGTAGTGTGGGAAGGGCTCCCTAGTGTCCATTTATGTTCTCTTTTTCTGCTTTGGAATTCAATTATCATGCATGCTTGCGTTGGCCTACGCGACCATTGTGGGAGTAACAATCCTGACCTACACCACTACCGAATTCAATGGATATGATGTTCACATCATAACATAATCATGCTTTAAATTTTAGAATAATTTTCTTATCAAAAAAAAAAAAATTAAAATAATCTGACTTATCCATATATCATCATAAAAAGGATATCCTGAAGCACGAGGCTCCTCTATGTATCATTATACTAATAATTTGATGAGGCTCCATGTGTCATTATAATAATTTGATGACATGCAGTGAATCCAAACATCTTTAACATTGGTCAGAATGCAAAATCCTCTTGTGACATGCAAACTATAGATGGTGAAGTTGAAAAGGGTTACTTCAGCAAAACAGACCAAATAAAAAAGACTTGAAGGGTTCCCACATCAAGATTGTAGGAACCTTCTAATCGTGAAAGTTTTTATCACATTGTGTTTTGGACATCTCAAAGGTTTCCAGCTCGTTGTTTTCTGGTTGCCTCTGTTTTCACCACCAGAAATCTGACAGTAAAACAGTAAAGTGACATTGCTTGGGACCTGGGTGGCCGGTTACAGCTTAATCCACTTAGAATCCATCCTGAAATCACATCTTCACTACATTTCATGGCCATTCACTGTACAAGGCAGTTCCATCTTGCATTTGGCATCCAAAGCAACACTAAGCAAGTCGTAAGAGCATTTCATAGTTGCCCAGATTCTTTGCAATGGCCATCATCAGCCCCCAGGCCCCCTATTTGCTTGAAATGATTAATGGCTGATTTCTTTAGCATCAGTTATTTGCTAACGTGATTTGAGGCTCAATATATATATACATAGCTCTAGAATAGTATCAGTTGTTTACATATCTAGGCTCTAGCTAAAAATAAACAAATACAAAAAGAATCAAATCTAGATGGATAAACAGTAAGATCCCAGTTCTAGTGGTACAACTGATCCAAAAATACCCTCAGTTAACAAACAATCATGGAGATATCTCCTGAGAAATATCAGCTCTTCCCCCTCTGTATTGCACCATATGATGTGATGCCTGCACTTTCACTCCTAGGATTTGAAAAGGTGGGTGATTCTGTGATATCATACCAACCAGTGCTAATTAACTGATTCTGCACAAGCATATCCCAGTTAACTAGACCAACAACGTCATGAAGCATACAAGAGCTCTGGCATTCGGGGTCTTCACTGGAGGAGAGAACATGACAATTACTGCATAAAGACCTCAAAATTTCCACCGATCCAATTGCGTCTTAGCTTCAGCCATATCCTTCTGCGCCTTCTTTCTCCGATAAAATATTGGACAATCCCGACTAAAAACCAATGCAAACACCATCATAATGTCATTTTTCTGCACAAAGCAATATGATAACATAAACTGAGGAAGAAATTAAACCTCGTGCAAAGCACATCCTGGTGAAGAGAGCCTTGACACTCCTGGCACTGTGTCCACAGCCTCCCAAAAAGTGTTTCCAAATCACGCACTGTGAAATCACCTCCCAAGGAATTTTCAACAAACATTTTGTTAAGGTTTCCAGGGGCTTGAATAGGTAGTAACATATGAAGGAAACAAGAAGAAAAAAAATTTATTTACCATTGGCAACCGTTTTGCAATAGAGTTCTGCTTCCCTTCCCTTGCAATGTGAGCAAAGAGCTTGATCTGCATCACTGGTTCAAAAAGTAAAAAAAAGCTAGTGTTGAATCAGTATAATATATACATAGAGAGAGAGAGAGAGAGAGAGAGAGAGAGAGAGAGAGAAGTGTTTATCCCCTTCCATGTGCAGATAAAATGCAGGCATGGAGTTTCCGAGGTTCTCATAGTTCAGACTATGAAGTTGGAAGATGTTTACTTTAGATTAAGTAAGATATATTAATCTCCCAACAACAATCGAAGGCATCCAAAATTAGCATTCACAAACAAAGAAAAACTGGAGAATCACTATACTCCGCTCTGTGGTGGGCTTGTAACTCTAAAAATAAGCAGGTGTTACAGAAAACAATGTCAAAAGTTTAGCTTGCAGGTTTACAAGGCACATACAGACACTAGTTACTTCTCAGAGAAATACTGCCTCTATGTCAGTTTGAAGTGATTGAAAAAAGAACATAGACTGTAGCCCATGGTGATTCTAATGAATTACACACTATGACAATTAATCAATATAGTTCCCGAACAGATTAAGCATAGGATACTGAATCGCAAAGTACATATACCTAATTAGGGCTTTGCATCCAAGACAACTAAGCTGCTTTTTAGCAAATTTCATTATACCACCAGTTGAGGGAGTTGAAATGTAAACAGATCGAGTATGACTGCCTTGGAAAAGTTCCTTGCTTGCATTCTTTAGAATTGGCTCAAATATTCTTAAAAGTGGCTGCAACATGAAAAATAGTTAAATAAAGAAAAATAAGTAAATCTAAAGCAACAATTACTGAACTAACCTTGCTAATTTGATTTTCAAGGTAGTAATGAGGATCTATGGGAATGTTATTCTCTAGTACATATATTGGATCCTCCGACCTCTCATATGCCTGCAAGTCATCAACCAAAAAATTGACTTGCAAGCTAGCAAATAAAGCACTAACCACCTTTGAAACAACATAGCCATGTAAAAAATTACCTTTGCTCCTTTTGCAGCTTTAATAATGACATATGGAACACGATCCCCAACATCTGGAGCTGTGGCAGCATCTCGCTAATTTCATTGCAATAAACACCAAGATAAGAATCCAATAAAGTGACTGCAGTTTTTTTTTATTGCAGGGGATGAATAAAAGGACGCCCAAAAAAATCAACGAAAGCTTATTCCGACTCCTCCCCCCCCACCACTACCACCCAAAAAAAAAAAAAAAAAAAAAAAGAATCAATTGTTTAATTTGTATATCAAATATTGAGAAGAGAAAACAAATAAGAATGATGTTGACAGTTACAATCATTAAAAGAGAGATTTATGTCAATCGGGAAGCTTTAATGATAAGCCAAAAAATTGGTGGTAAGAATCAAATAAGAAAGAGGATTGTTGTTCCTATCCATTTTCGTGTAGCTCTGTTTACAGCCTTCTTGTCTTTCCTTGGAGAGTCATTATTCATTAATACCTGTATTTGGTGTCAGGGTATCTTCCCTTCCAACCTATCTTACTAAATACATAAAAATAGAAAATTACAAGTATACCCCCAATGACATAAATACATGAAGATAGAAAATAATAAACCTTAACTACCCTCCTGAAGTAACACATACCCAAAAGTACCCCTACTGCAACACCTATACTTTAACACATTTAACTCAATTTCTATCGAAATTACCTACTATGCTGCTATGTTGTAGATTACGAACATGCAACAGCTTCTTTTGGTTACCCATTTTACAAAGGAAAGCATTTTCCGCCCAAAAGAAATTTACAATTAAGGCTCTGTTTGTTTCAATGTAAAACGAAGATGAGGAAGTAAAGAATTTCAGGTGTAAAATTTTACAGGGGAAATTTTTACCACTGAAAACCTTGCAGAGTGCTTGTTTGTAGGATGAATAAAGTGGTTGTAAAACAGTACCAGATGGTTGAAGTAAAAATCCGGACATGTTTACAAAGTTTAAAGATATTGTCGAGTTCAATGCCCCTTGAAACTCTCTTGAGAAGTTTAAAGGTTTGGCAGACACTCCTCAACGATAATAACCATGCATCAACATTTGAGCTCCAGGCCATCCTCCTCTAAGCTCTAGTAAATAAAGGGCTTGTAGACAAACTTCCAACAGAATTGAAGAGGTTGTCATCAGCAGAAAACAATCCTTCCCAGAGAGTAAAATTTTGGGCCCACCACAAATGATTTCAATGCTTTATTATACTTCCAACCAAAAGGCTCCGTCTGGTTGCAAGGGATATAAGGGAAGAGAAGCGAAAGTGAAATAAAATCAATACTAAAGTGGAAAATTTCGTAATCACTAACTCACAAGCTTGTGTAACTACAAAACATTCCAAATTTGGATATTAAATTTTACTTTATTATGCAACCAAATTCCTATGGTAAGAGACGAAAACCCAATATTACATCTGAAAATTATAATTACCAAATATGGTATAGTTACAATCATGATTACAACAACAACAAAGCCTTATCCCAATCAAATGGGATCAGCTAAAGGGATTTTTGCCCTCCAATCAGCTTTATTGGAGTACTTGGAACAAATCCTAAGCTATGCATGTTGTAACAGTTTAGAATAAAAGAAAAACACAGCAAGATTGAAACCGAGAGAGAGAGAGAGAGAAGAAGAAGAAGAAGAAGAAGAAGGGAGAGAGGTATTGATTCTTAGAAGAGAAGAATCAATTGTAATACCTCCTCCTGCTGCTGTATATAAAGAAAATAGAAAGGAGAAAAAATCAAGAAGTAGGACCCTCTCCTAGTTACAATCCAACTAGGAAGAAAACATAGTCAACAAGACTAACTCTTAGCTTATATAGGAGAGGAAACACAACCGTTAATGGGCCTTTATAGTTAGGCCCATTACTTACAAATTAGCTTAATAATAAAACCAGCCTATCAGGAATGGTCCTAACAAAAGTCAGCTCTATCATATATTGTCAACAATCAATATGTTTGGTGCGCTCATGGAAGACAGGATTACTAGCTATATAAATAGCAGCTTAATTGTCGCAGAACATAGTCATAGGGCGAGTAACTGGGAATCCCAATTCTTGAAGAAAATTCCTCAGCCACATAAGTTCAGCAGAAGCCTGAGCCATGGCATAGTACTAGCTTCAGCACTAGATTTAGACACAGTAGTTTGCTTCTTACTCTTCCATGTGACTAGATTGTCTCCAATAAATGTGCAATAACCAATTGTAGAGCATCTATCAGCATCAGCACCAGTCCAATCAACATCAGAATACTCGACAATATATGTGCTTGTGACAAAGATAAATAAGCCCTTTAACTAGAAATTTCTTCAAATACCTCAATATACGACATGTAGTTTCCCAGAGAGCTTGTTTGAGAGCTTGCATTAACTAATTAACAACTCCCACAGCAAAGGATAGATCAGGTTCAGTCACTGTAAGATATATAAGTTTTCCAATAAGTCACCTATATCGGTGTAAGTAAGCAAAGTTAGGACTGTCACTAGCCTCAAGTTTCTGATGAGGATCCATAGGAGTATTAGCCGGTTTAGAGCCAAGAAGACTAGATTTAGTAAGAAGATCAAGGACATATTTCCTTTGAGAGAGATTGATACCCTTCCTATTGTAGACTACTTCAATACCAAGAAAATAATGAAGTAAACACAAATCTTTCATTTGTAAGTGTTTATTTAAATAGGATTTGATTTTAGTAATACCTGACTTGTCATCCCCTATGATAATAATATCATTTACATAGACAGCTATCATAACTTTAGAATGTCTTCACCAAACAAATACAAAGTGATTAGAGTAACAAGGAGAAAAGCCACAATAAGTAATAATAGTACTAAATTTATCAAACCAGGCAAGTGGTGACTATTTTAGCCCATAAATAACTTTGCAAAGAATACATACTTTGGTAGACATCTCCCCTGAGCAACATAGGTTGCTCCATATAAACCTCTTTCTGGAATAAAGAAAGGCATTTTTCACATCCATTTGATAGAGAGACCAATCAAAATTGACAGCCAAGGAGATAATAACCTGAACTAAATTGAGACGGGCAACGGGAGAAAGAGTCGCAAAATAATCAACACCATAAGTCTAAATGAACCCTTTGGCAACCAAATAAGCCTTACGGCATTCAACAGATGGAATTATGATTAACAGTATAAACCCTATGATAGTGGACAATGGTCTTCTCAATAAGTAGATCAATAAGTGTCCATGTATGACGGGAGAGAAAAGCATCCATCTCAGTATCCATAGCCTCTTTCCACCCTGGATGGGTGAAGGCCTGGAGGTGGGTGGAAGGAACGAATATGGTAGATAAAGACACAACAAGGTTATTGGGCTGTAATGATTCCCTAAAAATTCCTCAGACTGGAACCGATTAGCCCACAAACTCTTCCTTAACTTACCTATTTTGATAAGGTGAAATCAAGAAGAGAGTAATTCACAAGATGAGAGAAAGAGATAATCAACAGTTATTTTCGAAGAATAACCAACCTCCAAATAGATGTGAGTCTAGATTTTAATTAATTTCAACTTCCCTTTTATTATCTACACTTCTCCCTTTAAATAAGTAACAACATAATCTAAACCAAGGTTTAAAATCTCGAGTTTCGGAGGAGTCTCGGCCTCCTCCGAAACCGAGATCTCGGCGGATCTCGGCGAGATCCGCCGGGACTATGCATTTTGTCCGAAGCGGCTTAAAAGGCTGTCTCGGTGGCCAAAATGCCTTTTTTAGGTCTCCGACTTTAGGGGAACCTTATTTTTACATACATAAACACATTTAGAGTATAAAATTGTAAAAATAATGACCATTTGTGGTTGTTTGGGTTTACACCCATGTTTTCGCGGTCAATCTTGAAGTCCGTTGTTAATTTAGGTTAATATTAGCTATTATATTCAATCAAATATGGCAAATGAGACAATAACATAATGCATTAGGGGAAAGAGAAACAAAATTACACTTCATTATAAATCATTACATAATTTACATCATAGTTCAAAATTCAAATATTCAACATTGAATGATCCCATAGTCCCCATGTGCCTATAGTCCACAATTCCACAATCCTTATACGGATACAATGTCTAGTAATACGTAGAGTGTCGTGGATGATCCATCCTACTATCATCATACATGCGGGAAAGTTGTCGGCGCAAATTGTCTTCCGATTGAGCAACATAATCTTCCCATGACATTCTTGATGCAAAGTAGTTACGGTAGTCTTGCGCATGATTCATAAATATAACATCGGTGGCTGTCCGAAGGATACCAATCTTTGGGAAGAATGGAAAAACTTACGAAGTAGTACTGCGGTGCGTAGAATCTTTGCGGAAGTCTTGATGGAATGGAATAGAAGTTGGTTGATCCACTATGACTCCGTGTATGTGCTCCCGCATCCGAACCATCGTCGAAAGAAGAACCATATCACGTCGTAGTGGGATGGGGGCGAAGTTGATATCAACATAATCATTTGAGGTGTATGTTGAACCGGTGCTATATCCGGGGAAAGTTCCATTGCTCATGTCCACTGCGGTAATTGCTATTCTCCTCCGCGCTCAACCCTCGTAAGCCGCTAGAGGGCTATCGACATCGGCGTCCATCGTGGTTACTACAATCGGCATCTTCATCGTGTTGAGAATGGGAATGATGTCGAGGCCTCTGCGAATCGAGTTGGTCTACGTGATGAGGATGGCGCACGTGCACCATGGTCATCATCTGTGTTGTATGAGTGTCTTGGCTCTCCCCGGTGTATCTAACGAGGGTGATGCTCGTGGCTCCGGATCAGCCCCAATATTGACAAAAGTGGCTCGACCCCCACCCCCATGATCACTGCCGCTAGCTCCGCTACCACTCCGACTCCACTCGGGATCTTACGTGTCGGTGCCGGCCGGGAGGGT
Source organism: Protea cynaroides (assembly GCA_028583415.1). Lineage (NCBI taxonomy): Eukaryota > Viridiplantae > Streptophyta > Magnoliopsida > Proteales > Proteaceae > Protea > Protea cynaroides. The sequence goes on from CM053273.1 coordinate 72,618,339, forward strand.
CAAATGGCACGGGTGACCGTGTATGGACTCGACCCTCTTCAGAGGCTAAAAACTTCGTCGACATCGGTATCCAAATGGCTGGCCAAATGGGGTCGGGCATCCCCCGGGCTCGTCCATCACGGGTACTCCCCCGTCCCGCACCCACTCTACTAATGGATCTTCCTCTTGAGTCAAGCGGGAAGATGTTGGCGAGCTCGAGCGGGGTATCATCCTCCTTATCAAAGAACATGTTTTGCACCCTCGGCCTCATGTTGTAATGCACAAAGACCAAGTCATTTAGCCGTTGGGAGCCAAGTCGATTCCGCCTCTTTGAATGAATGAGGTTGAAAGTACTCCGGTTCGCTCGCGACCGGATGGCGAGCATGTTTGAGCTAACACTCTACTTGCTATCTTCTTGGGAGCGGGTGCATCTTTACCATACAACACCCACCATTCGGTTGCATAAGAACAATAGCATATTTTAATTTCGTATGTCATTTAAATGTAATACATAAAACATAAGATAATTTAATTTCGTATGTCGATTAAACGTAATACATACACGGATCACTTTTTGTCACGTCCGACCCGGCTGCGGCGGGGAACCCAAAACTCCCACGGGCTTCCCTAAAGGTTTTAATCTACACGCAATCGAAAACTTATAAATATTTGCAATTACAATATATAGTTGAAGCACATATTTCCGATGGTGAAGCACGCGACTCACCTCTAGGTTTGCCATGCACGTGGCGGGGGATCGGCTCCGACTTTGCAACCGCTAGCCTTTGCCCCCGATGAGTTACTGCGTTCGTCCCAAGTACATGCGTATCTTGGTACTTGGGGTTCAAATAGTATCTTTGAAATATTTGGCCGGTGGACACATGGTTAAAACAAATAAAAATTATATTGGTACATAAGTAACACTAAAGTAAATACATCATCAAATTTACTCACGGGGCCTTATGCGATGGATGCATGAGTTGGCTTTCCCATCGGTCATTGATGATCTTTATATAATTCTTATAGCCACGTGGTATCAAAGCTTTTACGCGTACTTTCAATGCGTCCACGGCGGCGTAAAGAAGTGGCATGGTTGGTTTCAGCTCGGTATCTACCAATCTCAACACGTACTACGGGATGCAACACCCTTACTACCACCTTCGCATTTTGCCAAAATTCGTGCGAGCGATGGTACTCCGTGCTTCCACTCCCCGGGGTGTAGGCGATTGTCTCCACGAAAACCAATCCTCGGATGCAAACATCGATCACGAGTCCGGCCATCTTCGCCTCAAAGCTCTTGATGCTATGAAGTTCGTAGCGAATCCGGTGATGCTCGGTGCGACCAAGTCCCCCCATCTCTCCCCGAGCATGTTCAAGGAATAACCATGGTTGTAGATGAAAGTGGTTACTTGTCTTGCTTGCTCGACCACTTTCTTGACTTTACTTATCTTGCCCATGTCCTTGACATCAAATCAATACAATGGGCGGCACATGGAGTCGGGAAGAGATTGTAGTCGGGATTGTTCATTAACATCTCCCCGCCTTCTTAAAATTCTTGCCGTTGTCCGTCGCAATCTCGGACAACATTCGAGCTCCCACCTCAACCACCACCTCTTGCGACGGCCCATAAATATAATCCGCATCTTTTACTTCGGTGATGCATCAACGGACCTAAGGAACACCGTCCTCCCATCGCGGTAAACCATGAAGTTGATGATGGACTTTTCGGTAGGACCGGTCCAACCATCGCACATAATAGTTACTCCGAAATCTTCCCAATTCCTCTTCGGCTTAGAATCCGGGCCTTGTAATTCCTTCGCATGTTGAGGCAAATAATGAGTCATTAACTCATATTGATTTGGCCCTCTAACCCCTGTACCGCCTCGGCAAGAACGCATCCCAGCATGCTCGAAAGAAAGGGCCTGTGGTGGCGTTTCTTTGGGATGCCATGATAAAACGACCACTTAGAGTAAGAATACCCTCTTGACTCCCTATTCTTTCCCCCCAAACATTGCCTTTATTTTTTTTTTGCTTACTACCTTGCTTCGTAAAGACAGCGGGATCTTGCTCTAGAACTTGAACATAATCATCCCGTCCCGTGGCACGGGTTCTTCCCTTCCCTACTCCGTGATCCAGAAAACCGGGAACCAATCCCTTTGCTCCGTCTACGTGGCTCGGGCTCAACAAATCCACTACCACCGCCACCGCTCCGGATGTACCTGCTCTGTCCGTCTCCTCTCTGCATCCGATCTAAGGGTTTCTCTACTAGCCATTGCCGCATGGCGCATCCGTCTTGCCTCTGCCTCTGTCATATCTTCTACATCCCATCCCTCGACCTCATGTTCCTCACTTGGATTCGGTGCGGTGCCTCGAATTGCCTCTTCAAATTGTTGTTTTTCTCTTTCCATTGCTGCCCTCCTCTGCCTCCCTCCCCTCGAGTTCACCTATGGCCCCGGATATCTCCACGGGACACCTGCGGGCATTTGGAAACATCTTTGCCCAATCCGCTCAAGTGTTGCTTGGTCTTGTGATGCCGCCGGGGCGAAGCTTCTTCCCACAAAAATTACACTTGGGTCTTCTTCCTATCACCCCGAAGGGCGGTCGCATCTTGCCATGCGGGGTCGGTTCGGGAACCGGTACCGTCGCCCCCATCGCCCGCCCCGAACTTGGTCCCGACATAATTTCCAGGCGCCTGTTTCATAGAAAACACAAACTTCAATAACCTTACAAACTTGAACACGGTAGAAATTACATTTCAAAATTTTTCTCATATTTTAAATGCGATCGGACATTTTTCCTTATTTTTCCCGATTTTATAGCATTTTTAATCAATTTTAAATTAATTTTTAATTGCTGAAAATTATTTTTTTAATATAAATAATTCAAAAAAAAACATACAACAACCGAAATCGAAATCTGAAATCGTAGGACAGTTAATCGGCCAACGGTGATTAACATATAAATAGGTCATCATCATCAAATGAGTAATAATAATTAATATTTTAAATTTTAATTGCTGAAAATTCATTTTTAAATGCAAATAATTGAAAAAAATACCTACAACAATCAAAATCGAAACGAAACCGTGAGCTTGTAGATCGGGCTCACGTAACTAACATATAAAAATTTCATCACATTCTAGAAAAAAAAAATTTCTCCCTTTTTGTAGTCTCATGTAAAAATTTCATTTTTCGGCAAAGAAACTTACCTTAACAGTTGATATGAAGCTCTTACGGCAATCCCCGCGATCCAGAGAGCACCACTCGTAGCAATTTAGAAGTCCAAAAAAAAAAAAAATGGGGAAGAAATGAAGAAATGAAGAAATGCAAAAAATTTAAGAGGGACTGTTCTCGGTCGAGTTCTCGACCGAGAACAGACCCTCTGTCTGTTTATAAAGAAAAAAAAAAAAGCAAAAAGCAAAATCTCGCGAGAAATAGCGAAAAATAGCGAGATCTCGATCTCGCTAGATCTCGCGAGATCTCGGCGAGATCTCGGCGAGAATAGGTAAATGCCGAGACGAAAATGGTTATCGCCTCTGTTTTCGTCTCGGCTAGTGTCGAAACCAGCGAAATCGGCGAGATCGCCGAGATTTTAATCCATGATCTAAACCCAACGTACACTACTAACTCCCCTGCCTATCTGTAGGAGATAAGTTACAACATCCCACTAAAATCCCTAAAATACTCCAAGAGAAGATGAGGCATAAAGACTAGGTAAAACCCAAGCAACAACTAAGACTCCTAAGCCACCGGTCCTACTGGACACGTAGCTTTTATTTTACCAAACACATAACATGGGCAGAGATGGGGAGATGGTAGATAGTAACGAACTTATCAATGGGGTATGTAATTAAGGATTGTTGGGTGCAAGAACGCATACCTTTACGAAATGCAATAAGAAGACCAGGAGTGACCTCAGCACCAGGAGCAAGCTGATCAAAGGACGAAGCAGTGGCCAGAGCAGGGACCGGGACAATTTTCTTCCGTCGTTGATAAACCTGCAAGAGTGGTGGTGAGGGAGAAGGGTCAGTGGGTGGTGTAGGATCAGCGGGTGGTGGAGAGTCATCTGGTGAGGTGATGATAGGTGGAGGTGTAATGGAGTCAGACATGGATGTGTAATGGTAGGAACAGGGTAGTAAGATGTATCTTCAAAGAAGGTAACATCAGCACTGATAAAATGGCGTTAGGTAACATCATCGTAATACTTGTAGCCTTTTTTAGTTCTAGAATAACCAAGAAAAATAAACTTAAGGGAGCGAGGAGACAGCTTATCCTACTGAGGGTGCAAAATATTGGGTAAAGCAGACATAGCCGAACACACGAGGGGAAACTGTAAATAAGGGAGAAATAAGGTAAAGAAGAGAAAAGGAAACTTTATTGTTAACAACAAAATATGGCATGCGATTGATAAGATAACAAGCAGTAAGTATAGCATCACTCCAAAAATACAGGAACATGCAAATGAAGCATAAGAAGATGGGCAACCTCTAAGAGGTGTCGATTTTTACGTTCAACAACACCATTCTGCTAACGGGCATAGGAGAAGGTAGTATGATGAATCATGCCATTAGCAAAACAAAAGTCAAAAATAGCCTTTTGAGTGTATTCAAGAGCATTATCAAACCTAAAAGTACAAATAGAGGTATTAAACTGAACTTGGATTTCTTTGTAAAACCCTTTAAAAATATAAAGAAACTAAAAATAATCTTTAAGCAAATAAAGCCATGTCATCCTGGAATAATCGACACAAAAGTAACAAAAAAACAAAAACCAAGACTGATGGAGACAAGACATGGTCCCCACCTATATGAATGAAATAAAGAAAAGGGAGAAGAGCAACAAGTGTCAAGACGGGCAGGAAAAGAGGAGCGGTGATGTTTTCCTAACTCACATGCCTCACAATCAAGATGGGTGAGAAACTTGTAGCTATGGATAAGGATCTTCATCTTGGAGAGGGAAAGGTGTCATTGGAGTGGGGTAGAGGAAGCAGACGTGGTAGCAGCAGTGATAATTGGTTCAGTATGCTCCAAGTAGTAAAGGTTAGATTGCTTAAGTCCACCACGTCGCCCTGGTCCCAAGATCCTGAAAGACAATAAGAGGGGTAAAAGGTTACTGAGCAGTTTAGTGATTTAGTACGCTAACTAATGGACATACGATTAAGGAGTAACATGGAAACATGGAACAAAGGACAAGATCATGGAAGGGGTTAAAGAAACCGTTCCATGTCCAGTAGCATGGGTGAAGCAACCATAGAGTAGGGTTAGTGGTGCAAAGTAAGGTAGCGGTACCATTGTGAACCAAGGTGGCAGAGGTGGATGGACTAGCTTGCTCTAGCTGATGACCTAATCGAAGTAATGTTTTGAGCTGAGATGTGAGATTAGTGGTGCTAGGAGCAGGAACAACAAAGGCGGTTGTTGGAGATGGTGAAGGAGCATCATCTGTAGAGGCAGAGTTTGCTTGAGCCTCAACCCATTCTAAGCGGCCATACTTAGCCCAACACTTGTCCAGATTATGATTAGTCTTCCCACAATGAATGTTATAACAAAATAGAAAAATATGAAAAGATGGTGAAATCGATGTGCACTGCTCATCTCCTTGTAGCTTGTATTTAAAAAATAGAAAACAACTATTACATAGATTTTAAGACTCTACAAGTCAAAATCCTAGTCAAACTAAAGACAAAGTAAACTTAAAATAAGAAAAGGAACAAGACTAATTGGTAAAGGAAACTAATAAACTAATTAGGAGTCCAAAACTTAGAAACTAACACTAACTACTTTGACTAAGTCAAAACAGTGTACGATTACAATTTTATTAAGTTAACAAGTGCAATACTTGTTGGTCTTATCAAAGCTGGATATGTCAGTCCCACGAATAGAGGAACCACGTCCACGGTCCTTCCCTAAGCCACAGCCTTTACCAAAGTTGAAGCCCCGACCGCGGGTAGCATAGAGAGTAGAGTTTTCCTTGGGAGCAGTTGAATCATTGGAAGGCACTAAGCGTTAGAGTCGAAAGAAGGTTTCATTAAGGGAGGAATCTTCTCACTTGCCCAAAGCTGGCTCTAGACATATTGATAATCTGGGGGAAGGCCTGTTATAAATTTGGTCACATAAAACTCAGACCGTTGGACTTGAATTGTTCCAAGATTAGTAGCCAACATAAAACTCGGACTGTTAAACTTGAGTTGTTCCAAGATTAGAAGTAAGGGCTACATGGCCTAGAGTTCCTCAATAATACCTTTGAAGCCACTATAGTATTCATTAAGGGACTTATCACCTAAGTGAAATTGAACATCTATTCATAAAGGTCATAAATCCGAAATATATTCTTCTCTTGGGCATAACTTTCCTCGAGATCATTCCATATGTCTTTAGCTGTCTTATGGAACATGACATTAGAAACAATGGAGGAGTCAATGCTCCCCCACAACCAGGTCTTGATAGTGGACTTTCTCGCTTCCAGCCATCAAAGATTTTAATAAAGGTGGTATCCTTAGAATCAAAATATGGAGGATCATCATTAGGTATTATAGTTCACCTTTAGAATAAATGTATGGTCAGATAACTTGAGCCCACAGAAGGTAGTTAGAGACCCCTTTCAACTTCATTGAGGTGATTTGGATATGATGATGAATATTATCCAAAGAAAACTTGGAGTCAATCATTAGTAAATGCAGTAGTACCAGTAGATAGAGATAGTTCCAAGAACCCAGATCTTTAAAGAAGATCTGATCAATCAGCAATAAATGCAAGAACCAAAATCCAAAATAATTGTAATGCAGCGCAAAATAGAAGATAATAATTCCAAGAACTCAAATCTTGAAAAAGATGGACCAGCAATAAAATAATCTCAAGCAGTAGTTACCAAAACCAGCAAGTCTTGAAAAACTTATCAGAATTGAAGGTCTGATCGGTTAGAGCAATAAAGGAAGATGATCGAGATCTGTTTTTGGAAAAGATCTCAATCAATAGTCTGTGATCTCGAGCAGGAGTCGTCAGAAAAAATAAAAAACTCAATCAGAATTACAGTAGAGCAATTACCAGAAATCTCAAACAGAATTCTCAGCAGCAAGGGATGATCAGTAAATTTGATCTTTATCCATCAAGTAGCAGCAATAGAAAACTCAGTCAAGAAGGGATTGATCTAATTCATAGGCAGCATAAGATTGCTGCAACCAAAAATAGTTTAGATGAAGAAGTACAGGCCTACCAAAATAACAGAGTTTAAGATCCCAAAATCAGATCTTTAAAGCTCTGATATTATGTAACAGTTTAGAATAAAAGAAAAACACACAAGATTGAAACAGAAAGAGAGAGAGAGAGAGAGAGAGAGAGAGAGAGAGAGAGAGAGAAGTAAAGAAGGGAGAGAGGTATCGATTCTTAAAAGAGAAGGATCGATTGTAATACCTCCTCCTGCTGCTGCTGTATATAAAGAAAATAGAGAAGAGAAACATCAGGACATAGGAACTTCTCCTAGTTACAATCCAGAACTAGGAAGAGGACCTAGTCAGACTAACTCCTAATCTATATAGAAAAGAAAACATGACCGGTAATGGACCTTTATAATTAGGCCCATTACTTACAAATTAGCTTAATAATAAAACCAGCCTATCGAGAATTGACCTAACTAAAGTCAGCCCATTCCATCATATAACGGTAACACGTCTTTCCTCCCCAACTCACCTAGAGTCATCTTGGGTCTGCCCTTGGATTCTTCGATCTACATTAAATCACTCATCCATACTAGATCATCTAAAGGCGTCCATTGAACATGGTTATGTCATGTCAAACAACTTTCTTGTAGCTCATAATGTATCGGCGCTGCTCCCAAATCAGCTCTAATAGTACATCTAGAAAAAAAAATTACCAAATATGGTATAATTACAATCATGATTACAACAACAATAACGCCTTGTCCCAATTAAATGGAGTTTAGCTACATGGATTCTTGACCTCCAATCAGCTCTGTTCGACAACATACTTGGAGCAAAGCCTAAGCTATGCATGTCTTTCCTCACCAATTCACTTAGAGTCATCTTACGTCTACCCTTGGCTCTTTTAGATTTTTCGATCTGAATTAAATCATTCCTCCATAGTGGAGCATCTAAAGGCCTTCGTTAAACATGGTTATGCCATCTCCAACGAATTTCTTGTAGCACATCATGTATCAGCGCTGCTCCCAAATCAGTTCTAATACGATCATTCCTTACCTTATCATTCCTAGTTTTCTCACACATCCATCTCAACATCCTCATCTCAGCTACACTAAGTTTATCTATATGATGATTCTTAACTGCCCAACATTCCGCACCATACATCATCGCCAGCCGAATGGCCGGCCTATAAAATTTTCCTTTAAGTTTTACAAGAATACGCCAATCACACAGCACTCCAGACGCACCTCTCCACTTCATCCATCCTATTTTAATCCTCTGTGAAACATCATCCTCTATATCACCTTCTTTATTTATGATTGAACCTAGATACCTAAAATAATCACTAATTTGCATTTAACGATTGACAAATTATTCCATCCTCAATGGATTAGTTGAATTAATTGCCAATACGTTCTTCTTTTTCTTCACACAAGATTTATTCAGAAATGAAAGAAAAACTGAAATATAAACGAACCATAAAAAAACAAATTTGAAAATAAAAGTGCAAAATCATCTAATTTCCTGGTCTTTACTTTTATAAAAGCAATCTATATGGAACACTTGACAGTCCCTCCCCAAAAGCTGTTTTTGGAGATATCTTCCTCAGCTATATAAATCTGATGGTAGAACATGTTCATAATTTGCAGGATTTTATTTTATCACATTATAAAATAGATTTTGAAGATTATTTTATTGAGTTCTTAGAAAAGTACTGGATCATGCAATCATTTCAGGTATGGAAAGAAAAGCCCCAGTATGACGTTTTGGCATTGGGCAAGTACCAGTGCTAACTATAAGAAAATGATATTAAGTAGAAAATGTAAAAGTTACCTTTCGCATACGTTCAGCAAGTTCAACATGTGCTGCCTTTACTGCATAATCATCTCCTGTTTTTGTCAGACCCTGTCAAGTTGAAAAGTCCCATATTATAACTTGCCAGTGAAGCTTGTAAGCAAGGGTTCATTATCAGAATTTACAAACTTGCTGAATATTGTCTCACCTTAGTTATAACCAAAAGTGACAAATCCATACGGTTCATAAGAAGATCTGAAATGGTGTTTTTAACATATTGGACAGCACCAGGTATGTCTCGTTCAATTAATATTTTGTTCAGACATTCAGTCACCAGGTTTTTTACCAGTAGACAATTGTCCCTCCGAACTGTTTCAATGCCTGTGAATAGTCATCATGAATTAAGAAAAAAGGTTGGCATCAAATGGAAAACCCAGGTAGCAGATAAATGTTGATGTTCACCTTTCGTGTCCATTTTGTCATACTTAGCTGGATTTGTCCAAAAGAGTCCAGCATATCTCTTCTTGCTAATCAGTAGATATGGATAATAAACCTTCTCGAACTCTAGTTTGATGGGCTTCACAAAGCATTATTTAAAAAAATAAATTTAAAAAAAAATACCTAAAAATATCAAGAGACCATAGAGGAAGATAGAAAGACGAAAGCAAGGTTTACTGGAAAACATACGCACCTGCAACATAATGATTTCTTAAGGAAAAGATATGAATAATTTACAAAGTAACCCCAAAAGGAAAGATTTTTTATAACCATAAAAAGAAGGCCCATAAATGCTACATCTAATTCAATAGAAATTGACATAACTTGAAGCAACAGTGTCTTTAAACTTAAAACTAACAAATTATTCAAGGTTGGTTCAGAACTGGAGTTTCTCTAGACAAGCATGCCTAGAGGGTATCTCTTGACGAGGGCCACTGGAAAATCTCTCTTTTCTTTTTTTTCTTTTTTTATTTTTTTGGCCATGTGGCGGCTTAGTTGATGCTTCACTTTTGTAGAACAGTTGTCGAAACCATTCTAGACTCATGAGGTAAGTCTCAACCCTGAAGCACGATAGCATGTAGCACAGCCAACAGGTCAAAATTTGACAGTTAATGATACAAATGGAACAGGTTTAATATAAGTAGGAAATAAGATTTGAGTTTGGCTGTAAAATGTGACAGGGGGCTGATCTATATGGCCAACTACATAGTTATCAAGGAGCCAAGGCGACCCAAGGCGCTAGAGAGGTGCCTGGGCACCTAGACGTACCCAAGGCATTGTAAAGTTACATCTTAACAAGAGTATTTATACAAAGAGGAGGGGGTTAGAGCATCAATTTTTATTATTTTTAATACATATGCATGATTCCATGCATTATGATGTATATATGTACTTTATGCCTAGCCCTATCTGACTCACCCGGACACCTAGGCAACGCCTTGACAACTATGGTCACCTATTAAATCTAAGGATAAGAAACCCTCCACCAATTTGATAACCGAAAATACATAAGGAAAAAAATCCACTAGATGGTAGCCATACAGTTTATAGGAACCACAAATTTTAACATTTAGACTATTCAAGGTGTGGTCTATCAATCTAACAGTCAAATTGGCCACATCAACTACTCACATGCCAGAATCATGCAAGCCGTCAAGAGACATTATCGAGACATGCTCATTTAGATGTTTTTAATATATATGCATGATTCCATGCATTACGGTGTATATATGTACTTTATGCCTAGCCCTATCTGACTCGCCCAGACGCCTAGGCAATGCCTTGACAACTATGGTCACCTATTCAATCTAATGATTAGAAACCCTCCACCAATTTGATAACCGAAAATACAAAGAGAAAAAAATCCACTAGATGGTAGCCATACAGTTTATAGGAACCACAAATTTTGACATTTAGACTATTCAAGGTGTGGTCTATCAATCGAACTGTCAAATTGGCCACATCAACCACTCACATGCCAGAATCATGCAAGCCGTCAAGAGACAGTATCGAGACATGCTCATTTAGAAAGAAAAAAAAAACTATTGTCTTCAATTAACAAACCAACTAATAAAAAACGAGAAGAACAGTAGGTCCAAGTATGAAGGATCATAGAGTTACAATTGTTGAGTCTAAATCAAGTTCCAGAGAAGGCCACACTCAACCTATGCTATACATTTCCAAAAAAAAAAAAAAATTCAGGAATCTAGTTCTCTGCCTAATGATTGGTGATTGAACTGAAAGGAAACATACAATAGTAATAATCAAAACATGATATAAAACAAAACAATCTCAAAAGCTATATACCTTTGTGAAAGTGGCACTAATATATTCGGCAGCCTTTCGTCCCAATTTCATTGCTTCTTCTACAGTGGATACACCAAATTGTACCATTACAGAATCGGTGTCCCCATAGATAACCTGAAAGTAATCATATATTGAAGAATGAATAAACATACTACTGATTCAGAAACCCCATGCTACTAGTACTCTCAAAGAAGAGGCCCGGAAGACATAATTGTAGTTTAAGAACCAACCCACATAATGGAAAATCAAATTTTAATTATAATATTCTATTTATAAGTTAAACATATCCATAGTTTTTTGGATATCTTATTTATAATTAAAATAAGAACAAACAAAAATTAAAATAAAAAAGATTTAGCACATAGGAGTCGGGAGACCAGCCCATTTCTCCTCATGCAAATCCACTTAGAGAACCCTTTTTGTCATGTAGCAACCTCTATGCATTGTTTGACACGAACAATTTGCAACCGGACTTTAGCATCACTCAGCATGGTTAAACAACAGACAGAGAGAGAGAGAGAGAGAGAGAGATTTGGTTTATATTCGAATTTTCTTGACTGAGAATCACTAGAAGATATTAAACTTCTTTTTAGGAAAAAGAATTCCAGTATGAAACCTACTATCCATTCTTCAAGTTACAATTAATGTGAAACACTTTAGCAGGCTTTCCAACAGTTGCAGCATGCTTTTTTGGGAATTTTGGTCTTTAAAGCCCAATAAGGTGCTTTTAATAAACTTGAAAGAACAGGGGGCATCAGCCTGACTGAAACTTCTTATTCCAGAAATTACAGTCCAGATTCCTTCTATGGCCAGCACTGCTCCGGCCATGGTCACCTTGCCAACCCCCATCTCCCCCCCTCTCCCTCCATCTCTCCTGGACCCGCCCTTTGATTCTCCCCCCATTTGGGGACGGTGAAATTCCTGAAGCCCTGCCAGCGAACCCAGAAATCTCTATTGCCTCAAAGGTTTCTGTCAATGGCAAATGGAGTGCTCTGTTCGACCATGCTCCGCTGACCCAGGGAGAGGGTTTTCCCCTGCAATTTAAAGACCCTCTGTTAGAAACCAATGACCTGGTCGCTTCTTGTTTCGACAGTTTGTTGTCCTCTGAAATTTCCAAATGAGAGAACACCCTGGTTGGACAATTTGTGGGATGTCATCTCCCCTTTCAGCTTGTTGAGAAATCTATTTCCCCGCGGTGGAGATTGTCGGAGTGGAGTTTTCCCTCGTGGACAATGGGACATTTGTATTCCAGTTTGCTGACGAGGACAAGTTCAATGTTCCAGAGAAAGGCATTGGTATGTTGCAAGTAAACCCCTTATAGTCAGACAATGGGACAAATCTCTCCGTTTTGACAGCATGAAGGTGAGCTCCCTTCCCATCTGGATTTCCCTTCTAGGCCTACCATTCCACCTCTGGTGCGAGGAGGTTTTGAGTTCTATAGGACCAGTCATTGGTATCCCTCGTTTCTCAGACAGGTGCACCAAAGCACAGACTCATCTATCCTTTGCGCACATATGCATTGCGGTGAAAGCAGATAATGCCCTTCCTGACTTTGTCACCATCCGTTCATCGGAGAACTTTTCTTGGAGACAGAAGGTTACCTATGATTGGAAATCCCATCTATGCACGTTCTGCATGGTCTTTGGCCATAACACCGGAGCTTGTTCCCCTCCGGTGAAACCTTTGGCTGACCCTCAAGTTTGGAAGACTTCCTGAAATAACCAGAAGTTGAGGCCAAAACCAGTGGTGGGAAACACCCAAATGCCTAAAGTTGCAGGAAGCGGCAGCCGTAGGGAGGAAAAAGATGATGACGTGGCTATTATCCCCAAAATCCCATGCGTGGACATTTCAGGAAACAAAAAGGATGTTAGCTCTGAGTCAGAAAAGCTCCTTACCTACAATAGGTTCGCAGCCCTCGACTCAATCGATGGCGACGAAAAGGCACAGTCAGTAGAAGCTGCACCAATCGATCGACTCCATCTCGGACAGCGAGCTAGCTTCAATGCAGACAGCCCCTTCTACGCCTCAGGTCAGTTACCTTTCGCCCATTAGAAGGCTATCCCCCTCCAGGGAAACCCTCTCTGAACCCTCTAACCCTTCTGAACTCTTAACCCTTTCCCTCTCTACGCAAAACCCTCCTCATTCCAGCCCCTGCAATCTTCCTTCTTCTAGAACTATCTCAACCTATAAATCGCAGAAGTTCAATCCCCGCCTGTCTGACCCTGTGGCCCAACCACTTGTGAACCAACCCGACCAAACCTCAGCCCTTGACCCCTTAAACCAGAACCTGAACCTGAAACATTCCCCACCAATTCACCCATTGACCCACCTACCCCATTTGTTGGAAACCCGCTCCAACAGCCCAACCCACAATAAAACCCCCAAAATCAACTCTCCTCTTCCCAACCCGATCCCCTCTGTCTCAACTGTTGACGTCTCCCCTCTCCCCCCGGAAAACTGCCATCACTCCCAATTTCAGCCCTCCCCTTATCCCACCCCCTTTCCCTGCTTTGTCACCTGCCAGAAAATCACATTCTGGTTCGCCTTCTGGAATGCTTATTGGGAATGATCTTGACAGCTCAAATGACTCTGCCGACAACCGCCAATCTGAGAAAAGCAAATCTCGACCAAGAGGGAAGCAAACCAGAGAAGGTGGCTAAGACCTCTCACCGAGCCCCTAAAGGGTTGATGACGCCCTCGCAATCCTAAATGGATCTCATCAGTGCTCTGTTCTCTATTTCTCAATCTACATGATGAAGGGCCTTTTTTGGAATGTGCGAGGATTGAACTCCTCTGCAAAGCAAGCAGAAGTGTGATCCTATATCAAGATGCTTCATATCGATTTCTGTATTCTTGGGGAAACAAGAGTGAAAGAAGCCAAAGCTGCTGAAATTGCCAGAGCCAATATTCTGGGCTGGGCGATAGAGACCGACTACTCATGTCATGATAATGGTAGACTATGGGTGTTATGGAATAGCTCCAAAGTTTGTTGTACGGTGGTTAATATGACTGATCAACTTATTCATTTCAAAACTTCTGAGATTGCTAACTCAACTGTTGTTTATATACCGCTGTGTATGCTGCTAACTCCCCGCTTGAGAGAACTTCGTAGGAGAATGTTTATCGTATCCATATGTCCATTAGGAATTTACCTTGGGGTATGATAGGAGATTTTAATGTTGTGAGATTTGCCAATGAGAAAGAGGGGGGAATCTTTAATGATCAGTCAATGGGAGAATTTGCAGCTTGCCTTGATTCGGATGGTCTTGTGGATCTCAAGTGGACTGGAATGAAATATAACTAGACTAACAGAAGAATTGGAGACCAAAGGATCAGCTGTAAACTCGACAGAGCTCTGGTTAATGATCGTTGGTTGTCTAATCTTGTTCCTCGGAAGTCCGCTTTGAGTCGTCAAGGATATCATTCTGCCCATATCCCCTTATGTCTCTTTTGGGCCCAAGCCTTTTAGATATCTTGATATGTGGTCCTCTCACGAAGGATTTCAGGAGGTTGTCAAAGCATCGTGGGAGAGGATTCATTTGGATCCCAGGTATCCTTCGGTGAGCTTCACCAAGAAACTTAGGGAGACCAAAAAAAACCTTGCCTCATAATATAAAAGAGAGTTTGGTAACATTTTGAGCGCAGTTCAGAATTGCAGAAGACTTAGCGGAGGTTCAACTAAAGTTGCAGGACTCTCCAGAGGATTGGTCCTTATCAAAAGCAGAAAAAGTTCTTTCCATTCTTTTGGCCTCCCTGGTTCTTCAAGAAGAAAGCTTCTTCAAACAAAAATTCAGAATTAACTGGCTTAAACTGGGTGCCAGAAATACAGGCTACTTCCATAGATCAATCAAAGCATCTCAAAACAGGCCATATTTCCTCTCTCTCATTGGAGAATGGTATTATGATATCGGATGTTGCAAGAATCAAAAAGCAAGCTAAAGACCATTTCATCAAGATCTACAACCCGCCTCTCTCTCTCTCTCTCTCTCTCTCTCTCTCTCTCTCTCTCCCTTGGAAAATATACCTGAGGGCCTGTTTGATTCTGCCCTGTCCCAGGACCAGAGCCTGAAACTGGACTCTAGCCCTTCAGAAGAAGAGGTTCTCTTAGCAGTCAAATCTATCAAGTCCCAAAAAGCTCCGGGTCCAGATGGTTTTAGTATGGGTTTCCTCACTGTAGCTTGGGACATTGTTAAAGATGACCTTATTTTGGCGATCCGTAGTTTCTTCTCCAACCCGAGTCAGGTGAGGGAAGTTAACCAAACTTTCCTATGCCTTATTCTCAAGAAGGTGGAAAGAACTCCATTGGTGACTTCAGACCCATTTCCTTATGCAATACCTTATACAAATCATTGCCAAGATCCTTGGCCTCCAATTGAAAGAAGTTATTGGGGATGTTGTGAGCTTAAATCAATCGGCTTTCATCCAGGGCTGCAATATTACAGACAATATTATGATTTGCAAAGACCTGGCTAGAGGATTTGATAGAAGAAATCACCCCCCCCCAATCCTTAAGCTTGATCTCCACAAAGTTATTGACCATGTCAGATGGGAGTTTCTTATGGAAGTCATGGCTAGACTGAATTTCCTTGCCTCCTTCTGTCAATTGATATGGTATTGTATGTCTTCCCCTATTCTCGGTGTTGATTAATGGCAGTCCAATGGGCTTCTTCGACGCAAAGCGGGCGATTAGGCAAGGTTGCCCTTCATCCCCTCTTCTTTTCACCATTGTCTTGGAAGGCTTATCTAAGTCCAATGAGGCGAGCGCCCAGCAGAATCATATTGACTTCTTTCCCAAATGCAAGTTTATCAAATTGACCCATTTGGCATTTACGGATAATATCATGATCTTCTCTAAAGGAGATAGGAAATCCATGGATTCCATCTCAGAGCTGCTTCAATCCTTCTCTGCCATGTCAGATGTGACCATCAAAAAGCAAAAAAACTAGGTTATTTCTAAATGATATTGAAGACTCACACTGAATCTCAGAAGCATTGTGAATGTACCTCTGGGTAGGCTGCCAGTTACCTACCTAGGCCTGCCTATGATCTCAGCCAAACTGTCAGTTCATCATTGTACTCCGATTTTGGACAAGTTCAAGTAAAAGCTTTAGTTATGGAAAGCATAATTCCTCTCCTTTGTTGGTAGACTGGAACTAGTCAGAGTGGATATGCAAAGTTCCTACCTTTATTGGTCGGGATCTTTGGTTTTCCTAATGTGATCATTCAGAAGCTGGAAAGTTTGATGAGTGCCTTTTTATGGAAAGATGTGGAGGACAACAAATTCTTCCACACCATTGGTTGGGCAAAAATCTGTATTGCCAAGGAGGAAGGTGGCCTAGGCATCTGAAGAATCAAAGATGTCAATAAGGCTTGCATTATGAAACTGGTGTGGCGAATGGCAGAGAAAAATCAGAGTATCTGGATTCAGTGGATATATAGTAGGTACCTGAAAAGGGACTCGATTTGGACGGTGGTAGCTTCGGGTGACTCCTCTTGGGTTTAGAGATCTATCCTCCTTCATAGACAGTTTGCCCTCTCTTCCATCAAATCTCTTATTGATGATGGATCCTCTACCTATTTGTGGCTGGACAATTGGCATCCTCACGGCATTCTAAACTTGGTTATGGTGACAAAATCCAGCTCAACTCCGGGAGAGATAGACTTTCAATGGTTTCTTCTATCTTGATAGAGGGGACTTGGGCCTCAGGCCAGGCATCCTCTCATACATTGCAGCAGGCTTGGGAAAACCTCATTCATGTCTCTAGAAGACCAGTTGGGAGTGGTGACCTCACCAACTAGACTGCCACCTCCAATGGAGTGTTCACGCCTGCTTCAGCTTGGAACCTTGTTAGATCCCGCAACCCCAAAGTTCCATGGTATGATGTGGTTTTGTTCAAGGGGCACTCCTCTCGACACAGATTTATTTTATGGCGCACACTGTCAAGATCCCTACTAACTGGTTTGCTCCTATGCAACAAGGGAATCATCCCTAGCGCTAGATGTGGCCTTTGCTGGGCCGCCGATGAAGATGTCCAGCATCTCTTCTTTGAATACCCCTTCTCCAAAAGAGTATGGGGAAAGATTCTCGAGAAATGCAGGCAACACCGTAGAAGGATCCGCCCCTTTGATCAAGAATGGAGATGGATTGCAAAAAAGTTAAAATGAAAATCTTCAATTGATACAGTGGTCAAGATGACTTTAGTGGTGACAGTTTACCACATATGGTTCGAAAGGAATATCAAGATATGGGCATCCAAGGCAAAATCCTTTGCTCCAATCTAGGATGCCATAGTCTTCGATGTACGAGGGTCGATTCTTCCACTTCCCCCATCCCCCCTATCCCCGAACTCTGAGAAGAATAGATTCATCCTATCCTCTTGGTATCTTCCCACCAGTTAGGGGCTCGGGTGTTATTAATATATTCATTCATTCACCTAAAAAAAAAAAGGTGCTTTTAGGGTTGAAATTTATTGTCATTAGATAGATTTCAGTATGTAGGGCATGGGGTTAAGGTTAAGAAAGTCTTTTTAGATGTTGGACAGGATAGAAGTCAAATTTCATCGAACCTGTTTTTCTTAAAGCTTCATGCTAATTCTGAGGCTCCCTTAAAAGGTGAGTTCATAGATACTATCTTGTCTTTTGTGTCTTCTTCTTCTACATTTACTTGTCTTTTCTACTAACTGTTACAGAGCTTACTTCAGCCTCATAACCAGTGCCTTCCATTATTAAATCTCCACTAACGAATCCTAACTAACCTACACCACTCAACTGTAGAACAATCCCATCTATAGCCTTCAATCTCTAGCCCTGGAGATAGTTTTCTCCATGCTTTCTATTTTCCTTCCACTCAAAATATAACTGATTCCAGCTCTTAAAACTGTAATCCAATTTTCCCAAAAACTAGTTTTATCGCTATTTCACCCTTGAAATCTACCATAATTGTGGATCCAGTTCTACATCAAATTTGGGGTGTCCTGTCTAACTCCTACATTATAAGTACCTTAAGAAAAATTTAGGAAAAAATAATATAACAAAACAACAATGTATCGAGGCTAGAAGCTAGATGATTTTCTGAACCAATCCACAGGACCTACTTTACACCTAAAAATGCAGTACAACCACTTTTTGAGGGAACTCATATCAACTCTGGTTCAAGCACTAAGCAATATGGTCGCTCACCTGGTCACCCAGGCAATATTTTTGACAAACTTGTCATAAATCAGGTTATCTAAAGGGCACTGCATGTTTTAGCAAGACAATTTGACGGAGGAAGCTTTTTGATTTCTGGGTGAATCTTCCATAGTCAACTGTTCATTATAATGCCATAAGGGACATAAGCTGAAGTATAGATCCAGCCTAATTTACCCATTCTTAAGTTGATTTTGAAAGTGGCAGCAAACAAGAAGAGTATGTGGGTGGATTTGGCACGACTCTAGATACCTCAAGAACTGTATCTGGAATGTTACCTGTGGAAAAGATTCCTCCTGGGCCTGGAAGATGATTCTAGAGTACAGGCCGCTGATCATTAACATCATCAAGATAAGCATTGATGGCGGCTCCTCAACCATTCTCTGGTTGGATAAGTGGCATCCTCTTGGAGTCCTCATCCATAGGTATGGGGAAAGGATTAGATTTGACTCGGGCCACAAAAGAATGACTCTAGTTTCTGCTATCTTATCGGAGGGTTCTTGGTGCTCGGGTCAACTATACTCTTGGAGATTGTCTCAAGCCTAATCAGTTTTCGACTCTAACAATCAGGAGTCCCTCCGGCAATGGTGATGTCGTAAGATGGACGGCAACTCAGTCAGGTATCTTCTTATCCGCTTCCGCAGTTCCGCTTGGGATCTTAGTTAGAACTGGGTCTGCCAGAGTCCCATGGTTCGACCTCGCTTGATTCCAAGGCCATTACCCCCGGAACAACTTTATTGCTTGGACAGTGATGACCTGCTAGCTTCCTACTAGGTCCTTCCTTCCTTCAATGACAGATCATCATGCAAACCAGCCGCTGCTTATGCTGGTCAGCAACTAAATGATATCCTTCACAGCTTCACCTCTTCTTCAACTGCTCCTTCCAACTCGTGTTTGCCATAGCATTCTTTGTCACTGCTGGCCAGTCAGGAAACGAATTCGGTCCTTCAAGATGGAGTGGAAATGGATCCACAAGACATACCATGGGAAGTCGACTTGTAACTTGCTAGGTAGACTGGCTTTCTGAGTGACCATCTACCATATTTAAGAGGCATAACCTTGGACCACCAAATCCAGGATTTTCCATCAGATCTGGGAATCCATCCAGTTCAATGTTTGGGGGACGCTTACCCGTCACCAAGCCTTGCCCGGAGTCTACTCGAACTAGATTTATTGTAAATGCCTGGGTTTTACCTATCCAATTCTAATGTGGATACGATTTCCCCCTTTGATCTTTGTCTAGTACCCTTTTATTTCTCCCCGATTACTCTCCAAAGCTCCCGTTTTGTATCTCCCTTGGGTTTTGTTAATACAATTCTTTATTCACCCCAAAAAGAAATCTACCCATGCTTCCTGTTGACGGAAACCATAACTAGTTTTCCACCCTCCCCTTCTTTTCTTCCCATCTTTTCTAGTAGCATTCCTGAAATAGCCTCACTCATGCAACAAATGACATTCCAAATACCAATTAAAGATGGAGACAATATACCTCAGCATTGTGCTCATAGCCTCCAACTGTAGTGAATTTCTCTTCCACAAGCTTCTTTGTGTGTTCAATCATTTGCCGACCTTCACAAGAAAGGAAGAACAGCTAATGAGACTAAACAGAACCTAAGAGGGATTTCAAAATGCTTATTAGACTCAAGAAAGCTCTCATATCAATGAATAAATAGTACAAGGAAACACAAAACTGAATTCATTTTATTACCATAGCTTGTCACGCTAGAAGAAATCTCTAAACAAGGTAGCTGGCCAACCGAAGCTCCTGTAAACCCATATACAGAATTCGCACTTACCTAAAAAGGAAATGCATAGGGAACTCATAGAACGGAGTGTTTGGAGATAATAGGACACCAGAAGAAGAAAATGAAAGGCTTACAAAAAGAGCGAAGCACAAAAAAGAGATGAGGATGAAAAAGTGAAGAAATCACAATAGCAAGCTTTACCTTCAAAGCCAGTTGGCGACCATCCAGTACAGCCTTCTCAAAGGGATCCTTTGCTTCCTATTGCAAGGTAATCATCCGGTTAGTAAAACTCAAGATTACACAACTAGATAAACACATAAACTCTCAACACTACTGAGGCTCACCATAAATAAAATGAATCATTACCAAACCCAATTACAGTTAAAGTGCAAACTAAAATTTTTTTGGAAATTTTTGGGTGGACAGGCCAGAAAGTGGGAATCACCTTCAGATCTGCTTTAGCTCTTCTGCGAGCAGTCAACAGCTCCTCAAGAATTTCAGGAAGTATGCCCTGAAAACAAATTGAGCTACATGTATTATTCAAAAGAGTAAATTTGTATTGCAAGTCCTTAGCAAATCTCAGAATTCAAGAATTTCATCTGAAAATTAAATCGCTTCCAAAAATGAAGCACGTCGATAAGAACTTCAACCTTCTGTAAATTTGTCTTCACGAACATTTCACCAGAGGGAGTTTTATTGACACATTCTGGAGGCAGATTGAGCTTGCGCACATCTTCAGGTTTTACCTTCACAACAATCAAAAGCAGTAATAAGTTACTTCTTGTTCCCTCTTTTTTGCCCTTTAGTTTGCAAGAAAATTATATAAAAAAGGAGTGTTGACTCCCAAATAACCAATCCACAGGGTACTGAGAACAAAAATTAACTCAATGGAACCTAAGACAAGAAAAATAGCATGCCAAAATTCTAGAAGCAGTATCAAACAAGAAAGTGGACCCAAAAGCAGCAATATATCAGCTTTTCTTTTAAAAAACATAAGTAGATGTATTAAGAGAGCAAGCCAAACCCAAAGTACAACCCAGGCGCTGAACAAAAATAACCTTGAACAGATTATAGGAAACATGACTGGAACAGCAACAAAAAACCTAGGAACGGTGTCAAAGAGAATTTTTTAAAAGACAATCAGAAATAAAAACAGAAACAGAGGAAAGATAATGAAAGCACCACCAATAACATGCAAAACACAGCTCCTGCCTGCTACATCTCATTACATACTAAGGCACGAGAAAAAAAAAGTGCTGAGAAGCCTACCAAAAATATAAGGGAAGTCCCACCTAACAAAATGGTACTAGTTTCAAATTTAATAAGGTGTGGTTGTCCATAGGATGGCGATAATGTCTGTTCCTTCAAGGTAAGTTCCTGGGAGGAGGCTGCTTGGGATCCTGATGCAAACCTAAAGGTAAGCCAGCCAAGATCGGAGAGTGGTAGAGAATACTTACAATGGTGTTGAGATAGTTGAAGGTATGAAGATAAAGATAGATAGATGGCAGTCTAGAGTCCCACTGGTTGCCCAACCAGAGGAATCCCACCTAGGCACACTTGTTTTTCACAAGCACATTGGATTCTCACAAATAAATCTCAAAGAGAAGATTTTCGGAGTTCTGGATGCTGTAACAGCAACCCATAATTCCATTACATAGGAAAATAAAAGGCTTAACAGCCCCTTGATTACATTAACTTGAATTAAATGGGATGTTGGAATTCCAAGACTAAATGGAATTCCCAACACCTAGAAACTAAAACCCATATATTGATAACAAACCAAGACATTGAAAATTATTCCCAAGACATGAGGAACTATAAACAAGACTTTAAAAATAAAAACATTAATGCAGTCTTGGGAAGTAAAACCCACTATATTAATTCACCTAAGAAAAGTAAACTCTAGTAATGACTCCTAGACTTTAAAATGACTCTTAGACTTCACTAATGACTCTTAGACTTCTAAATTCGTATGGACCACTTATTACCCATATTTGGGCTTTCAAAATAAACCCAATACAAAAGAAAACATAACAAATCCGAGCCCATAACCCATATAACCCAATAGACTACTTATTAACCCATTAAACTAGGCTTTGGGCTTGGTTTAGGCTTGTTCCAACATGAATACTTGTGCTGGAATCTATCTGCGTCAAATCCCCACTGTCAGACCTTGTTCTCTGTGCTCTCTCCTATTTGCTATAAAACGTCTTTTTACATCAAATTTAATAAAGAACTTTTGTTGCTGAGGGAGAAGGAAAATAATTGGCACATGATTCAATTTTAAAATACATGAGTTCCACTTCAAAATTCCCAGAATATAGAACTAAGCCATATGAATCAATGATTGATAGGGAATATATTTTACCAGACTGCAGTAACAGAGATTATATGCCATCATGATGGATGGATATAGAGATGCAAAATCCAACGTCGTTATGGGCTTCTCATAGAATCCTGCTCTGGCTTCCAAAACCTACATCATATGAGATCCATGATGTCATGGTACGAACATGCATTTAGTTATCTCTAATGTTTACAAAAAGTGAAGTCAACAAGCAGAATGCATTCATCTAAAAGGAAACATGTCTTATGAAAGGTGTTTCGGTGTGGCAGCTTGCCCATGAAATAAGATGACCTTTATTTGTAGATGCTCGTAAATGTAAATCATCAAGAAAACATTATGATACACTAAAAATGTTAGTTTACGATAGCAGCACAGCCATTGTAAACAGGGTTGAATGCCCCTTAACCAACGGTTATATTATGGTGTGAGAAAAATAGACTACACTCCATAAAGCGAAACAAAATAAATAAACCATAGGCCTGAGTACAAGAATTTGGGTTTCACGTGCGATATCAGGTTTTGTGGAACATGTCAATTAGAAACACATATAGGAGGAGTTAAAGATAACTTTGCAGCTTCTATGTTGTAACTTTGTACATAGAAAAAGATATAAGAACATAACTTGCCATGTCACACAATTCAGATTTTAGAAACCAAAATGACAACCTTAGCCCAGACCAAAAACATAAAAGGAGAAGCTGCATTTATCGCATTTATCTTCATCAAAAAATAAAAAATTACAAAATTTTAAATTATCAAATTCTTCTTCCAAACACTAAAAGTAACTTACATCATTAAAAATTTTGCATCAATATTGTTTCTGTTTTTAGGTCTGGAAAAAACTATTTCACTATTTTTCTCCAACTACTTGTTTTTCTATTTGTGAGAGAAAAAATGCTCTGGACACAATATATTAAATATGCACTACGCGAAGGTTTATGAAATACAAACAATGTTAGATAAAATTATTGTGGCCAACAGATAATAACCCACATGCTCTCTAAATTTCTCCACCAGCCATATGAATTAAGCCCTGAAATGCCTAACACAAGACATTTAGCTAAACATCTGAGGTAGTTAGTTTTCACTTACGTTCAAAATTTTGCGGCATTTAGGTTTGTTATTTAATATGAAAGCTTATAACAGTAAAAACTACGCATCCCATTATGGTACAGAGTCTACAGGCAGATACATTGAAAATATCCATTACAAGGTTGTTAGTAATATCCGATATGTGTGGAATTACTTTGTAGTTGATTGAAAATAGACGGATAAGTGCCCTTTTATAATTATTAGTAAGATCAGAAAGAATCATGTCATTCACAATTTGCTTCACTCTTTGATTTAGAATACTGTGCTCATCTCATGTGAGAGTGAGCTTGTATGGGTGTTGATGTGTGTATTTGTCAATTTAGCCTTCATTGTTCATCCAGCACATGACACTTGAATAAGATGTTCCAGCTTCCGGACCTGCCCCTACCTCATGGGTGATTTATACTGTGACAAGGTTAGAATAGGAAATCAGGTCATGCACAAGAAGAAGAAGCAGATAAGAGACAAGAACAAAGGAGGAGAGAAGAAGAGACAATGTGACAGAGAAGGGAGAAAACATATCGATAGGAGTTGTGTCCCAACCCATAATCAATACACTATATTTATGAGACAAGAAAGTAGACAATTTGATGAAGACCCGGGGTAGGAAAAACAGTAATTGCTCCACTGATAAGCCCAGGTGGACACTGAGGGGGTGAATCAGGATCGCAAGAAACAATTCCTTCCACAAACCATTTCCCAAACACACGCTTTCAACTCACATATAGTCTTACTGGATGTTGGCACATAGACTGGCAGAAACGCCAACTGGCTGGGACACCCCGGTTTTACTGGCCTACAATTTTGTATACATACCTGTCTAGCAACCAACAACTTGGTCAGGCCTCCCAGATATGCACATCCACCCTGCTGTCACACGTACTCCAATACAATGCAAAATAAACGGCACAATCAAATAACACAAGGTTTATGTGGTTCACCTCCACAATGTGTGAAAGGCTACGTCCACAGAACAATACCCTAACAGGGTTTCATATTATGCACAATATGTTTTTCAATTTTTTACTGCATCTACACAATCTAGGAAGTCAGTTTGTGCAACAAGCTAACAACACAAACTATGGCAACAACCACTTCTCAAATCAAGCACCTACTTGAAAGGAGTTACAATTCACCAAGTATAATAACAGCAAAGTAAATCCCCCCCCCCCCCAAAAAAATACAATGCCCAAAATAAGGTTTAAAGAAGTCTAGTGTTTGAACACATTAACCACTAGAATGCACAAAACAAGGTTTTACAAAATTTAATTACCTTCCCTAGGGTAATCCCACCACTGACAGCTTCCTTGAAGCTCTACAAAAGCTGCCCACACGCTCATGGCGCCAGATCAAAGACATCACCAAAGTAGCTTCACCAATGCAAAAGTAACCCAATTTTTCACTTTTTTGTATGTTTGACAGAGTACACACGTTCAGGCTCAAATCCAAAGCTACAAGAAAAAAACTGGGCTCAAAAAGCCTTAAAAACAAGTCCAGAATCTTCAATTTAGTGTAGACCGTACGATCTAGCAGGGGAAGAGCCTGGATGCCCATAAAAAGGAATCTCGTGACAAGATAAAGTGTCACGAGTCCACAGCTCCCACATGGACTGTCCGATCTGGCATTAATTTTGCAGGAGAATTACTGACCGTTAGATCATCTAAATGCACTTGACGGAATTTACAAACCCGGAATCATTTCAGACCCATGAAAAGAAATTTTTCTAACGCGTACCAGCGCGCGCAACACGTCAAAACACGGCCTCACTATTGTGTGGCGCGAAGTAGCGGATTCCTGTGCTTGACCAATGAAAACCCGGGCGAAGGAATCTTCAGCATCTTCAATATATTCGTCCAATCCAAATATAACAAACATGAGCTTTCTCTACCGTTGGATTGGAAAATATATAAACAAATGATAATTATGACACCACCCAAAAATTTCTGATAGTTACATCAGAGGACTTCCAATTCATGATAATCAATTAAAACCCCTGTCAACATATCACAGTTCCTGAAAGCATGCATTCATGCTCATTTTGGCTCCATTTTCAAGCAACATACGAAAACCATCTTATCTTTTTCACACGGTATCAGGTCAACGCAATTCAAGTTGCATTGTGAAGCTAACTCGACGAACAACAACTTCCACGTAATGCTCCCCCTGAATACTTTTTGGGACCCACTAAAATTAGTTTTAAAGTTAACCTATGAATTTAGCCATGAAACTTCATGCACACATCACCCGAAGCTTCCTCACACTGCTAAGCACCTTAGTGTACTGCTGACACACTTAGAAGTTGCATTTCCATTTTCCACTATGTTTTTGTTGCTGCACTAAATGTGACTGTCAGACACTACCAATCTATCAAAAACCCCTGTGCATGCTCCTACAACACCAGAACACCTGTAGTTGCCAATAATGACAACACAGACTCCAGAACCCCAACATCCACTAATGGGCCAACCCAAATGTTAAACAACTCAAATAGAAAGTGTAATGGCAGTTTCATAAATTTGAAGAACAATTTAAGGCCACATTCGGATTTGGGTAATGGACGGATTAAAGGATGCGAAGGGAATTTTAGGTAATGGGTAAGGGCAAACTTGGAAGGAACATGAAGTTAGTACAGGCTAAGAACAAGTTATGAAGAGGGGAAGGGTATAATGGCAATTTCATAATTAAAAAAATAACAAGTAGCCGGGTGGAGGAGAGGTTGTCTTCAACCTCTTGGTTAAGGCTATTCATGAACTCAGCAAAGAGCGGAAGAACAGAGTTTGATCCGGGCGGCAGATCTCTCATACAGGCACCAATCAGCCTGAAATTTTTAGGGCAAGTCACTAACTTGCAGCTCTCTGAAATCCTAACAAGGATTGCACGATTCAGCACGCAAAACTCACTAGAAAAATCACTGAAGGGTGGTGGGAGAAAGAACAGGCAAGTTGCAGGTTGGATTTCTGACAGCAGGAAGGTTTATTTAATGATGAAACTCTAGGGGACAGATCGCCGAAGGCTAAGCAACCTGTGCTCCAAGTTTCAGATCAAACCCACTAGTATTGACTGAGATTGAACAAAATCTTTGCAGTTCGGTAGAAAACCCATGGCAGAAAAAAAATAGAACAATAAAGAGTGTAAAGAAATAGGAGGAAGAGGAGAAAAAGAAGAGAGAACACTGCAAGCACTTGACCGCAGGCACTACTTCACTAAACAAGTCACTATCATTACCTTCTCAAATCCGTACCCCCAACCGGTGAGTGCATTAGCATCTAAAAAGAAAAGAAAATTGCAATCCTAACCTAATACTCAACTGAAAATAAAATAAAATGTAAAAGGACTCAAATTGCTAGCTAACAACTGATAAACATAGAAATAAAATAAATAATAGGATTACAGGAACATTCCAAATAAAATAAACCACTAATTTTATTTCCCTTATAAAATATTCCTACGGTACCAATCTACTACAAGTAACTCAAGATATACCTTCTGTTCAATAAAAAATTCCGTTGTTCTTCATTTTCATTTGACAGCTATGAAGTATGAAGAAGAGGAAAATGTAAGCAGAATGGATTAAACTGATTCAAAAGCATTGAGCAAGAGTTCAGAGTTTTAATGTAATGGAATATAAAATATCAAATTATATAATGAGTAATCATGTTTTAATGAAAAAAATAGGAAAGAAGATCTTCTGGAGACAGGCTATAGGGTGGTAATATAAATATGGAGTTGATGGAAGCATTATCAAAATGATGGACATTTTAAATCAAACTTTTGAAAATGATAGATAAGAACCAAGACACACCTAAAAACAATTACATAGCAAAAGAGCAATTTATAGTACACTGAGGAGATCAATACATAGTGAGTAGTTACATATGTTGTTGCTCATATTCGGAACTATAAGGTTCACTCCGGAGATAGTAAGTCTAGAACCATAATTATCTAGTAATGCTCCTCTTTGAAGCAAAACACTGCATAATGAAGTCCTCCCAAATACATTGGCTTTATTTACCTTTTTTTTCTCACCCATATATTCTTATTAAGAGTGACATCATAGTAAAGAATTAAAAAGACAGTAATAGTGAGAAGATGAAAAGAAATATCTATGTTACATAGTATTATCTTATCAACCCTTTTGTGACAACACACACCACCAAGGATTTTGTTTGCAAAATCAAAAGAGATAAGTCCAATTGGCACAAAAATAAAGAGTGAGTTAGGGACACATGCTTACAGTGCCTCCGTGGTTACTTTGAAAAGCTAAGCCTCTATATGCTGAAAGCGTATGGTAAACTGATCCCATTGTGCTACTAGGGATCCAAACCTCACCCTTAGCTCTATAAAGGTGTTTCCTTATCAAAAGATGCTACAGCTATTTACAGTAGGTACAGCTGGCTCTCTATATTTAGATGGATGTGATTGTGTACGTTTGTAAATAAGTATTGCATCCCATTGCTTATTGAAACACATCAACATCAAAAGGCACTTTAAGCATATGTCCATATACAAAATCAAATGTGTACATGTAAAACATAAAATGGTACCTCTTAGAAGCAAAAATCTTTGTTGTTTCTTGCCGGCATTGAAGAACCGCTTCAGGAGTCTCTTAAAAGCAAGGTTGGGTGCCCCTTGGGAAATTTGCCGGTCACATACCTTGGGTTACCTCTGATATCGACCAGGTTATCGGCTCATCATTGCACTCCAATTCTCGACAAACTCAGGAAAAAACTTCACTTATGGAAAGCAAAGTTTTTATCTTATGCAGGTCGGTTGGAGCTGGTTAGAGTGGCTATGCAGAGTTCCTACTTGTATTGGACCGGGATCTTTGGCCTTCCTACAGCAGTTATCCAAAAGATTGAAAGCCTGATGAGTGCTTTCTTATGGAAAGGGGTGGACAACAAGAAGTTTCTCCATACCATAACCTGGAACAAAGTTTGCTTACCTAAGGATGAAGGTGGCTTAGGCCTACGGAGAATCAAAGAGGTTGATAAGGCATGTATCATGAAACTTGTGTGGCGAGTGGCTATGAAAAAGAAGAATATATGAATTGACTGGATTCAAAGTAAATATCTAGAAAGGGACTCTATCTGGACAGTAGAGAAATGCCATAACTCATCTTGGGTTTAGAGGACCATCCTTCTGCATAGACAGTTTGCCCTCCCTTACATCAAATCCAGCATTGATGATGGTGCCTCGACATTTCTTTGGTTAGACAACTGGCATCCCCATGGCATTTTAATCAAGGCCTATAGGGATAGAATCCAATTAGATACGGGGAGAAACAAACTTGCGCTAGTTTCTTCCATATTGACAAATGGGGTATGGTCTCCAGGCAGGGCTTCTTCTCAAAGGTTGATATAGGCTTGGGAAGCTCTTCCCTATGTTACTAGAAGACCCACTGGGAGTGGTGACATCATTAGTTGGTCTGTTTCCTCTAATGGTATGTTTTCTGCTTCCTTAGCTTGGGAGATTGTTAGAGCTAGAGACCCCAAAGTTTCCTGGTTTGATGTTGTTTGGTTCAAGGGATATTCTCCTCGGCACTGCTTCATTTTGTGGAGAGCTCTAACCCAATCCCTCCCTACTGGATCACTGTTACACAATCAGGGAGTTATCCCAAGTGTCAAATGTGGTATGTATTGGGCGTCAAATGAAGATATTCATCATCTCTTTTTTGAGTGTCCCATCTCCAAAAAAATTTGGATGAAGATCCTTGGGAAGTGCTGGCCTTGCTATAGAATATATGTAACACTATTGTCAAGCAAACTTTCTCAGTGACAATGTACCATATATGGTTTGAAAGAAATATGCGCATGTGGATGGCTAAATCAAGAACCTTTGATCAAATTTGGAAAGTCATCATTTTTTATGTGTGAGGTTTGACTGCGCCTGTTACTACTCCCCTCCCCCCCAAGGATTCTGAGGGGTATAGATTTATCCTATCCTCTTGGGATTTGAATCCCGGCTGTTACTACGTCCCCCTCCCCCTCTTTTCCTCTCTCGTTGTTCTCCTCTTGTTCTTTGGGCATGGCCTTTGTGTTGTAAGGAGTCTAGCTCTATCTTTTTGATTCCCAAATTTGCTGCCCCTTTTTTCTGGGGTGTTGTTACTATAATTATACATTCATCAGGAAAAAAAAAACATAAAATATTCCCAAAAAAAAAATCAGTTTCAGTTTTCTTTACTCTGTAATTGTATGATACTTTTTTACAATATTTAAATCATGTTGAATGATGGAATGACTTGTCTGTAAAAGAGAGAGATCCTCTTATTTATAATGTGAGAATGAATACAAAGAAAGAAAGAGATAATACAGGTAGTACAATACAAGTAGTACAATGAGGGTTGTACAGGTAGTACAATGAATCTAGACAAAAAATGAAATACGTAATATTCTCAACACTCCCCCTCAAATTGGTGCAGATATATCATGCATACCCAACTTGGACAACATCATATGGAAGGATTTCCCTGGCAGACCTTTGATGAAGATGTCTGCTAGTTGGTCCTTTGATCTGACAAATGGAATCTCAATTTGTCCACTGTCCAATTTCTCTTTGATGAAGTGACGGTCTACCTCAACATGTTTTGTCCTATCATGCTGAACCGGATCATTAGCAATGCTAATGGCTGCTTGATTATCACAAAATAATTTAATGGACTGGTTACACATAACCTTCAAATCTTTGAGTAGTCGTTGTAACCATAGTAGTTTACATATTTCATACGTCATTGCTCTGTATTCTGCTTCTGCACTGGATCGGGTAACCACATTTTGCTTCTTGCGGCGCCAGGTTACCAGATTGCCACCCAAGAATGTGCAATAACCAGAGATAGATTTACGATCAGGACTTCCTGCCCAATCTGCATCAGTATAAGCCTCCACCTGGATTTGTTTATTTGGTGAATCTAAAATGGCATATGCTTCCATTTTTAGAGGGTCATTAAGAGATCACAGGATTCCTCTTCCAGGGGCTAACTTTAGGTAGTGCAGTATCCGATAGACAGCCTCCATATGTGTAGAGTATGGGTCGTGCATAAACTGGCTTACCAAACTAACTGCGAATGCAATATCTCGCCGTGTGTGGGCAAAATATATGAGTCTGCCTCATTTCTTCCACCATTGCAGCTTTCCACCTTTCATCCATAATTGCATCCTGCCATTTTTGAGGAACAGACACAGAAGAGAGCGAAGACACAAAAATACGGAAAGAAGGGGAAAGGGAGTCATAGGAAACATAATTGGAAATAGGATGTAGGGTGTCGGCCTTAGTTCCTTTTCGAAGTGCAATTGGAAGATCAAGATCAGAAGGAGTAAGTTCCTTACCAGAAGAAGGCTCAGTAGACTCAGTTTCTGGATCCAGAGCTAGCGAAGGGACATGTGCAGGAGTGGTAGTGGCCTTTCCTTGCTTGTCTTCGGCACGGCTATAAACTTGCAGAGGTGGCTTGGTGGTTGGATGCTTGGATGGTGCAGCTGTATCGAGCACTTGTTCTTGGACTATTTCTGGTACATCAGGTATATCCGGTATAAGTACATTAGGGATATCAGGTGCATCTTCAACTGTCTGTGTCTCCCCCTAAAGAGGAGCCAGATAATAGGAGAGATGCTCAT
Source organism: Protea cynaroides (assembly GCA_028583415.1). Classification (NCBI taxonomy): domain Eukaryota; kingdom Viridiplantae; phylum Streptophyta; class Magnoliopsida; order Proteales; family Proteaceae; genus Protea; species Protea cynaroides. Next base: position 72,649,547 of record CM053273.1, read on the forward strand.
AAAAAATGACATCTCTACTAACAAAAACCTGACGAGAGGGAGGATGATAACACTTGTATCCTTTCTGTGTTGCAGAATACTCTAAAAATATGCACTTTAATCCACGTGGATCAAGCTTGTCAGGGGAACGATGGTTACGAGCATAACAAAGACAACCAAAGACTCTAGGAGGAAGAACAAAATCAGAATTTCCAAGTAAGATGTCCAAGGGAGCCTTGTTATCTAAAACTCGAGAAGGAAGGTGGTTGATCAGGGATGTTGCAGTGAGGACAGCATCACTCCAGTATTGAGCGGGAACATGTCTCTCAAACATTAGTGCTCTAGCTGTTTCGAGTAAGTGGCAGTTCTTTCTTTCAGCGACTCCATTCTGAGCAGGAGTGTCCACACAACTTGTCTGATGAATTATCCCGTTATCAATTGTATTGCTGAAAAAATCCTTCAAGATATTCCTTACCATTGTCACTACGGAGCATCTTCAACTGAGTTTGAAACTGAGTCTTGATCATATTGTGGAAATGGCGGAAGCATGCAAAGACCTCATTTTTTTGACACATCAGATAGACCCATGTAGTACGAGTGTGACAATCAGTAAAGGTTACAAACCACCTATGACCAGAAATAGAGGTAGTCATGTTGGACCCCAAACATCAGAATGGACTAAATCAAAGATACAAGGACTTCTCGAAACAGAAGGTAAATAAGAAATACGAGCCTGTATGGCCAAAACACAAGCCTCACATAATAACTCGTCTTTATTACATTATTTAAATAATTTTGGAAAAAAGTAAAATAGAACAGCAGAAGAGGGATGCCCAAGACGGCGGTGGCACTGCTGAAGGGTACTGACTACGGAATGGGAGGAAGGTGCTGAACGACCATTGTCAAGCAAGTACAGGCCACCATGCACACTACCATGTCCAATCATCTTCCCGTTCTCCAGATTATGAATCGCACAATAGGAAGGAAAAATATGTTACTTTACAATTTAGAGACTTTGTAAGACTACTAATGGAGAGTAAATTTGTGGATAAATTAGGAACATGTAGAACGAAATTCAAATCAAGGGAGGAAGAACAGTGGATGGATCTAATTCCAGATATAAGAGAGAGGGATCCATCGACGCCTTCACGAGATTATGTCCAGAAGAAGGAGAGTATAAATAAAAGGACTCAGACGAACCAGTCATGTGGTCAGTGGCTCCAGTATCTATAACTCAAGGGCTAGAGACAGAGAAAGCACAATGACCATCATGGGAAATACCTGACTAAACAAAAAAAGAACCTAGATTGGTTGATGCAGATGTGGATGATTGATTTGTAGTCGCAGGAGGTAGTCGAAGGAGATGCCAAAGAGTCTGAAGTTCTTGTGCAGAGAGTTGTGGCAGAGGACCAATAAGAGGACTTGCTTCAGTTTGATGTGCCTGAGGTGCGTGGGAGGACTTTGCCTTGTGCATACCTTTTTCCCGGCATTTTGCTTCAAAATCTGCCGGTTTGCCATGAAGTTTCCAGCATGTGTCATTGGTGTGCCAAAGCTTGCTACAATACTCACATTTGATAGCATCACGGAAAACAGGAGGACTCTTGTATGTCTGAGTATTTGTCTGGAGAACAGACCTATCCGGAACAGAAGGGGACAACATTGTTATTCGTCGTTGGTCTTCTAACTGAACCATGGAATAAGCCTGTTCGATGGTGGGGAAAGGGTCTCTGCTGAGAATCTGTGAGCGAATAGGATCAAGCTCCACATTTAGTCCTGCCAGAAAAATATAAACCCTGTATTTCTCTTCCTTTTTGTGAAATAGGGTAGCATCTTCTTCACATTTAGCATGAATAGAATCATAAAAATCAATTGTTTGCCAATAGCTCCTCAACTTAGTATAATATTGGGATACAGTCAATTCTTTTTGGATAATTTAATGAACATTTTTTTGAATGGCATAAATTAAAGCAACATTCCCAACTTGGGAATAGGAGTCCTTAGCAGACTTCCAAATTTGTACAACAGTATCCAATAACAAATAGCCCTCGGCTATAATGGGTTGCATGGAATTGAGGAGATATTGCATTACCAATGAATTTTCAGCTTGTCATTTCTCCAAAACAATGTCCTTGGTCAGAGATTTTTTCTTGGTGCCGGTGAGATATCCCGATAACCCCCAAGCTGTAATTGAGAGTTGGGTGGCCTGAGACCACATTAGGTAATTACCACCATCAAGTTTAGTGGTATTAGTGGGAATATTGAGATTGTCCATTTTAAAACTCTCTATCCCAGAAGAGGTTACTTCAGATATCATCCTTGAGTTGTGTATTCAAGAACAAACACCCAAATATGAACAGCCTCCCTGTTTGGTTATAGCACAATATATGGAGATCAAAGTAAAAATATCACTTGTCAAATATCCTAACTTGTCCCATGTGCAACATAATATATGCAAATCAATTCTGGTTTGCACCCACTTTTTTGTTTATTGGGGTAAACTCAGAAACTCATAGATATCCGACCAGACTGAACCATATTATTAATATCCAGACTGGTAAAAAAAAATTGATTTCCAATAAAGAGAATAAAAAAATGATCCGTAATGAGGGATAAAAAGAAGGGCAGTATATATATCATTGTATGATTCCCTTTGGTTGCTGCCCCTAGTGGGGAGAGAAAAAAAAAACAAAAGAAAAAGAAAAGAAAAGAAGGAAAGTTCAGTGGTAGTTTGGCGGCGGCAGTGGTGAGGCAGCGGAGGGATCTGGCGGTAGAGCTAACTTGGCTCTGATACCATGTTGAATGATGGAATGACTTGTCTGTAATAGACAGAGGTCCTCTTATTTATAATGTGAGAATGAATACAAAGAAAGAAAGAGGTAGTACAGGTAGTACAATACATGTAGTACAATGAGGGTCGTACAGGTAGTACAATTGTACAATACAGGTAGTACAATGAATCTAGACAAAAAATGAAATACGTAATATTCTCAACAAATCATTATCGAAGAAACGAATTAGCAATGAATGATTAGATAATGTGAGACAAATAAATTATCATATGACCAAAAAAATTTTTACCACAGAACCACTGCATTCAAAGATGACCTACCATCATCATAGGAAGATTTTATTTGGAATTGATAAAACCAGTTTCGAGTTTATGTGCATTCATTTGTCTCAGAAAGTATCTCTGTCCTAATAAATGGAAGCAAAGACAGTGCAGTGACAGATACAAAAAAAAGAAAAAAAGAAAAAACTCACAGTTGCACCCTCATACGTTCCTTGATCAGATCCCTGTTTTTGGACATATGGAATGACAAGGTTTTTCTGTTTAGCCTTTCTAAGAAGTTGAGAAAGAACCTGAAAAAAAGGGTTATTCAAAGTCCAGCAAGTCAATCCTACAGCATGAGATCATCAGCTAGTCACCAGAATGTACTTACCTTGATGCTTTGGCCTCTTGAAAGCAGAAAAGAGATAGGGACACCAGTCACCCGAGCCATCTCCACATAATTGTAAATGAACATCAGTTTGTCCAAAAGTCGTTGTGGAAGATAAGCATCCTGCAAATTGAGAAAGAGGTTCCCATTGTGCTAAGGGATTTTTCGAATGATTTTTTCTGGTTGAAGGAATATTTCCCTTCGAGGTTCAAAGAAAATAAGCCCATGTAGGACACCACAAAAAGATCAATAGATTTGAGATAAGAATCTATATAGAAAAGACAGATGCATAAATAAGTAAAGAATGAACAAAAGATATATGGTAGATTAGTTTTGATATGTCATATCACCTAAATCACCTCGTGTTCTATCATAATATTCTTCGCTTCTTTTTCCCTTAAGAAGTGTATAGTTGGAGGACTAGAAGAAGGGTGATGGCAGGATTTGATCCCAAGACCTGGCCACAACAATCAAATGCCCTACCCCTAGGGTAAGTGGTACCTTCTATTTACATAAATTGATGAAACAACGAGAGTTCATATAAGTAAATGCTTATATTTGTTATATCCATGTCTCAAAATCTCGCTGAAATTAGCGAACCTTCGGTGAGATTTCTCAGTTTGGCCAACTACTGAGACGAAAAGGGAGGTGACTTAACAAAACAACAATATTTTAACCGAAATTTCAGCAAAGTCACTTTTCGACCCATTTTGACAGGTTTTCATCATTATTGCTGAGAGTGAGAAACAAGTCACTCACCTAATATAGTACATTGTTGGGGTTGTCACATCACTCTTAAAATAACATTTGACGAAGTTTTGTGAAGACCAAATACTACAGTTGAAGGTATATTCTCTCCAATGTGTTAAAAACCGGAGACCGGTCTACAGCCTCACACTGTAATTTTCTGGTTATAAAATGGATTTTCTTACAACATTTTTTTTTTTAAAGTAGGGCTAATATTAATTGGTTGGAACTCAATTTTATATATGTTAAACACCATCAGCCGATCTATGGCCTCACGAAGTCATTTTGATTTTTCTTACGATAATTTTTTTTTCAATTTTTGGATTTAAGAAAAATATTTTAAAAACCAAAAAAGAAAAGGAAAATAGGGAACATTTTTTCCGTTTTGGTTTGAAAATCTATGAAATTAGTTTCAGTATGCCTTGAAAATAAGATGATGCTTTGTATGTTGTACCATATTTGCTTTTATTGAATTAGATCATTATTAATTTAAAAAATTTAATTAAGAAAAAATAATAGTTATGTAAAAATTAAAGACTAGTTACATAGTTGTTTTAGTGGACTCATTTAATGCGAACAATAAATTTTTCTTGTCGCAATAGTATGGAGGTGAAATAATGGTTGCTCAGTGAGGAGATGGTTGGGGTGGACACATAACATGGGGTGCCCATTGTGAATAAGAAGATCGAATCAGTGTAATTACTGTGGAAAGAAAATCATGAGAGGTGGGGCACTAGACTGAAATGGCATTTGATTGGGGGTTTTGAGGATGTAGCCAAATGCACTAAGGTTCCGGTAGAGGTGTCTAAAGCCATCGTCATGAAGGAAGGCATCAAGTGGAGGTTGGAGAAGGAGAAAGCAAGGGAGGAATTTAAGAAGGCATTTCTAGAGATAGCCAGCACCAAGGATTGATTTTGATGGTGATAATGATGTGTCTGCTGAAGTTGGGGCAGGGCAGAGGCTAGAGATGTACGACAGGCACAGACGCCTAGCCGAGCTACTTACTATGAGGAACAGGATAGGCTAAGAGAGTTCAGTAGAGGAGCTGGTGCCAGTGGCAGTGGTAGTAGATCTGCACAGCCACAGGGTAGGGATGAAGGGAGGAAGAAGCAGAGGTATACAGAGCTGTCCATCAGGACAAAGTAAGAGGGCAACTCCAGTCATAGTAGATGAGGAGGATCCCATTGGATCCTACAGCAGGATCCCAACATTTTCAAGACACAAAACATCATGCAATGTAAGTTGAAACACGTGTAGTCAAATTGGAGGGGGAGAGTTGGGGATGATGTGTCTGAGTGGTTCTTTTACCTGAGCATTTCAGCACATGCCACTACAGGGCCTTGCTACCAAAGTATGATAGGTAAGCTGGCTCAAGAGTAAAGAGGCCCACTTCCTACAAGCTGATGACAGATTATCTGCTCCATCAAAGATAGGAGATGAAGGAATATATAGATGGGTTAACTATGGTGTGACAGTCGTGTGTGATGGTTGAACTGGGCCATAGTTGGTTAATTTGCCAAATAATACATATTAATAGGGCGAATACGACTTAATCATTTGGAAATAGTCGCACTTTCTTGCACTTCATATATGTAACAAAATAGAAAATAAGAGAAGATGGATAGAATGAAGAAGAGGGAAAGAAAATCGATGTGTGGAGAGGGGAGAGAATGGATCGAACTGTTATTAGCCTCTCCTCCTAGCCACTATTTATAGATGTAGGAAAGACTAACAAGATAGATCTAAGACTCTACAAGTCAGAATCCTAGTAACAAACTAAATAACTAATAGACATCTTAGGACTCTACAAGTCAGAGTCCTAGTTACAAACTAAATAAAATAAGGATTAAAGATAATAAGAGAAGATGAATAAAATGAAGAAGAGGGAAAGAAAATTGATGTATGGAGAGGGGATAGAATGGATCGAACTGTTATTAGCCTCTCCTCCTAGCCACTATTTACAGAGGTAGAAAAGACTAACAAGATAGATCTAAGACTCTACAAGTTAGAATCCTAGTAATAAACTAAATAACTAATAGATAGATCTAGGACTCTACAAGTCAGAGTCTTAGTTACAAACTAAATAAAATAAGGATAAAAGATAAGTAGAAAAGAAGATAAGCAAGCCATATGGGCTCTTAATTAAATTTGCATTAGGCCTGATTATTTAATCAGGCCCATTAATAAACACTTAAATAAGAAATCACTTAAACTAATCGGTAATGGGCCTATCCAAACAGGCCCATTCCTTTACAACAATATTAGTTAACAATATATAAAATGCGATCACATCGGAATTTCCAAATTCTAAGAATAATTTGGTTAACAAACTTTTTAACTTCAATTATTACTCTCCCACTTGGAGCAATGTTAGACGGACTCTCACATAAAGTGGAATTCCCACTTCAAAGCTATGGTGCCTTCAATGTAACTTATAGTTGTTTGCACTCTTGACTATTACGTATTTCTCCAATGTAATACTAAACGGTGATTCCCAATTTCCACTCAAAAGTTGTCTGTATGTGAATCATTATTAGGTGCATAGGGATGGTAACTCCTACAGTCCTCGCATGGTGCTTGGGGAGTAGTCCATGCCTCAACCGATCTCAATGTGTACCCTCCATTTGAGACTTGGCAACCATAATGATTTGCCATCATACAACAATTTCATGACATCTATACTAGTTTTCACGCTTTTAGTCTTCAAGCATCTATCATTCCGCGAGTTGATCAACAAGAAATAGGTAGAACAATTGTAAAAAAAAATGAACAAATGTTAAAAATAATCTTCCGAAATTTTACCGCAATTTTTTAGGCAAACGAACAATTCTCAAATTGATTCGAATCATTTGAAGTCCACTAATTTGAACGCTTTTTTTACCGAATTCTTAAATTACAAAAACAATTCATTCCAAACTATTCTCCTTCCGAATAATTCCAGAATCCGTATTTGCTACAAATAGACTAGGCATACGAGAAAGTCCATAGTCAACTTCATGGTATACTGTGATAGTAGGACAATTTTTCACAAATATGTGGATCAATGGATGAATCCAGGGAGACAAATGATGCAAAATATATTTATTAAGTTACAAAAGCGTGTGGTGCAGACATAGTTCCAAATTTTGTCCAAAATTTCAGAAATGTTACGGTTTTTTGCAGAACCGAAATGAAATCAGAGGTCGAAACTGAAAAGCTACAATTTCGGTCCAAAAACATTGTTTCAACCAAAACCTGGTCGAACCAATGTTTATGAAATCACACATTTCGCACAAATCCGATCATTTTGTGAACTCTTGTTTTGGGCGGATACTGGAACGGCATTGGTCTCGACTACAACCATACGAGATTTCCGGTTCAGACGACAGGACCACTGAGCAAGTCTCGACAGAGAGGTTGACAAGCCAATCTAACGGAGGCGACTGGAGTGCTTTCATCAAATGATGCATGTGGGCTGAGCCATTCCCATCCCAAGTGGTGGCCCGATTACCTGTCAATTTCGACAAGTTTCGACCGAGAGCAAGGGAATTTTGGGGATATCAGCGAAATTTCTTTTTTTTCTTCTCGAAAATTGTTCATTTCTTCTCAAAATCTTCTCACCCTTCACCATTTCTTCGCACTCCAAGTTGGATTCAACTTCATTTCATCAAGGAATCGAAGATTTGAAGCAAAAAGGTAACCCTTTCTTCCCTAAACAATTTTTCTTTAAGAATTTCTATGTAAAGTCCAATTTTATACGTTGCATACAAAGTCCCGATCTACAACACTACGGAATCGGATTTCAAGTTGTTTTGTTAGATTTTTTTTTATTTAAAAATTGATTTTTTTGCAACTAAAATTTGAAATAAATAAGGGTAATATGTGATGCATTGACTTCATATTTATGTATGTTCGACAACGTTGGCCGATCTACGGCTTGATGAAGTCGGCTTAATTTTTCTGTTTGTAAATAATTATTTTAATTTTCAGAAATTAGAATAATATTTGATCAAATTCAATTTAAATACAAAAAAAAGAGAAAAAAAATTCTGTTTTATGTTTGAAAATGATGATAAATACTAAAATACAATTTAAATGTTGTTTCAGCTGGAATTGAACAATTTTGTGATGTTCCATATATTTTATGATGATTAATTATGTGTTTATTATTTTAAAAATACAAATAAATAGGAAAATGTTCTGTTTTAAATGATGATAAATTCTAAAATGCATTTTAAATGTTCTTTCAGCTGAAATTGAATAATTTTGTTATGTTCCATATATATTTTATATTGATTAATTATGTATTTATTATTTTGAATACAAATAAATACCGAAATTTTTTCTGTTTTAGGACTGAAAATATGATAAATTCTGAAATGCATTTCAAATGTCCTTTCAGCTGAAATTGAAAAATTTTGTTATGTCCCATACATATTTTACGTTTAATTGTATTTTTTAAATGCTTGTTTGATGTTTGGATGCTAGTAATGTATTTATTATTGTTTACCTATTTCCAAAATTACTTGCAAATAGGTTGGGACAGTTTGTGGGTAAATTTGTTTCTGAGGAACAGGGTGCCTTTGTAAAAGGCAGATCAATCCATGACAACATTGGAATAGCTTCAGAACTGGTGACCTTGATGCATAGGAAGACAAAGAAGGGTTGTGTGGCTATGAAGCTCGATGTACAAAAAAAGCATACGATACCCTGGAATGGAAGTTCCTATTTGCTGTGCTTAAGAAGTTTGGATTTTCAGAGAATTTTGTGGGTGGAGTCAGATCTCTTTTAAATTTCAGTGATGGTCAATGGTGGGCCAGTGGGCTTCTTTGAGGCTGAAAGAGAACTCAGACAAGGTGATCCACTATCACCTCTTCTTTTTGTGCTGGCAGAGGAGATTCTGTGCCGTGGCCTTCATGCTTTGTCTGAGAATGGTATTATTGACCCAATGTCCAAGGGACATGGGAATGTAACACCAACTCACCACATGTTCGCTGATGATATCTTCGTGTTTATGAAGGCAAGCTTAAAGTCTTGAAGGAGTCTGAAGAAGCTATTAAATCTCTATGAGACTTTTGGAGGACAATGGATTAGCCCTAATAAAAGTAAAATATTCCTTTCGAATGATGTCAGTAGTGTTCGATAACAGAAGCTTATGGAAACGATGCATTTTTCTGAAGGTAGGTTTCCAACTACTTACTTGGGGGTTACTTTATTTAGAGGTGGAGTCAGAAAGGAGGTTTTCAATCCTATAATGGATCGATTTAGAAAGAAAGTTTGCTGCCTGGAAGGGTCGTTTGCTGTCCTATGCTGGGAGGGTTGAGTTGGTAAAATCTATATTAAGTAGCTCCTTTACCCATTCTTTTTATATCTATAAATGGCCAATTTCCCTGGTGAAAGTAGTTGAGACCTGGATGAGAAATTTCATTTGGACTGGGGATCCAACAAGGAGGGGATTGGTGACTGTTAAATGGGATATTATCTGTTCTCCTAAGTCAGGAGGTGTGGAAGATCAAAACTGAGAAATCGGCATATGCTGGTTTTATGAAAAAACATTACTTCTTTGTTGATGGTACATGCCGTAGACCATTGTGTGTCTCACCTGTTTGGATGAGCATGAGAAGGATCTGGGATTGGACTTCAAAACACTATAGATGGATTATTGGTGATGGGCAGCAAATAAATTTCTGGCAAGATAGATGGTTAGGGGATTTTTCCCTTAAAGAAAAATTAAACCTTGAGATAAAGTCTCTAAGGAATTCTAGTAACCCATTCCGCGAGTGGGATGCCGATGACGAGGGAAAATTAATTCCACAACAGTCAAGGTGGTTCAAAGCTAAGCAGTCGCCAAAAGACAGAATTTCCCCTAAGGAATTGTTGGACGAGAGATCAAGTTATGGCAATTAGATAACCGGAATATTCCCATTCCCCAAAGATTTTTGTATCCCTAATAAAGAAATATTTGAGCTCGGCAACAACTAGGTGATTCTCGAGGAGGAACTCGAACGCCCTCTCCCTCCGTCTACTTTCTTTAATTTGCTGTTGTTTCTTCAAATTCTTCTCCTCCTCTTCCTGCAGATACCACTTGCACCCCCACCTCTCCATCTCTATCTCCGGATACATTATGCTGCAATATATACCTGCATCTCATGAACTTAAAAACCGCATTTCAGCAACAAAATTTCCTGTAACGAAGCAACGAGCCAGCGAGTCTCTGAAGGCGATATCTCCACATAAACTGCACACATGTTTCAAGGAAGAGAAGTCAGATACAGAGCCGAAACTCTACAGTCCTTACAAGTAACTCCAGTCAAGTAGCAAGGATTCTGATTCGGCTGCCAGTTCTGAAGAACGTTGGAGTCCAAAATCGTACCATTAAAAGAAAGCAATTTCTGAGCATCGCACCACATTTCTGAAAATGGGGATGGTTGAATTATGAGTAAACCTCAGCGGACGTGCGTCAAAATTTTTTGTAATATTTTTATTATTTGTATTTTTAACTACTTAATTCTAAAACTAACATTTCAATTGGCTTTGTGTACAATGATATATTGCACATGATACATGTAATCATCAAATTTATAAGGCAAAGAGGGAAATAGCAATGGATTCGTTTGAAAAGAATTAGAAACCAGAGACACACAAAGAGTCGTTGCGAACTTGCGATTAACGCTGCGAAGCTTCTTCCTCCTCTATTTTAGCGGTCGACCTCCCCTTCCCTTCATGTGTATATGGTCATTTTTTTCAGTTCTTCTTCTTGTTCCTCCTCTCTGCTAAGGTCTACGGTTACTTGTGATTTTTTTTTTTTTTTGGGTCTTCATCTTCCTCCTCTCTGCTAAAGTTAGAATTTGGAATCTGTGATGTTTTTTTTTTTTTTCGTTATCTCTTCTTCTGCTTCTGCTTTTGCTTCTTCTGTTTCTCCTGCTCCTCCTCCTCCTCCTCCTCTTCTTCTTCTTCTTCATCTCTGCAACAGTGTGACTGCAACGCCAAATATTCATTTTTTTTTTCATTCCTCCCTTTCTCTACGGAGTCTTTTTTTTTTTTTTTTCTGGGTCATGCTCCTGCTTCTTCTTCATCTGAAACTGTATTGTTACTGATCTCTTGCACTGATTTCTTATGTGTATAACAACTGCAGATCAGTTGTTGCATCTAATGGAATTCTTACAAATTTTCGGGCAAAAGGTTGCAGAACTTCCTCTGGTAACTACAAGTAGAGGAAACCGAGGAAAGGTAACATAATGGATATGTGGCTTTGGTGTTGCATGTGTTTCCATTGTTTCTTCTGCTTAGTTTGTGTAAATTCAATGTAGCAAAGGTCAAGAATTTAGCATTTTGCTTTTTAGTTCATCACTCCTATCCTATTCCAGATAGTTTGAAAGGCCATGTTTTGAAATATTTGATTTGTGTTTTTTTGTTTTTTATAAATATTTTTCTTTATGTCCTATACTTTATTCATTATTTATTGGTTTTCTCATATTAATTAGGTTATGCCTTAAATATTGATTCTTTATGTAGTATACTGCATATATATAAATATAAATACAGCATTGATATTTTAAAAATAAAAAAATACACTAGGAACGCCTTGGTCGCCTAGGCGTCTAGGAAGGCGTCTAACGCCTCACCTTACTAAATGCTACAGCAAAAACTCGAGTCGAGGCACTGCAAGCGACTGAAGCGAAGAAGCACTTCTTGTAACTGTTGAATGTCGTCCTTAGTAGGACTCTCTCTTATATGATGTTTTGGTTTATTTGTTTCCTTTGTGAACTAGGACTCTAACTCTTTATTTCCTTAGTACTGAGACTACTAGTCTCTCTAGGATTCCTAGTGTCTCTTAGTTTGTAACCTCTTTCTTATAAATAAAAACGGGACAATGGGAGAATAGTTAATCTCTCACCTTTCTTATGACTCAACATGGTATCAGAGCCATAGAACTATCGTCCCTTGTTCTGGGCGGTACCCTCAACCCCACATAAACCCATCGATCTCCCTCACCTCCTTTTCTTTTCCCCTGAAACTCTGAAGGAGAGTTCCCTAACCCTAGGCGACTTGAATCCCAAGTCCTTACCTGGTGAAACCATCTATGCTGCAAGAACCAAGCCTCGAAGCACTGCTAAACCTGCAACTACCGCCTGGTCATATTCCTAGAACTCGATATGATCCCTTTGGCTTCATATTTGACTGTATATGATGTGCAATCAGTAGGTTTATGAGTTAACAATCTTCTCTCAAAGTTTCAGTTCCAACCGACCTGATTTGAGGAAGTTCTTCTTCCTTCAAGCAAATCTGGTTACCGCTGCCTTTTTTTTTCTATCGTGAGGTTGAAGACTAAGTCCCTAATTGTTTTGAAAGGGAAAAGTTTATATTATAATTTTTTTTCCAGATTTGCCCTTAAATAAATATTTTGTTTCCAGTTTTATCCTAAGGGATCCTAAAGGTCTGTTTGTTTCCTAGACAGTTGTTAAATTCTGATTATTTACAATTCTGCCACTAATAGTATCCTTCACTGGTTGAGTTTTTGACTTATTAACGTTTCTGCCACAAGGGCCTGTTTGGTTATGTAAGGGAAAACTTCAACATTATTCTTGATTGTTTTGTTTGGGATTATTTTGCATAACCAAATCAAAATTGTTTCTTCTTGTGATTACAATGTCTTCTGATGTAACATCTGATGGAAAGGATTTTTATAAGATGGAAAATCTCACCATTCCAACAAATACCACAAAACTTGATGGTGGTAACTATCTAATGTGGTCTCGTGCCACACAACTTTCTATCACTGCTCGAGGATTATCTGGCTATCTCACAGGAGCCAAAACTAAGCCCATTACTGAAGATGCTACTCTAGACAAATGGAATGCTGAGAATTCCTTAGTAATGCAATATCTCCTTAATTCCATGCAACTTGCCATAGCCGAGGGATACCTCTTATTGGATACTGCTGCACAGATCTGGAAGTCTGCAAAGGACACATATTCCCAGGTTGGGAATGATGCCTTAATTTATGCTCTGCAAAAAAAGGTTCATGGAACTACTCAAAAAGAGTTGACAGTATCTCAATATTATACTCAGTTGAGGAGCCATTGGCAGGCCATTGACTTTTATGACTCCATACATGCCAAGTGTGAAGAAGATGTTACATTGTTTAAGAAACGGGAAGAAAAGTACAGAGTCTATACCTTTCTGGCAGGATTGAATGTTGAGCTTGATCCTATTCGCTCACAAATCCTCAGTAAGGATCCTTTCCCTACTCTAGAGCAGGCATATGCTATGGTTCAACTTGAAGACCAAAGGAGAGCTACTATGTTATTACCCTCTGTTCCTGATACGTCTGCCCTCCAGACATCTACTCCACCTCCTAAGGGCCCTGCAACATCCAGAGATACAATAAAATGTGAGCATTGTGGTAACCCTGGCACACTAAAGACACATGCTGGAAACTCCATGGGAAACCAGCAAACTTTGAAGCCAAGAGACGTGATAAACTTATGCAAAAAAATAAGACTTTTAAGGGTTCCCAGGCACATCAGACTGAAGCTCATCAGGTTGCTGATCCCACAGTTCCACTGCAAGACAATCAGATCCTTCAAGCACTCGGTCGTTTGCTTCAGCCACCCTCTGCTGCTACTTCCGGACCGCCATCTATTGTTGCTCCTACGTCCACCACTCCAGGTTCTCACCTTGCCCATTCAGGTATGTGTTTCAGTGGACACTGTGCGTCAATGGTCTCTAATCCTTGGATTATCGACTCTGGTACCACGGACCACATGACCGGTAGCCATAGCCTATTTCATCAGTACTTCCCTAATCCTAAAATTAATAACGTTCGTGTGGCGGATGGGACTCTCTCCTCTGTATCAGGGAAAGGTTCCATCCAATGCACTCCTTCTCTAACTTTGCAGTATGTTCTTCATGTTTCGAAATTTAATATCAACCTTCTGTCTATTAGTAGTATTACCTCTGCTCTAAACTGTAAAGTGACGTTTTTTCCTTCTTATTGTCTGTTTCAGGATCTGGAAACAGAGAGGACGATTAGATGTGGTAAGATGCAGGGTGGTCTGTATTTGCTTGAGGAAGGTATCCCAAAGTCAGTTTCAGCTTCCCCAAGCCCAGTACATCAACTCTATTCGGCATCCTCCGATCTCCAACGATGGCACCAACGGCTCGGGCATCCCTCATTTAATGTTTTAACAAGTCTTTTTCCCTTTTTAGCAAATAAATGTAAACGAGACGAGTTTTTTTGCGAAGCTTGTATTCTAGCTAAGCAAACTCGTTCTTCGTATAGTCTGACCTCTAAACGTAGTAGTACTGCCTTCCATCTAGTTCATTCTGATGTTTGGGGACCAGCTAGAACTAATTCCATTACTGGTCACCGTTAGTTTGTTACATTTATCGATTGTTATTCTAGAACCACTTGGGTTTATCTCTTACATAATAAAAGTGAAGTATTTCAGTCCTTTCGTCAGTTTCACCAAATGATTAAGACTCAATTTCAAGCTTCTTTAAAGATTCTCAGGAGTGACAATGGCCAAGAATACATAGATGGAGAGTTTCAACATTATCTGGCGGATAATGGTATTTTGCACCAGACAAGTTGTGTTGATACTCCTGCTCAGAATGGGGTTGCCGAAAGAAAGAATCGCCATCTCCTTGAAGTGGCTCGTGCGTTGATGTTTGCCTGCAATGTGCCACCCCAATATTAGAGTGATGCTATCCTTACCTCAGCCTACCTTATCAACCGTATTCCAACCCCAGTCTTGGATCATCACTCTCCTTTACACCTTCTTCTCCGTGATGCCTCCCATAATGTTCCTCCAGGCTTTACCTCATCAGCCACTGAAGGAAAAGTCTGTAAGCTGAAACAATCTCTCTATGGACTTAAGCAATCCCCTAAGGCATGGTTTGGGAGATTTCACAGAGCTATGGCTTCTGTAGGCTACAAACAAAGCAATGCTGATCATACATTGTTCATTAAGCAGAGGGAGGGCAAAATTACTATTCTTATAGTATATGTTGATGATATTGTGATTACTGGTAGTAATGATGAAGAAATTAGACAGTTAAAGATCTTCTTGGGAAAGGAGTTTGAAGTCAAAGACCTAGGAAAACTGAGATATTTCCTTGGGATTGAGGTTGCTCGCTCCACCAGAGGTATCTATTTGTCTCAGAAGGAAGTATATACTTGATCTTCTCTCAGAAACAGGTCTCTTAGGATGTCGGCCTTGTGAAACACCAATTGACCCTAATGTCAAATTGCAAGAAAAGACCGGTACACCAGTTGACAAGGAACAATACCAACGACTAGTTGGAAAGTTGATATATCTGGCTCATACTCGATCTTGGTGAGCCAATTTATGCATGACCCTTATACTTCTCATATGGATGTTGTTCTACGCATTTTGCACTATCTCAAATCTGCTCCTGGAAGAGGAATCCTACTGACCTCTCAGGGTCATCTCAGAGTTGATGCCTACACTGATGCAGACCCTTATACTTCTCATATGGATGTTGTTCTATGCATTTTGCATTATCTCAAATCTGCTCCTGGAAGAGGAATCCTACTGACCTCTCAGGGTCATCTCAGAGTTGATGCCTACACTGATGCAGACTGGGCAGGAAATCCAGATAGAAAATTAACTTCAGGATATTGTACCTTTATTGGAGGGAACCTAGTGACTTGGCGCAGCAAGAAGCAGAATGTAATTACCCGTTCAAGTACAGAGGCTGAGTTTAGAACTATGGCTCAGGGTATATGTGAGTTGTTATGGTTGCAAGGATTACTCAAGGATCTGAGAATCCATACCACCCAGCCTATGAGGTTATTTTGTGACAATAAGGCTACAATCAATATTGCTCACAATCCAGTGCAACATGATAGAACCAAACATGAGGAAATTGATCGTCCCTTTATCAAGGAAAAATTGGATAGTGGACAGATCTGTGTTCCATATGTTCAATTCAGTGATCAAGTGGCAGACATCTTTACAAAAGGACTCTCAGCAAAGCAATTTCATCCATTATTATCCAAGTTGTGCATGGCTGATATATATGCACCAACTTGAGGGGGAGTGTTGAATGTCATCCTTAGTAGGACTCTCTCTTATATGATGTTTTGGTTTATTTGTTTCATTTGTGAACTAGGACTCTTAACTCTTTATTTCCTTAGTACTCAGACTACTAGTCTCTCTAGGATTCCTAGTGTCTCTTAGTTTGTAACCTCTTTCTTATAAATAAAAACGGGACAGTGGGAGAATAGTTAATCTCTCACCTTTCTTATGATTCAACAGTAACCAAAACACAAACCCCATGGATCGACAAAGGCTTGTTCTTGACCACGCTGTGTAATTGATACTACCAGCTTATTTTGGGATGACTGCCACCCCCCTAAGTTTGGGTCACCTTGTCGCCTAGACCACTATGTTTGACTCACAAGGATCCAAAGACATCGCATGGAGGCATGGTACCCCCCTTGAGGCTAACAAGAGGGTCTCCCAATGCAACTATTGTAGGAAAAAAATTGGAGAAGGTGGAGCCACTGGTATGAAGTAGCATCTAGATGGTGGGGACGATAATGTAACCGGATGTCCCAGTGTGCCTAGTGAAATAAAAAAGGCTATGGCTAAGGTAATGAAGGGTGAGATACAAAGAAAGAGAGATAGGAGGGCAACGAAGCAGGTTGAAAATGCATGTTTAGAGAGGAGCTTACCTGCACTTGGTGAAGACTCTTACCTGCATTTGGTGAAGACTCTGATAGTGAGGAACCTAACTTGTATGACCCAGACTACCAAGATCAAGAGAATGAGTAGATGAGACGCGCTATGATGGTGAATAGGCAGACATTTGCCATGGAGCAAGAGAGATTGAGGCATATGTCCAAGGGAGCTGATATTCTAGATAGGCTGCAAAACCCAACCATAGAGGAGGAAACAGGTAGCAGACCCTAGCCCCAGATCCCAACCCCATTTAAGAGGCCACAGAGTGTAAGGATCTTTACCTCAAGCTCAGGCTCAACCTCATGGCCCCACTACCACGCCGTGACCAAGTAGTAGATATCCTCTCAAATAATCCTTCAATCTTCCCCCGGCAAGAAAAGAAACAGAAAAACCTAAAACATTTTTGGAGTAGCACAAAGGAAGTAGTTGGGCCAGCTGCTTCCAAGTGACTTTTTATCATAGTATTCCAATACCTGCTACCATAGACCCATAATACCAGAACATTTTTGGAGTAGCAGGACTAGCCCAGGAGTGAAGGGGCCCACATCTCATGAACTTTACAACACCTACTTACCACTCCATAAGAAGGAATGTGAAGATTATGTGAATGGGTCGAAACTGTATTGGGAGACATATGGAGTTATAGTTATGTGTGATGGTTGGACTAAACCCACTAGACACTGTCATCAACTTCATGGTATCATGTGATGGGAGAACAATTGCATCAAAACAGAAGGATTCATCATATATATATACAAGTTGTTGAATCAAGTTGTCAAAGATGTGGGGGTGGACAATGTGGTACAAGTTATGACAGATAATGGCAATAACTTCAAAAAGGCTAGGGAAAGACAGATGAATAATCTCAGGAATAAATTGTTTTGGACTCCATGTGCAGCCTTGTATAAACCTGATGTTGAAGAATATGGGCAGTATTAATATAGTGAAAGACGTTGTAGAAAAGGTAAGACAAGTAAGTACATTTGTCTACAACCATAGATATGCCCTGCAATTATTAAGGACAAAATGAGGGGGGGTTTTAGTAAAGCCAGGTTTGACACAGTTTGACACAGTTTATACTGCTCTAAAGAGCTTTGAGACAAAGAAGGTTAGACTTAGATCCATGTTTGCTTCAAAGGAATGGTTTGAATGGCCTCCGGCTTCTTCTCCTCATGGTTGGTTAGCTCAGTCAACTATTTCAAATGACTTATTCTAGGATGATTTGAAGAAGATAGTACTGATATTTGAACCAGTAGTGAAAGTCCTCAAAATGGTTGACTCAAGGAGAACCGACCTTACCACATTTATGGGCAGCAATGGCAATGTCTACAGAAAGGGTACTTCAAAGTTTATTAAAATCATCGAAAATTGCTGAGAGAAGCAACTCTCGCATCCACTACAAAAGGTTGGTAAGGTTTTATTTATTTAACATAAATTTAATTTGATTATGATTCAGATTTAGTTTTTGAAAACGTTAATTTCCTTGTTTTTAGCATATTATCTCTATCCTAAGTACCAGTACAAAGACAATATTGGGATGAGACAAGATTTAATATAAGAAATTTTGAATGTGGTGGTAAAGCTTAACCGTGATCCACATGTCCAACCCATTGCAAATCAAGAGGTAAATGTTTACTTTACCATATGGTCATATGCAATTGTGTTAACAAGTAACAACATAATACTAATACCTAACATGCAATGGACATAGATCAAATCATTCAGAGATGCAACTAGGAGTTTTGGGAGGGAGGCTGCAGTTACTGTACGTTCACACACCGCCCCTAGTGAGTCCAATCACTAAAATTTTTATCAATTATATATAAATATTTTAGTATGTATCATCACCAAATATTCTAATAATACTCTTTTATGTTATGATGCATCTGAATGGTGGATCTTACATGGAAAAGACTCCCCAAAACTGTGTAATGCAGCAATTAAGTGCAATCACATACGTGTTCCACCTCCGATTGCGAGCACAATTGAAGCACAATCCCCCTCATAAGCTCATACAAACAAAGAGGCAGAACCAATTGGGTGCTGACCTGCTTAGACTACCTTGCTTATATCATTACAACATGAAATTGAGGGGACGAGCACATTCGTCGGGGCAAAGAAAATGATACAACCCCAATCGAGTTGAGTGAGATCTTCAAGATGGACGAAGAGGAGGAAGATCCCTTGTATGAGTGGGTGAGGGATCGAGGTGAGCCTGTTTTAGATGAGCCTGGAGGTCTGCCAAACAGTCAGATTGCTACACATCTTCTAGTTGATGTTAATGATTATATGGCATCGGAGGGCAACATTTACTCACGGCCACACACTCCATTTGAAGATGATAGTAGTGATATGGCACTCGCTAACCTTCCACCACACAGACAGAGCCATAATGATGATGATGATGATGATAATGATGATGATGGAGGTGATTGCGGTAATAAAAGTGCAAGATTATGGGTTAAGAAGATGAGATGGAGCAGCAGTCAGAGCCACAGCCAAACCCCATCAGATTCACAAGGGAGATTTAGTATCTCGGTTCCACACAGGATGAAGACAATGGTGCACGTACTAATAAAGGGAATAGTCGAGGTCCAAGCAGGCACTTTGGACCTGATGAGGCAGATATAAATTATAATAGAGATGGACATATCGAGCTTGTTTCGGCACGATGGGAGGCATGAGTTTAAGGAGGGGGGACACTAGTGCCAGTGGATACGAGATTGTCTACTCTACATCGGTATATGGTCCCTACAACCCGTATCAGGCGTATCAGTATGGGGGTTTGTAGACTCCATATTCGGGTATCCTCCTTAGGCTCCAACTCCACCTCCACAATCATTTCCTAGGTTGGGGTACCTCACTTTTGCTGATGATGCAACATATCTGTGGCATGTGAATGACTTCAGACTAGCTAGTCCCACACTATGACATGGGATGCATATGTTATGCTGTGAATAATGGTTTGACTTGTCTGTAATAGACGAAGGTCTCATATATTTATAATATGAGATTTGTACAAATATGATAGAGAAGGTAAGATGATAGGAAACAATAAACCTGGACAATGTTAGGTAACATTAAACCTGGACATAAACTAAACCTGGACAATGTTAGGTAACACTGAACCTGGATATAAAGACATTACAACACATTACAATACTCCCCCTCAAGTTGGAGAATAGATATCAGTCATTCCCAACTTGGACAGAATAGGATGAAATGTCTTAGCCAGAAGACTTTTGGTGAAGACATCGGCAAGTTGATCTTCAGATTTGACAAAGGGAACGCAGACAAGACCATCTTCAAGCTTTTCCTTGATGAAGTGACGATCAATCTTTATGTGTTCCGTGCGATCATGTTGAACAGGATTATGAGCAATGGTGATGGTAAATTTGTTATCACAGAAGAGTTTCATAAGAAGGTTGATAGAAACACGTAAATCTCGAAGAAGACCTTTGAGCCAGAGGAGCTCACAAATCCCATGAGCCATTGCTCGGAACTCGGCGTCAGCGCTTGATCGAGCCACCACAGACTATTTCTTGCTTCTCCATGTAACAAGGCTGCCTCCTACTAAGGTACAGGGGCGGGGAGCGGACTCTCTATCTAAAGAGCCGGCTCCAATCCGCATCGATATAAATTGAACATTCAAAATCCATATGTTGATGATGAGCCAAAAAGAACACCACCGGGCTGATTTTATGTAGCCAGGATCCAATACGATAAATGACCGAGTAGGGATCATGCATATATCGCTTGTTGAAAGAACCAATCATGCCACCTTTTGATTTTATGTAGCGCAGTGCATCCGACTTGGGCTCAAGGGAGTATCCCGGGAGGCACATCAAGGCGCCCGGTGTAAGTAAATCAAGGGTGCATTTCGCGGGGGGATATCCCTTATGCGCAACTTTAATTCCCAGAAAGTACCGTAACAAACCCAAGTTTTTAATCTCAAATTCAGTGCCCAAAAATGTTTTTAAGTGAGATATCTCAGTGGTGTCATTTCCTATGACCATTATATCTTAGTGGTGTGTTTTCCTGTTGTTGAAGCCGGGATCGAATGTATACTTTCACAGGAGGCAGTGCTAGAGCTGCTGGAGGATCCAAACTTTTGGAGATGTCACTTGGAACTGTATCAGTGGGCACTGGGAGGTCTTCAATTGGTCCAACCACATCTTCATCTTCAACTAGTTCAATCACACTTGAAGACGCCCCCTGAAGAGGTGAAGGGACCCCAAAAAAGGCCTCAGACTCATGGAAGACCACATCCATAGAGACAAACATCCGGCAAGATGAAGGATGATAACATTTGTACCCTTTCTGGGTAGTAGAGTAACCCACAAAAATGCACCGAAGACCCCGGGGATCCAATTTTCCAAGATGGTGGTGATTACGGGCAAAGCATACACAACCAAAAACCTTAGGAGGAACTATAAATGTGGATGTACCTAGTAGCATCTCTATTGGACAGCAGAAGTCAAGTATTCGAGAAGGCATTCAGTTGATGAGGTAGGCAACTGTAAAAACGGCCTCACTCCAATATGAAGGGGGTACATGCATCTGAAACATCAAGGATCGAGCAACCTCTAATAAGTGGCGGTTTTTCCGTTCAGCGATGCCGTTTTATGCCGGAGTATCGACACAACTTGTTTAATGAAAAATTTTATGTTCTGCCAGATAATGTTGAAAGACCCCAACTGTATACTCCGTCCCATTATCAATCCAAAGAATTGCTATCTTCCCAGTGTACTGTGTCTGGATCATCTAGTGAAACAATTGGAAAAAACTAAAGACTTCACTCTTTTGGCGGAGCAAGTAGATCCAGGTGATCCAGGTATTACAATCAATAAACGTTACAAACCATTTGTATCCAGTAATTGAGAAACATCGAGATGGACCCCATACATCAGAGTGGATTAAATGAAAAGCAGTTACACTACGTTCATTGGAAATTGGATAGACAAATCGAGTTTGCTTGGCAAAAACGCAAGCATCACAAAAGAACCCATTTGTATTACAAAATTTGGAAAACTGGGGAAAAAATTTAAGCATATTTCTAATTAGTGGATGTCCCAACCGGTGGTGCCATATGCGAAGAGCGGCCAGCTGTGTTTTGGAAGATGGTACATGTGAGCTAAGAGCAGAGGACTCAGATGCAGGTGTAAGCAGGTACAAACCATCAACCACTTTACCACTACCAATCGTCTTCTCCGTCACCAAGTCTTGAATCACACAGTGAGAAGGAAAAAAGGTGACTTGACAATTCAAATCACGAATCAGACTACTAATGGATAAAAGATTAGTAGAAAAATCAGGCACATGGAGAACTGATAAAAGGGACAAGGCAGGAGAGCACTTGAAGGAACCCTACCCGGCAATAGTGGAAAGAGATCCATTAGCAGCTCGCACTTTACCAGAACTAGGAAAATAATCAACAAAAGAATGGGAAGAACCAATACAGTGATCAGTGGCCCCGGAGTCAATGATCCACAGTGAAGAGGCCAAGGATATACAAGGACTACCGAGGGAAATACCTGATTTGGCAAAGTTGGAAGAGGGGGCAGCAGTTGACTCTGAAGGGCAAGTATGAAGCAGAAGGAAGCGTAGCCGGTTCATCAATTCATCATTACCAAGAGGAGTGTGATGAACATCATCAGACTCGGTTTGATGGGCCTGGGCGGAGTTGTTACCTCGACCCTCCCCCGACCTTTGCCATTTGTAGGACGTCCATGAAGTTTCCAACAATATTCTTTTGTATGACGTTCTTTACCACAGAACTCACATTTAATTGGTTCCCTGTCTGAACCATGACGGACAGAATTACTTGTTGTAGAGGAACTCGTACCGGTGAATAAAGTGGAGCGATCTGGTAGAGGTGGTTGAAGCATGGTTGTCCGTCTGCTATCTTTAGTCTGGACCATGGCATAGGCTTGCTCTAAGGAGGGGAAAGGATCACGACTCAAAACATGAGCACAGATCTGATCAAATTTCATATTTAGGCCAGCCAAAAAAACACAAACCCGAAACTTGTCTTCTCTCTTTGCAAATTTCATAGCATCTGTTGAACATGCAGCAAAGAATCCTTCATAATAATCCATCTCTTGCCAAATGCCACGTAGTTTAAAATAGTATTGAGATAAATAAATTCTTTTTGTTTTGTATCATGAATTTTTTTCTGAATCTCATATACCTAAGCATCATTCCCTACCTGTGAATACGTCTCCTTAGCTGCCTTCCATATGCTTGCCGCTGAATCTAGTAACAAATATCCGTGAGCAATGTTTGGATTCATGGCACTGATGAGGTATGACATCACAAGGTAGTTGTCGGTGTTCCATTTGCTTAGAGTATTGTCATTTGTGGTAAGTTTCTTAGCATCACCAATAAGAAATCCTGAAAAGCCACGAGAAGCAATAGAGAGGAAGCAGGAACGAGACCATAAGAAGTAATTATTCCCATCCAATTTAATAGAACAAGAAGGGAATATAGGAAAACCGGAGCTCCAATCATTAGAGCCCTTGGTGAGAGTTGATGTAGTAATCAAATCCAACATGATGGAGAAAAAGGAACTACTGACAATAAATCATATAAAGCAACCAAAAAAAAATTTGAAAAAAGTTTAAAAGTACATGACCCCGAAGGGTTGCCGGAGGTGGAAAGGCCGCCTCAAAGAGAGAATGTTGGAGGCGGAAGCAAGCAGTGGCGGAAGGGAAGGAGGCGACTCTAAGGGAAGAGCTGATTACCTTAGCTCTGATACCATGTTGAATAATGACTTGACTTGTCTGTAATAGATAGAGGTTTCATCTATTTATAATATGAGATTTGTACAAATATGGTAAAGGAGGAAAGATGATAGGAAACATTGAACCTAGACAATGTTAGGTAACACTGAACTTGGACAATGTTAGGTAACATTGAACCTGGACATAAACTGAACCTAGACAATGTTAGATAACACTGAACCTAGATATAAAGATATTACAGCACATTACAATATATGCAATTGGAAAACATTTACCGCCAACAGCAATAATTTCAGGCTCAGGGATTAGATGCACCATGAAATTCCTCGTGGATTTGAGTGAACTTTCTTATTTTATTTATTTGATAATTAAAGAATGTTTTGGAATGTTGTAATAACAATATAAGTTATATAACTCACCAAATATATATATATATATATATATATATATATATATATATATATATATATATATATATCCTTTGTTTCTAATTTACTATCAATCCGTACACATTGCATATGTTAGCATACTATGATGTAGAAATAGAAATACCATTTGGGTTTTTTTTTTTTTTTTTGTACAAATCTTTCAATGGATTTTTTTTTTTTTTTTTTTTTTTGGGGTGAATAATTCAATAGATATGTTAAGAAGGTTAAAAATGCATTACACAAAAAAATTGGGCTCAAATCTTCTTCTTCTTTTTTTTTTTTTTGTTTTTGCTACCAAAACTGATTTTGAAACTTGCCAGAAATTTTCCAATGTTTCAGCGAATTTCAGTTTTTGGTCTGGCCAAAACTAAGCATAAAACCGAAATTTAAATCTTTGGGTGTAGGAGATGGGGTGGAGACCGTTGTCCAAACTCCAGATTGTGATGAACTATGGAAGCAACTTCAAGAATAATGGTGAGAAATTCATGAGGAACAATAGCTACTGGCTCTTCTAGACTCCTTGTGCAGCCCATTATAGTGACCCCGTATTGAAGGACATGGGAAGACACCACTGGTACAGAGTGTAGGTGAGAGACTGAAGCATATAACCACCTTCGTTTACAACCATCGGTATGCACAACAGCTTCTAAGGAGCATATGCGGTGGGACTTGGTGAGGCCCAGCATCACTAGATTCGCCACAAATTACATTGCACTGAATATCATGAAAAAGGTCAGCTCAGATCTATGTTTGCCCCTAAGGAGTGATAGTTAGGTTGGAAGAAGTTGAGTTCCCTTAAAGTTTTGGCAACATAGTTGACTACTGCCAGTAACGAGAACTAACATAACCTAAAGAAGGTGACTGCAATTTTAGTGCTAGTAGTAAAGGAACTGAGGATGGTGGGCTCAGACAAGGAGTCCACCCTACCACACTTGTATACTGCAATAGAGACGGTGAAGAACGGAGTGCAAGCAACGATGCCACATTGTAGCAGGCCATAGTTGTCAAGGCATCACCTAGGCGTCTCCTTGGCACAGCCTAGGTGTCCAGGTGGTTTTTCAAACCCTAGGCGGTCGGTCGCCTTATTGTATCATGCCTTGTTTTATTTGTTTATTTATTTTTTAATTAATTTCATTTGTAGCATTGTTCTTGGATGTATAAAGTATATATATATACACCATAATGCATAGAATCATGTGTATGTATTAAAAACAATAAAAATTGATGTGTTACCCATCCTTTTTGTATAAATCCTCTTATTAAGTTGCATCCATGCAACGCCTTGGATACGCCTAGGCACCCAGGCACATTTCCAGCCTTGGATCGCCTTAGCGTCTTGATAACTATGGGCCAGACCAAAGGATTATTAAGGATCGCTGGGAGCTTAAACTTACGCATCCACGGCATAAGAATGGTGAGTATTTCCTTTTAATATACCCAAGTCAAATTATTTTATACTAAATAATACTAGACATTGACAATATCCATAGTTCGAGGAGTCAGTTGAAACCTAACTTATCTCGGTTTCAACCCTAGTCGAAACGAGACCAAGGGTCAATCCAAGAAGTCCCAAATCTCGACCTAGTTTCAACTGTTTCGGCCAAGTTTCAACCCAAACAATGGTTTCGGTCGAAACTTGGTAGAAATCAGAGTAATACAAGACAGGGAATAATACACAGAAAAGGCAGCACATGGCACTTATTTATGACTAATATCAATTACTTAAGATATGATTTATAAATAAGTAAACACTCATATTTGAATCCAATAAAAATAGTTAAAAATTCAAAATCCAGAAGGATAAAAAGTCAACCCTCCAGTTTAAGAACAAAAACCACATTTTCTGTTGCGGGGGCAATTTAACTTTCAAATTCTAGGATTTTTCTATAATCTAAAAATTTTATAGATCTTATTATAGTAAAACATCACTAAAAACCATAGGAGCACCAAAATAATTATTTATTTTGATGCCAAAAAAATTATTTCCATTCAAAAGATTTTAAACAGCATTCGTTTACTCCAAACAAAGTTTGAGCAGAACATAAATCCTCCAATATAACTCGGATTCAAGCAAGTTGAAAAGCTGATTATCCGAGCTTTCCAACAAATCCAACATTGCTTGGATCCGAGTTATATTGAAAGAGTTATTCTCCGGTCAAACATTGTTAAGAGTAGCTTATCTTATGCATCAAAAAGGCTACTTAACCAGCCTACTGATTCTTCTTATGGGGCAGTACCAAAAAAGTCACAGGTCAACTTCCAGGGGTTCTACATCCGACTCCATACCCTTGGTTGGCATGCCTGCTTTGTGTGCTTTCGCCCTCTCAACATGCTGTTTAAAATTACCATGGATGAAAATAATTTTTTAAGCATCAAAGCAAGAGATTATTTTGGCATACTCTTGGTTTTTAGTGATGCATTACCATAATAAGATTGATGGAATTTTTTGATTTGCGAAAAGGCCTAACATTTGAAATTTAAATCACCCCCATGATCAAAAATCCGATTTTTGTTCATGAACTGAAAAAGTTAACTATCCTTTTGGAATTTGAATTTCAGAATATTTTTATTGGATTCAAATGGGGAGTGTTTGTTTATTTATGAATAATATCTGAAGTAAATGAAATATCTACTTAAATGATGAGGCATAAATAAATGCTACCTACTTAACTTCAGGTACAATCCCAGGTTTGAACGTACACTACCAAACTTGGGTCCACACCAAAATACCATTTTGGATTTTTATTTCCTTAAACTAATATGGGAAATAGATGTAAAATGGTTCAAATTTGCAATATTAAGAAAAAAAAGATCAAACAAACCACTTATGGACCTCGAAACCCAAGTTTCGAGATCACAGGGAAAAATCCCAGGTTTTGACCAAAACCAGGTCGAAACTTGGGACAACTCGGTTTCAAGGCTGGTCTCAAAACTAGCCTCAAAACCAAAACATCGAACCTTGTTAAAAGAAAAAATAAAATTAGAAGGTAGACAATTTGGGCATACTATTTTGTTTCTCACTCCTTTTTTGTGGAAAATGAAAAATTAAGGTATACCATCTACTATCGAGTGCCTTAAAAAAAATATACAATATTTCGCTGAACAATTATTCACACTTCACATTAAGTGTTCTGTGAAGTACGGAGTTCCCACTAAATATTTAAAAATGGCAAAGCAGTATAGCCTTCAACATGGTTGTCAAGGCGACAAGGCGATTCAAGGCGTTCGGAGCCATCCTAACACCTAGGCGCCTAGGCGACCAAGGCATTCCCAGTGTATTTTTTTTTTTTTATTTCTAAAATATTAATGTTATATTACTGTTTATATATATGCAGCATTCTACATAAATAATCAATATTTAAACCACAACTTAATTAATATGAGAAAACCAACAAGGCAACAAATAATGAATAAAGTATAGGACATAAAAAAACATATTTATGACTAACATTTGCGTACTTCTAACAAATTTGGCCGGAACGTAACTCTTTTAATGAAGTTCGGATTCAAGCAATCTCGAATTCGTTGCAAGACTAGCATAATCAGCTTTCCAACAAATCCGAGATTGCTTAAATCCGAGTTATAATGAAAAATTTACACTCCGGTCAAACCTTGTTCAGAATACGCGAATGTTGTTTAAAGTCGTTTAAATGTAAATTATTTTTTGGGCATCAAAGCAAGAAATTATTTTAGCACGCTCTTGATTTTTAATGATGCTTTACTATAATAAGATTTATGGAATTTTTATATTTGGAAAAAAGCCTAGTATTTAGAAGTTGAAAATCGTCCCCACACCCAAAAATACGGTTTTTGTTCTCTGAACTGGAGGGTTGACTTTTTATCCTTCTGGAATTTGAATTTTAGACTATTTTTATTGGATTCAAATGGGGGGGGGTATTTGTTTATTTATGAATAATATATTACGTAAATGAAATATAAAATTAAAATACATTTACTGAAATGATATTAGTCATAAATAAGTATTGCCTGATAAATGTTGTTCCTGCCTAGCTTAATAAATCTTGTGAAGAAAAATCAGAAGAAAAAAAACACACAAAGGCCCAAGGCGACCGCCCATACATTCTGGGCGTCCAAGGAGCCCAAGGCAACGCCCGGAGAGCCTGGGCGACCGCCTTTCAACACTAATAAGGCGCTCTAGCGCCCAGGCCCTTGGATCACGCCCAGACGCCTAGCCTAGGCGACGCCTTAACAACTATGGCCTTCAATGCAAGTATTAGCTTGTTGCTTTGATGGAAAAATTCATATGAGTTATGCATTAATCATTATTTAAAATGCATTCATCAAATTTTTAAATGACCTACCAAATTTTCAACCCTCCTGTTTAAACATCATTGTGATGCACAATCTAACATGGTCTCTCCAAGTTACATTAGCTATTATACCGATACAATATTGTCCGATTATCAAAAAGTCAGTTACTGAGAAATGAAGATCCAGTTCAAAATAAGTTCAAATTAAAACATTGACGAACCTTCAAGCAGTAAACAGCAAGCCGTCTTCTAGTCTCCGAATTCCCATTCTGAAGATCAGATATTATAGAGTGGTGGACATCCTCTTTCTGCCACAGAAGAAATGATGCTACAATGTCAGAAACAAGATCTCAATATTCAACAAGTGCAATATCTCTTTTACAGGATGAGGTCTATGAATTCGAGAGAATAAGAGAACAATAGCCTGACAAATATTTGGTTCAGCCCGATTCAAGTGCCAATTTCAGCACCAAATAAAACCGGCATTGATTACCTAGGCTACAATAAACTAGAGCTACAACTGAGGGTGGGCCTAAACTGAAAACTGACCCAAACCAAGCAGCTTATTTTGGGGTTTGGACCAGGTTATATAAACAGGAGTATTAAGTCAGCCTTGGCATCAGGCTTTGGGTGACTTGACCTCACCTGAAATGCAAGGTTTTTTTTTTTTTTTTTTTTTTGTAGAAACATATATATTACATAGTGTAAAAGAATTTTACATTATAAATATTGCACCACTATACATAATATAAGCACACTGTCACTGAGTTCAGTTGTTGAAAAATGGTATGTATCACCTGATGAATGATGTATTAGCCTCTTCTACCTTATTCATCTTACATACATCTCAGAACTAGATCTTCAAATCAAACCATATACTTCATTACTTGGATTATTTTTCCTCTTGGAGAGAGGAAAACTACCAGTAATTTGATAATGTTTTTATTAAAAAGAAAATAAGAATAAGCCACATCCACATGTGTCTCAACCAATGTCGTCATTATTCCACACTCATTTCTGGCTAAACACTGACTGCTTGGAGCCTTGTTGATGCAGGACTTCGGTTGGTTTGGTTCATTATTGAACCAGTTTTGTGACCCAAACCAGCCCTAGATAACAAACTAGGATAAATCTAGTCCTGTTTAAGAGTGTTTTATTTCACTTTCCTTGTTGAAGTAGGTTGTTGGGTTGGATTAGGAAACTCCCCACATAGCCCGCGCATGTGGAAGTTTGCAGATCCAGAAATTTCTTATTTTCAAGAATCTAGTCTTCAGCAACTAATCAGGCCCAGTATGAAGACTTTTGTGGTTTGCGGTTACAGGTTTCCTGAAATTCAGGAAACCTTATCTACAGCCATTCCAGTTCATTTCAAGCTAGTTACAGTTTTTTTAATTCAGTTTTTGTTTTGAATTAAGAATCATTTAAGCTGTGTGGAAAGGAGTTAATTTCCTACTTCTAAGTTGTTTATTACTTTATTTCTCTTGTTATTAGTTCTTTTCTATTACTTTCTGTTAATAGTTGTAATGCTTAAACGGCCCCACAATATTGGAGTAATGGACTGATTTAGTTATCTGCATCACTTGTTCTACTGTTGATGTAGTCCAAGGACCAGCCAGTAGTGAACCAGCCCAAGCAAGGATTAAAATATCGTGTATCGGTAGCGTATCGGTCAAGCGATTTTAAGAGAAGTATCGTATCGTATCGTGGATACAGTGGATATGCTAAGATACGCTAGGATACGGGGCAAGATACATATGAAAATGATTAGGGAACATGCAAAATACAATTTTTAAGCATAAAAACACTATAATAAGCAATCTTGAAGTGTTTCCTAGGATTAAAGACACAGTTGATGACATTCAATGAGCTGCAACCTTCGATTCACACGAACTGTAGGTTTTCAGCAAGGAAGAAGACCAGAAAGTGGAAAAAATCGGTTGTATCAAGTTTTATAAGTGCGTATCGATCGTATCGAACCGTATCGATTGGTATCGAGGTGTATCGGTCCCTATCGAGGTGTATCGAGCCGTATCAGTAAGTGCACCTTATTTTTTTGCGAAAATAAAAACATAAGTGTATCGACACATATCGAGTATATCAACTGTATCGAAGTGTATCGAGCCATATCGGTTTGATACAGTCGATACATGTGGATACACTTTTTTTTTTTTTTTTAAATGTATCAAAGAGTATCGTATCTGTAAAACCCGCACTCCATGAACCCGATCCAAACCTTTAATTCATGTCGTAACAGGTCTTCCAATCATCACCGGACCACACGGGACGAGCGGATGACAACCAGGTACGAAAACGGACCTAAAAGTATAATATTTTTCATACCGGTCTATGGTACCAGTCGATGGTACCGGTCAACCAGCATGTCTGCGCGGGCAGACTGATTAGATTCGAAAACGGATCTCCGTGGGCCCCGCTTGCCAAATCTCGAGCCTAGGGACTTTCCTAACATAGGGAAACTTCCTAAACTCTATCCTAGTCTATTTAAGGACCCTTAAACCTCCTTAGAACTCTTTGATTGCTTTTCACAAACCCTAGAGAGGAGAAAGAGATCGAAGAAGGAGAATGAGCTAAGAAAAGTGAGAGAGGAGCCGCCGTTGGACGAAGAACACCATAGTTGTGAACCAACGGTAAGTG
Organism: Protea cynaroides; assembly: GCA_028583415.1. Classification (NCBI taxonomy): domain Eukaryota; kingdom Viridiplantae; phylum Streptophyta; class Magnoliopsida; order Proteales; family Proteaceae; genus Protea; species Protea cynaroides. Next base: position 72,680,496 of record CM053273.1, read on the forward strand.
TTTGAACTTCTCTCTAAGTTAAGCATTATAGATGATTAATCATGAATTGATCAATATCATGCAAGGCGAGGTATTGATCTAAAACCCTTAAACTGCCGTCAAACCCTAATACAGTCGATAAACCCTAGATTCAAATTCTAGGCAATGAATCATAGGAACTAGGACTTGAATGGGACATGAAACAACTCTAACTCGTTGCTCAGGCCTAGAATGCATAGGAAAAACCCTAGAACCAATAATGGGTGACCGACGAAAGGCGAACACCAAGATTGGTGGTCTTCCGGAGGCATACCGGTCGACCATACCAGTCGCACCATATGTGACCGGTACTGCAACCGGTACCTCTCGGGGACTGGTCTGTGGGGGACCGGTCGACCATACCGGTGTCGTCTTGCCCCATAGTGCTGCGACCGGTACCTACGACCGGTATGCACTGTGAGGGTGTTTTCAATACCAGTTGGTTTCCGACCAACGTGAACCCTAAGAAAATTATTCTAATTCGACCCTAACATCGTGTAGGACCCTGTGTTAGCAAGTTTGGATTCGGTGAGGCGGAGCAAGCTAGCAATCAAGCATTAGGTGAGGGAATCGGACATAAACCCTAATAACTTAATAACAGTAAAACGTTGTTAATAATTATGATTCTGTGGAATGGTGTTTGTGCATACACACATGTCATATTTACTTTCAGTTATTATATTGTTCATGCATACTTGCTATGCTATGATGTGATTGTTAGGCATATGATTGTTTTCGTTGATGTGTGGAATGGGAAGGGCCTGGGGTCTAGGATCATTCCTCACACTAGCACCTTTTCGTATCGCTTCTGTCTTAGCATGCTTGGTGCGGATAGGGTATCAGGGGAGGAAGTGGCACTGTGGTCTCCGGCCTGGCCACTAGACTCGAGCTCTATCTCTATGCCGTAGGGAGCTGTGCTGGGATAGAGCCTACTGTGATGACATATAAAATTGGTTAGTTACGAGCCTAGTTTGCAAGCCCTGACCAATAGGGGCTTACGTGTTGGTATGGGTAGGACATCAGGGGCGATGTTTGACCCGGACACTTTAACTCTATCTCTATTCCATGGTGGGTGCATGTGGGATGACAGTGGTGTTTGATCCATTGGGCGGATTCATACACTCGTGTATAGAGGTGCGGTGGCCGCCAATCCTTTCTATAGCACATTGCAAACTTAAAACCAGACCATAATGTGAATGTTATTCATGCATGTTGTTTGTTGCATTGTCTGATTTTCTTACTGAGCTAAGTTGTGAGCTCACCCTTGTGTACACAGCAGGTTACACTGTGGAGGACTACGTGGATGCTCCAGTATATGGAAGAGTTGCTGCCCTGGAAATGCAAGCAGGGGAGGACGAGCATGACGCTTTATGCGAGTGCCCTTACTGTGTGTACCTCTAGGATGGTTTTAATTTATTTTATTTGTTTCAATTGGATTTCATAAACAGTGTAAGGATATTTTATTTACGTTTTGGTATTTTGAATAATTAGATAATTTATTTATTTATCAATAAAAATACTCAGTTCATTATCAAGACTTCCGCTGTATTTATTTATATTCTGATTGTGGTTATGTGCATTGGTTTGTGTTAGTGGACACGGTTTTATTGAGATCCTGGTGTGAACCATTGGTTTAGTGACGGTTCACTCACACTTTTGGTTCAGCCGGAATTGGGGTGTGATAGTATCGACCACTGCCTATACGGATATGTATCGGTGGCTACGGGTGTATCGTATCGATACTTAAAACCATAAGCCCAAGGACCGGTCAACATGGGTCCAGCCCACACTATTCACTTGAACACTGTTCATGCAGTACTATTCGTGAACAGGACCAACAGATTTTTTTTGAAATCTTTGTCTTCTTCCTAAATCAATAAGTTATATTAATTTGCATAAGAATAGTTATTAGTTTTGTTTCTTAAATTTGTTTTGTTTCCTAAGATTGGTTATCATATGAGTCAGTCATAAATGTTATTTGTTTTGGAAACTTTCCTAAAAGTTATAAGGGAAAGTTTCCTTTTTTTAATTTTGGACATTCCTTCTAGGAACCAGTCCTTCTATCTTTTGTATTTCCTTTTAGCATTATAAATAAAAAGGAAGAAGATGCTGGCAGCAGAGTTGGCCAGAGTTTTATTAAAAAAATTCTGGTTGAGTCTCTCATGGTTGAGTCTCTCACGGTTCTGAGACTCAACCGAAACTCCTATTCTGTTCAGTCTCGTTTTCAGATAATAGTGGTTTTTCAAAAATTCATAACTTCTTCATCCATGGTTGGATCACCTTCAAATGTGGGTATGTTATCAAGTACAATGTAGAGTAACTCCCCTCCAAGTTTGAAGACCTTCTAACTGCTGAATCTCAAGATAAGTGAGTTTTTCTATAATTCTATAATTCTAGTTCTACAAAAATACATGTTTGAGACCTACGAGCAAGATTGATTTCGATCCCGCCCTTTGGATCAAGCTCATCTTCTGGAATATTGTTCCTCATATCCTAAGGATTATTGTTTTCAAGTTTCGAAGCATTCTATTAGATAGATTTGAAGTTGAGTAATTATTTGTCAAATTCAATCATTCTTAATTGTTGTTAAAGTGTTAAATTTGAATTGGACTGATTGAAAGATCCTACCCTAGCAAGGTTTGGGCATAAATTGAGATGTAACCCTACCTTACCATCAACCTTTCATTGTACCTCAAACAAATACAAGATCTACTTGACAATGATATCAAAAGGAAAGCAAAACCATCACCTGCTCCCCAAGAAAGTGCGCTGAAACAGAATTCAATGAATATGAACTTAGTTTATAATCCCGCTGCATAACCTGGATTCAGGGGAAAAAGAAAGACCACAAATTAGGTTGGTCATGGTTAAACCTACAAGCAGTAGTTTTGTCTAAGCAAAAATATGAAGCAGTCTAAAGTAAAAGAACTCAGCTGAACCTGAAGCAAATCAAACTGAACTCTGCCATCAATAGTAACTTCTTTACTTTCCCTCGTTCCATATTGTCTGCAATTATCACAGCCCACGGGTTATCAATGTGGGCAGTATTATTAATAATCTGTAGTTACTGCTAGAAATCAAAGCAAATACTAAGGAAACAGTACCTATAAAATAAATCACATCAGGCATGACTACTAAATCAGTGGAATAAATTATGCCTCACCAACAAACCCATCCCCCCAAAAATGAAAGCCAAAGGGAAGAAAAAACAAAGAAGAGAAGGATTTCCCAGGAACAACATCAAAACCCACACAAGAACTAACTGGAGTAAATTCTACTCCATAATCTCCCTCAAGAGCCAACAACTAACATCATAAACTTCTCCGTAACAACTATTTATTTTTCTTTAATTCTTTCTATCTAAGTGGTCTTTTAGTTGTAAATTTATGATTCCTTTTGGAGACTAAGATTTGTACCACTCAATAAAATGAGATTTAATAATCAGTAGTACTAGTAGGTTTTTATTAGTAATATATGAGCATAATGTCAAATCATTCGTTTTGCAACATTCGTGCAAAACAAATGCTGAATTTCAGGACCGTTCTAGTCCAGCCTTTCTGGAACCTGCAGAATCAGGATTTGCACCAGGTTATGGCCCTTTAGTTAACTAGAGTTGTCATCTGAAAGGCACTAAAATGACAAGGGGAAGGCCAACAGGTCCAGAAGATATTAGCACATGAATCACAAAAAAATAGTTCCTTACAAAGGCTGAATGGTAGAACAATATCTGAATAGCCGAAAGCTTAGTTGAGACCAAGGTATCAAGTATCGTGTATCGGTACCGTATCGGTCAACTGAAATTAAGAAACATATCGTATTGTATCGTGGATACGGTGGATACGCATGGAAACGGGACAAGATAAGGACAAAAATGATTAAGGAACATACAAAACACAATTTTAAAGCATAAAAACACTATGATTAGCAACATTGAGAAAGAAAAGGTATCTTACATCATGGATACACATAAACTCCTAACCAAATACCCTACGTATTGTAAAACAACAAAAAAATGTACAAAACCATGCCTTTTTATTAAACCCAGTTTTTAATCCTATTGGAAACCATTTTCCTTAAAAAGGCAAATAAAACCAAAAGCTACCTCTTCAATAAATACCCATCTCAGTGGAAACAAACACAAACATACCAAACCCTTGCCATTTTTTATAGTTTTCCCTACAACCGAGACTGTCATTAAGAAAAAAGTAAAGGAAAGCAAGACTTAAAACTTAACAAAATAGTAGAGGAACATTGAGATCAAAAGAAAAAAGAACACACATCATGGCATAGAAATCAAATTCATGGAGTCATGTACACCCCACAGAATCGACAAACAAGAAGGATGTAAGAAAAGGAAAGAAAAAAAAAAGAAAAAAAAATATCTAGGCCTTAACTAGTACAGGACCATATATATCTTAGGTCTGACAATAAATTTCCCCTTAACAATAAAAAATGTTGATTCATGAAAAAAAATAGGTTAGAGTCATGTACATATTATTGTTACTGTTGTTGGAAAGACAAATCAGGACCAAAACAGGGAATGGATCAAGAATAGAAATTGTGTGTGAGAGAGAGAGAGAGAGAGTAGTCAAATTTTACATGAAAAAAAAATATAATCTGAATTATATTTTTATTTTTTAACCAGAAAATAAAAAATAAAAAAATAAACTTGAAAATTATAACTGAGAAGCAAAGATGGTAGATCAGTGGTCTACACATCCTATATAAATAGTAGAAGAGGAAAGGATTAATTTTTGGAAAAAAAAAAATTTGAAATTTTTTCTGTTCTTCAAAAATTCCTCAAATCAGTGTTTAAATCCATGCATGTAGCATGCATTCATCAAATAGGACCATAATTCATTGATTCATGAGAAGAAAAAACACAAAAATCGATTTATTATGAAAAAAATTGAAGTTGAAACTCATACCTTTAGGGTTTTCCACCCTTGGAGCTTGAAGAGATGATTTCAAGCTCTAATCTTTACAAAAACCCAGTTTGATCCTACCTTCCTAGTCGTTTTAGGGCTAAGAATCAAAGCCCTAAGGTTTTTTGAAAAAAAAAATCAAGTTGCAGACGAGTATTGAAGCTTTCATAGTTGTCAGCTTTTGAAAAAACACGAACAGGGTATGTTTTTTAGTAGTATCAATACTGCTCAACAATTAAAAGGCAGTATCGAGCAGTATCGATCAGTATCGATACGGTTCGATACTGATCGATACAGGTTGGTTTTTCTTCTTTTTTTTTAAAAAAAATCAAAATTAAAGTGTATTGATACAGTCTTTAGTGTATCGAGCGTATCGATGCGTATCGAGCGTATCGAGCGTATCGATGCGTATCGAGCGTATCGAGCGTATCGAGCGTATCGATGCGTATCGAGCGTATCGATGCGTATCAAGCTGTATCGATGCATATCGAGCTGTATCGATACGTATCGAGCCGTATCGGTTCGATACGCTCAAACTATACTTTTTTTAAAAATGAAGAGACGTATCGACTTGTATCGTATCAACTAGTGTCGATACCGATACGTATCGACTAGTGTCGAAACCGATACGTATCGACTTGTATCGTATCGACTAGTGTCGATACCGATACGTATCGGCCGAAACGGTGCATATCATGTCGATACTTGATTCCTTGGTTGAGACTATAACACATGAGGCTTACAGTATATATGGTCTTAAAGAGGGTCGAATTTCTGTAGCCAACACTGAAGTAGCTGGAATAAGCTTAGTTAGATTGAGTTAAGTAATTCAGTGCAGTGAAGTTCACGCTATTAGTGGCTTACAACCGCTGGAGGGGCGTTTGAGGTACTATAAAACATGCAGTTTTGGGGGGTGCCAAGTTGGCCAACATCTTGGCCCCTTCATTTAAAAAACTAGGTTGCCTGGAATAGAATTTTGTCGAAATCAACACCCAGCATTCAATATTATTTCTCTATTTCTTTCCTTTTCGCCCTGAATCTTTGCTAAAACTTGGATTCGTTGGATGCACCGTTTTTCAAATATCATTAAATTTATGGCATCAAACAACAAAAACAACACCAGCAACAACAATTAGACAAAAAATATGACCAAATCAAGAATAAGAAAATAATTCTTCTAAGTCTACTTGATAGATGCAGCAGTATGAACAATAAACAAAGTATACTAGCTACAAGGAGCCCAAATAAGCAACAACAGTAACACAATGCAAAACCTAACCTTGAGGAAAAGGTGGTATCCTTGACGCGGACCCTGCCGTTCCTAATGCGGCCCAGAATTGGAAATTCTGCTATTTTTAAGACCTCAGCTCTCTGAAAACCACATGGACAAGCCTAATTAGCTCAAGGGAGGAATAATTGCTAGTCAGAACCACGCCTGCCTATGCCATACGGACCATGAAGTACATGGAAAACAGAGATCAAACATCATCCATGGAGTAAATTACAATGTATAGAAGACAAGTAATAGTACCTCAATGAGATATGGCAAATCAAATTTGCAGATGTTATAACCAATTATAATATCAGGATCCACTTCACGAATAAAATCCTGTAAATTTTATCGCATCAAACAGTGGTAAGTGCAACAAAATGCATGAATATAGGGGAACTAATTTGAATCATGTCTGACATGAGATTAGCCCTGCTTTTCCCAATACAAAATAACAAAAGGTCAATATGTGCCATTCACCAAAAATTTAGTTAGCTTCCTCACATCAAAAACTTCCTCACATCAAAAAAATATATGGCCTTGCATATGAAAGATATAAATAATTCTTCAAAACAGACATGCAAAAATTCGATGATTTCCAGATCCAAAAAATAAATGGAGATAACTTACCTTCTTCTTGGTCAAAAAGTGAGTGTCCAAGAGAGAGAGAGAGAGAGAAAGAGAGAGAGAGAGAGAGAGAGAGAGAGAGAGAGAGGGGGAGGAAAGCATAACATTATGTTGTAATATGGTTTTATGGGTTTATTTCTAGGTACGCCGTATGTAGGGATAAGTATGCTGACTCATTCCCCACCTTCCTACCTACTCTCTCACCTACTTTCCTTTCAAGTAAATCCATTACTCTATAAACAACGAATGACATCTGTCAATCTAGACAAGTCAAATCATTGTTCTAAATTCCACATGGTACCAGAGCTAGGATCCTCATTGGGATCCAAACCCAAATGCCAACACCACCACCAGCCGACCCCAGCCAGCACCGCCTCTCTCTCTATCCGCCGCTCTGTCTCCTCTCAGCTAGCCACCGACTTCAGCTCCCTTCTAGTGCCGTCCTCCGCCTAGCACCGCCACCAATCTTTCACCCCTTGCTGGTTATGATCTCTACCAAGGGTTGTTGATTCTACCTATTTCCTATCTTTGAAGTTTTTTCGGACTAGTCTGCATAAGACCTAGTTCACGGTTATTTTTACTCTCTCGATTTCAGCCATGTCAGATGCACCACAGATTCTATGGTCCACAAAACTCTAGCTCTCATGGTTTCTCTGGTTTCTCTAGTTTCCCCTCGTTCCCTACTTATTCCATTAACTTGGATGGGAACAATTATTTAATGTTGTCTCATTCGGCTTCTTTTCCATTGCTTCCCATGGTTTTTTGGGACACCTTACCAGGGATGCAAAGAAGCCTAATATTGAAGGTTTAGACTTGAGTAAATGGAGTTCGGACAATTATCTGGTGATGTCCTACCTCAGTGGTTCCATGGATTCACATATTGCTCATGGTTACCTCTTATAGGATTTGGCTGCAAGTATTTAGAAAGCAGCAAAGGATACCTACTCTCAGGTAGGGAATGATGCACAGGTTTACGAGATTCAGAAAACAATTCATGATACAATTTGGCTGCAAGTATTTAGAAAGCAGCAAAGGATACCTACTCTCAGGTAGGGAATGATGCACAGGTTTACGAGATTCAGAAAACAATTCATGATACAAAACAACACGAGATGACCCTCTCTCGATATTATTCCGCTCTGCACGGCATGTGGCACTAGCTGGATTATTATGAGGCGTTCTCAACTTTTTGTCCTTCCGATGCAATAAAGTTTGCCAAACGCGAGGATAAGTTTCTTGTGTATGTTTTCTAGCCGGTCCAATGTTGATATAATCAAATCCGTGCCCATGTGCTAAATCTTAACCCTTTTGCATCCTTAGAACAAGCCTATGCTCTGGTTCAATCTAAGGACAACAAACGATCTGTGATGTTGCAACCAGTTCTCCCTGATTGGTTTACCCTTTTTCTGGTTCGAACTCTCCTGCTCCTGGAGGTACCTCTCGCTCTAGCAATCGTTCCACTATCGACAAGGAACCGATTAAATGTGAGCTCTGTGGTAAAGAATGTGAAACCAAGGAATTATGTTGGAAGCTACATGGTTGTCCAGTTAGTGGCAGAGGTCGTGGTCGGGGTCGTGGTACAGGTTCGGTTCAGGTTCGGTTCAGGTTCATCAATCTGAGCTTACCAATGTTCCTCCTATTGGTGTCTTTCCTTCCCGGGAAGATTTGATGACACAGTCACACAGCTTCGCCATCTTATGTCTCAGTCTAGCTCTTCAACACGGGCGTCAACTACGTCTTCCTTACCAGGCCCATTTACTTCTCATTTTGCCAACTCAGGTATTTCCGCCGATGGTCATTGTGCCTCTACTTCCCCTTAGATCATTAACTTAGGGGCTACCAATCACATGACTGGTTCCTCCTATTCCTTTCTTGAGTATTTTTCTGGTTCTAGTAAAGGTAAGGTTCGGGCTACTAATGGTTACCTCTCCTCTATTTCTGGGACAGGTTCTCTCAAATGCTCTCACACCATTTTTTTGTCCTCCATTTTGCAAGTTCCCAATTATTCAAATTTTCTTTCCATTAGTAATCTTACCCAAAATTTGAATTGCAAAAGCCTTTTTTCCTTCTTACTGTGTGTTCCAGTACTTGGTGACCGAGCGAACAATTGGTAGTAGTAAAGTGATTGATGACTTATACTTGCTTGAGTCTCCACCTTCCGCCCCAGCAACTCAAACTCTATCGTCTTCCATAGTCACTCAGGCTGATTTACGTATCTAGCATCAGCGTTTGGACATCCACCTCTGGGCACTTTAGTTATGCTTTTTCCTAACTTTCTTCCTCTTTGTAATAAGGAACAGTTTATTTGTGATGCTTGCATTTTTGCAAAGCAAACCCATTCCATTTACTCTATTTTTAATAAACAAAGTATCAAGACTTTTGTTTTAATTCACTCTAATGTTTGGGGTCCTTCCCGTTGTGTCTCTGTTTCTGGATACAAATGATTTGTAACTTTTATAGGTCGCCACTCTCATTTAACTTGGAATTATTTGTTGCTTCAAAAGAGTGAGGTCTTTTACTATTTCCAACTATTCCTTCAATTGATTCAGACTCAATATTATGCAAAGGTTGTTGTTCTTCGTTCTGGTAATGGGTAGGAATACTTTGATGGGTCTTTCAATCCTACCTGGCCGCTCATGGACCTCATGGTATTATTCATCAGACGAGTTGTGTTGACAATCCTACCTAGAATGGCATTGCCAAGCGTAAAAATCGTCATCTCTTCAAAGTTGCTCGATCTCTAATGTTCCAGATGCCTGTCTCTACCATTTACTGGAGCGACACCGTTCTCACGACTGCTTACCTCATCAATCAGATGCCTTCCTATGTTCTCGATTCTTGCTGCCCCTTGGAGATGCTTCTTTGCACCTCGTTCTTTGTCACACCTCCCAAGGTTTTTGGCTGCATGCTTTGTCCGAAATCACCAAAACCACTGCCTACATGGGAAATTGGATCCTCAAGGTCTCCGATGGTTACTCAGCAACCCATAGAGATACCAGTGTTATTCTCCTTCTACTCGTTGGCTGTTGTTTCTATGGATGCAGTCTTCCATGAGACTAAAGCTTTCTATTCTACACCTGGACCTCTTCAGGGGGAGTCTGATCTACGGGAATATGTGCTTGCTCCACCTATTGAGATTCTCATGGCTCTTGATGTACCTCTTGTCCCAACCATGGTTTTAAAACTCGACCGAGAAGGGTCGAGATCTCCTCGACCTTCTCGGTGGTCTCGACAGGGTCGAGACGAAAATCACTGGTCGACCGGGTCTCGACCAGTCTCGACCAGTTCACGACTGGTTCTCGACTGGTCTCGACCAGTTTCGAACTGGTCCAAGGCTTTATATAAGAGTCTCGGTCGAGATCTCGACCGAGACTCATTTTCCTTCTCTAAACCTTCTGTTTTCTTCTCCAACCTTGCATCTAAGGTTCGAAAACCTCTGTTCTTTGCAAATCTCTCCATCAAACTGCTGTTGGAGGCTCATTTTGACATATTCTTTGCAAATCTAAGGTTTGAGGTATAGTTTTTTTCCCCTAAAACTTACTTTTTTTACATGAATATGTTCAATACATGTTGGTTCATCATGAAATTTATATATGTGAGAGTCATTAGGCCGATCTACAACCTTATCCTTTCGAAATTATTTTCTTACATATATATTTTTTTATTTTGATTTTCTGTTAAAAAATGTATTTTCCAACAATTAAAAATTAAAAAAAATATGATAAATATTAATTAGATGGTATTGAAAATATTATATGATGAACACCATTGGCCGATCTACGCGGCCACGGTTTCATTTTTTTTTTTCCTGTATATATATATATATTTATTTTATTTTTTGTTTAAAAAAATTAAAAAATACATTTCTTAAATATTAATCAGTTTACTTTCAAAATAATTTATGTTGAACACCGTTGGCCGATCTACGCAGTCACGGTTTCAGTTTTTTTCTGTACATATTTTTATTTTTATGAATTTTTTATTAATAAATCCTATTTTCCAGCAATAAAAAATTAATAAAAAAATATTAATACTTATCTACTGGTGTTCAAAATAATATATGTTGAACATCGTTGGCCGATCTACTCGGTCACGGTTTCAGTTTTTTTTTGTACATATTTTTTATTTTTATGAATTTTTATTAATAAATCCTATTTTCCAGCAATAAAAAATTAGTAAAAAATATTAATACTTATCTATTGGTGTTCAAAATAATATATGTTGAACATCATTGACCAATCTACGGTTTCATGTTGTCGGATTATATTTTTCAAAAAATAAATTATTTTTATTTAATATCCAAAATTATTAATAATATCTAAATAATTATGAAAATTAGGAAAATATTCTGTTTTCTTGTAACATAGTTTTAAAATTTTGAAAAATAATTTCAATGTATTTTGAGTTGTATTCGCATATTTCATGCTTTTATGTTTTCAATTTTAAGTTTTATTAATGTAAATCTATTGATTTAAATTTCTCTATTTATCATCTCATGTAACAATGTCTCGCTCTAAATATTATGGTCGCTCGGTTCTCGTGAAGGAGGTAGTGATGTTGGTCGTATCGACATGGCTTGGCAGTAGCGTACCGCCATGACGGTGATGAAAAAAAACCCCGCAAATTCTCTGGAAGAAGCTCTATGCCGGTGGGATTACCGGACTTAAGCAACACTGAGTGGGACTTCTGATGTGTGGCAAAGTGTCATATAGTTCCCGTGAGAGATTACCGGGTCATAGCTGCACGTATGAAGGGAGGCCAACGGAGAAGGGCAAAGAAGAAAAATAAACAACAATTTGAAGAAACAATACGAGGTACGGTCGGTGGTTTGGATGATGATAGTTCGGATGATGATGGTCTGGATACTAGGGGTTTGACCGAGGAAGAAGCCGGAGATCCGAGACGGGCAACAATGGCTAGTAAAGTCAGCCATGACATGGAAATGGAAAGGTTGAAGCAAAGAGCCTTAGGGGCAGGTGGTAGTAGATCATTTCGACCCAAGAACCACAAATACGAGTAAGGGAAGGGTTGGCTTCTATGTTTGAAGATCAAAAGTACTAGAGCACAACCCCAGTGCACCACCCCTTCGGCTAGGGATGAGGATTATGTAGAGATTCTGGCAGCAGGATCCAACGAGTTTTTAGAAAATTTGGCGCCAACAAGAGATTGAAGAGTATGTGGAATGGAAGGTCAAAAGAATTTATTGGGGATGCCTTTGCTGGTGGTCTATCTATAATAGTATCCCAAAGAAATGCCAGAAGGGCCCATACTATCGCTTTGATGCGGTTGCTCAGCTGGTCCCGTGTTAAAGCCCCCACTCCATATGGTGATGAATGTCTATCTCCCAAGAATTAAAAAGAGTTAGAGTATGGATGAAGGGTTAAAGAATAATTGGGGTGCATATGGGGTCACTATAATGTGTGATGGTTGGACTGGTCCTACTGAAAGTCCATCATCAACTTTATGGTCTACGTGATGGGAAGACATCATTCTTGAAGTCTCGTGGATGCATCCGCATACACAAAAGATGCTAACTACATCTATGGATTGCTACGTAGAGTGGTGGATGAAGTTGGTGCATCAAATGTGATGCAAATTGTGATGCATAATGGCAAGAATTACAAGCGGCGGAGAGATGATGATGGCTAACTATAACCTTTTTTGGACTCCATGTGCTGCCCATTGCTTTGACTTGATGTTAAGGACATGGGCAAGATCCAAAAAAGTAAAGCAAATGGTTGAACAAGCACGCCAGGTGACAACATTTGTATACAACCATAGCTATTCTTTAAACTTGCTGAGGGAGAAATGTGGAGGGGACTTGGTAAGACCCAACATTACTAGATTTGCTACCAACTACATAACCCTAAAGAGCTTTCAGGCAAAGATGGTAGGCCTCAGATCGATGTTTGCTTCTCGAGGACTGGTTTGGGTGGAGGGAGTCCAGCTCTCTGGAGGGGTTCAAGCACGACTACTATAGCTTCGGAGGAATTTTTGAGAACACTGAAGGATGTAGTCAAAATTCGAGCCGGTGGTGAAGGTGCTGAGATTAGTGGATACAGATTCCAACCCACCATGCAACATTTATATGCCGCCATGGATATGTTGAAGGATCGTATAAAAACTGTGCTTCCCGTGAAACAAACATTTTGTGAAGATTATCAAAGATCGATGGGAGAGTCACGATGCACCCATTGCATAAGGTGGTGAGTATATTTAATAATGTCTTTAATTTGGTTCCTTAATAGTTGGTACTCTATTTTAATCCGGCGACTCATATTTTGCGGATACTATTTGAACCCCAAGTACCAATATTCACATGTGCTTGGGCTCATCGACCCTTATCGGTGCGGTAAAAGATGTTGTGGCAAAATTGGTGCCGATTATACTGTACAAGCATGGGTCAATCTGAGGTGAGTTGTATGGTTTAAGTCTTGAATTATTTGAATATCCACATATTACAATGGCTAATGGTTATAAATTTTGAAATGGGTGTAGATGAAAACGTTCGAGAGATGCTCTTGGGAGTTTTGGAACTCCCGCCGCGATCGTTCGGACGAGATAAGACCGATCCCGGTATGAAATTATGGAAATTGAAATTTTCAAGTAATATATCTTATTTAATATGTGTATTAAAATGTGTTCTTCATCTTGTGCGTGAGTGGTGGTTGTTGTATGGCGAGAATGCAGCTGAGTTGAGGAGAATTGCAATCAAAGTCCTATCTCGACATGTTCCGCATCCGGTGTGAGCGAAATTAGAGTACTTTCTCCCTTATCCATTCAAAGAGGCGGAATAAATTGGGCTTCAACGGCTAAATGACTTGGTCTACGCCATTCAACATGGAACCGAGGGTGCAATGCTTGAAATTTGAACAAAGAATGAACAAGAGCTGATCGAGCTAGCCGACGTCTTCCAACTATCTTCGGGATGAAGAGGGATCCCTGTGTGGAATCGGTGAGAGAGACGAGCGGTTCGGTGATGGATGAGCCTAGTGGGATGCCCGACCCCACTCGTTGCTGCTCCGATGGGTTTAATCTCGAGCGGTTTATGTCTCGGATGAGGGTCGTGTCTTACGGCGATCGCTGAACCGTTTGACCCCCAGTGGTACTTGTAGTAACTCGGAAGGCGATGATGATTAATGGAACAAACTGACCGGGTCAACTTCCAATAGTAGTGGTGATGATGGTAGTGGTGGTGGTGATGTGGGTGGTGGTGGTGATGAGGGTGGTGGTGGTGATCCTGAGCCGACGTACCCATTATTGGGATGGACCGATGAGAGTCGGTATACACACATTACACGGGATCCGATCATGGTGGGCGCCGCGTCTTCATCACGGCCTATGACTGGGTATCACGTAGGTCTCGTCAACCGGGAACGCCCTTTGCAACCGGTGGAAGAAGAAGAAGATCGTTTCTTTGACATCGTTCGGATCCCGATATTATGCTGATGTTGAAATTGATAGCATGTCTACAAGTTTTGGAGGATTGGCATTGATGGTAACGGTGGGCGGGGAGAGAGCGGTGGAGTGCTCATGGATTTGGCACCACTGCGGCGTACGGTTCTTATTCCGGTGATGATGACCGCATGATGGGAAGTGCATATGATTATTCCGCGATCTAGTAATGCTACATCGCAGACCGGCTCAAACTTTGTGGACGGTCTATTTTCGGTCCCAAATTTGCAAAGAACCACGCCCCCACACCCACCAATATATGCTCACTTTACTCCCATTATAGTGAATCGTATCCAAGGTTGGGTATTTTAAACTTCCCGATCATATGTATGAGAAATATGTGGAAGACTACCGGACCTTCTATAGTCGAAGGATGTCGTGGCGGGATTTTGTTTATCGGACCGAGATATATTTTCTTCAACAAAGTCAATCGATCGGATGGAACCCGCACGCCACTCTACATATGATTAGACATTGGGATGGACTAATGGGAATGTATTATTTCATTTTGGTATTTAAGTCTTTCATATAATGAGTACTTGTAAATTATGTTATTTTGTGGGATTTATGATTTATGAATGTATGATTTTTCGATAATGTGTTACTTTTATGCTTTAATGTGTTTATATATGTTGAATAAGTATTTTCCTGCAATATATAGCCTTAAAATGGCTCTAAAATGGACTTAAACAGCAAAAATGGCTTAAACCATAAAAACCTGTCGAAACTCCCATTTTTACCCTCTGGGAGTTTCGGCAGGTTCTCGTCGAGATCTCGGGATCTCGGTAATCTCGGTTTTCTCAAGGGTCGAGACACCCTCGAGAACCGAGATTTCGAACTATGGTCCCAACTATTGGTACTAATAAAGCTCGGAGAGCCCTAGGCTAGTCCAGATGATTTGGTTCAGGGGGAGTCCTCTTTTGTCCTGGCTGACTCGGAACGACCTACGGCTCCTCTCAAGATCTTTACTAGCTCCAAATTCAAGCAACAGCAAGAAAAAACCATCCCTACCACTGCACATCTCCAATCGGAAACTCCTGATCCAAGTTCTCTGCCTCTAACCCCATCTGGTGAGTCTACATTTAACCCTACTCATGATTTACCTCTTGCGCTTCGCAAGGGTGTTAGAACTTGTGCTAATCATCCCATTTCTATTGTTATTTCCTATGAATCTTTATCTCCCTCCTTTCGTACTTTGTCTTTTCCTTTGTCCTTTGTTTCCATCCCTTCTCATTGACAGGAAGCGCTAACTGACCCTAAATAGAAGATTGCAATGGTGGAAGAAATGCATGCTCTTAATAAGAACGAGACATGGGACTTGGTTACCCTTCCATTGGGGAAGAAACCAGTAGGCTGAAAATGGGTCTTTACTGTGAAGCAGAAAGCAGATGGCTCAATTGACACTTGACAGTTACAAGGCACGATTAGTCGCCAAAGGTATTACTTAGACGTTTTGCATCGACTACCAAGAAACATTTGCTCCCATAGCCAAACTGAATACCGTTCGAATTCTCCTCTTTTGTGCAATTAACCTCAGATGGGAATTGCATCAATTGGACGTTAAAAATGCATTTCTTCATGTTTTTCTAGAAGTACATAGATGTTCCCCTAAGTTTCTTTGGGAAGCATACCTCTGGTAAGGTATGCAAGTTTAAACGAGCATTACAATGGCTGAAACAATCCCCTCAAGCATGGTTCGATCACTTCCATAAAGCTCTAATCTCTGTGAATTACATACAAAGTAATGCTTATCACACTTTGTACATCAACAAAAACGATGAGCCAACCTCTATTCTCATTGCTTATGTTGATGACATCGTGGTTACAGGAAATGATACGGCTGAAATCACTCAGTTGAAGACTTTTTTGGGTAATGAGTTTGCATCAAGGACCCAGGCAAGTTACAATACTTCCTAGGAATTGAGGTGACTCAATCAGACCATGGTATCTTCCTTTCCCAACTGAAGTATACCCTTGTTCTTTTATCTGATACTAGAATGCTAGGGTGCAAACCGACCAACACTCCTCTTGAGGCAAATTCCAATATGATGAATAAGTATGGTGAACCTATAGATAAAGAGGGTTATCAAAGATAGTTGGCTGCTTGATTTATCTCTCATACCAGGCCTAACGTTGCAGTTGTAGTTAGCTTGGTCAGTCAATACATGCATGATCCATTCTCTAACCATTTAGAGGCTATCTAACAGATTTTGCATTACTTGAAGTCTGCTCTAGGTTGAGGAGTTCTCCCGTCTCCCCATTATCATATGCGTATTGAAGCCTACATTGATGCTGATTAGGCAAACTCTGTGGATGATAGACTATCTACTTCAGGTTATTGTACCTTGGTCGGTGGTAATTTAGTTACCTGGCACAGTAAGAAACAAGTTGTGGTTTGCCGCTCCATTGCAAAGGCTGAGTTTAAGGCAATGGCCTATGGTATCTACGAGCTTCTATAGCTTAAAGGACTCCTTCAGGATCTTAACATTCCTACTCCCTATACGCCTCTTTTGTAATAGTAAGTCGACCATTAGCATCGCTCATAATCCAATTCAGCACAATCAGACAAAGCATGTTGAGACTGACTGGCACTTCATCAAGGAAAAGTTAGAGCAAGGACTGATATGCTTTTCGTTTGTCACATTTGAGTATCAATTGGCTGATGCTTTTACCAAGAATCTTCTTGGCAAAGACCTTACATCCTATTATGTCCAAGTTGGGCATTTTTAATATTTATGCTACAACTTGAGGGGGAGTGTTGTAATATAGGATATATGGGTTTAAGTCGAGGTTTGATGTACGTGGGGATAAGTGTGCTAAGTCTACTGACTCATTCTTCACCTATTTTCTTACCTACTCTCTCACCTACTTTCCTTTCATGTAAATCCATTACTCTATAAATAAAGTATGATCTCTGTTAATCTAGACAAATCAAATTATTGTTCTAAATTCCAAACATTAAAATGATGGAAGAATAAAAATCTCCATCGTAGCAATCAATGAAGTGATTTCATTCAACAAACATAATTCTCAACTTTCCAACAACTCTTAATGCATGATATGTAATATATAATAGACACCATAATTAATTAGGCAATCGCATCCTCCAAATGAGATATTTCTAAGTAAATGCATTGCTAATTATAAAGGGATAAGAAAATAATTCATATTTTGGACCAAAACATGAAAAATAAAGGTCAAGAATTTTGATACTTCCAACAAGTTAGTTTTGAAATTTCCCAACTTAAATTGCCCACCATACCGATTCTTGAAGTAGAAAAACGATATGCAAAAATAAATATGCCAATGAGACAGAAAAATAAGTTACCCTCCAAGCCAGCAAAACTTCTCTTTCCGTGTCAAATGACATCACTTTAGCACCAACTATTGGGGAGCATGACTTGAGGGTCATGACATTGCGCACAAAAGGCTGGTCTTCTCCTTGTAAAGTGACCAGATTGGCCACCTAGAAAGAAAGAGGGGAAAAAAGAAATTTACTGCAAAGAAATAAAATGACATCCAAGAGGGGAGAAATTTACTGCAAAGAAATAAAATAACGATACTAACAACTACAAAGTTCAAATTCATATTTCTATCTCCTAATAATGGATTAAAAGGTTAACCTGAATAACTGGGTCATGCTTGGGCTCAGGAAAGAGCCCCTTGCGACCAGCACACTCAATGTCAAAACTCAAAATGCGGAATGGAGCCATTTTTGAAAATTCCCCTTCAGCATCATGGCTTATTACATCGGAATACCTGGGAATAACTGTCAAGGAAAAAAACTTCCACATACAGCACAATAATACATGAAAGGAACTAATTATAATGAATGCCTTATTTGAAGGACATATAACACCCTCATGCATGAGGATACAGGCAGTCGAACTCCAATTGACAATATGACAAATTTTTTCCTGTCTTCACATATTTTCCAACAGGAACCTCAATCCAATTGCCACCAACAATATTACAATCAATCATGAAACGAAGAGCAAAAAGAACATTGCTTTCGTACGTCATGAAACTCTTCATGCCAAGACCATCAATCTGTATGCCCCTATCAAGGATGCCTGCAAAGTTGACGACTATCAGCATCTATACACGTGTCAAGTCCATATAGTACCACATTTAAATCTATGCGTTTGCCCACACAGACATGTTCGTGTGTGTATTCATGCATTTTCGTGCCTATGATAACAAGCAAAACATAAGCTTTACCTCGGCAGCTGGGAACCATTGTTGGCAATGCAACGACAATTTTAAGGAAAGGATGAGACTGCTGCTGCTGGTAATACATAATGCTCCTCTTCTGCACCATCTCAATCCGTAGGACACATTTAGGAACCTTACTGTTTCTATTTGCTTCCCTCATCCGCGCCTACAAATAACCACATGAAAACCAAGTAGAACTGAGCCTTAGCTTTTATAAATAAACCATTTATAAAGATTAAAATCCAAGGGGAGAGAAGAACTTCATTACGAAAAAAAATGAAAAAGAAAAAAGGAAACCTCGAGAATTTGATGGAAGCGGGAGATATCATCAGGACCCATCCCAGGGGGGCAGCTAACAAAGAAATATGGCTCAAATCCATGAACATGGCAGCAAACACTATGTCCTGCCAAAATCAAATTCAGAAATTTCTCTACGTAAAAATGGAGCATGATTTAAAGAACAATATTACAAAATCATAGTTAATGGCACTACAACATATTTCAACTAGGAGAGGAAAGAAGGCTCTACTCCAAACAGGATTAAACCTACAAGAAAATTCAACAATACAGAAGATCCTAAAGGCCTCAGATCTCACAAGATCATCTTCCAATTCATTCATAAACCTTGGAAATCCTAAACTATATGTTCATAGTGGTTGAGTCAGAACCTCCTTAATGACATTGGATAAATTGTTAATAGTCTTAATGCCCCTCTTCATAACCCCTTACTAAAATTATAATAATGCCCCTTTGTGATCAGCTAATGTAACCTCAGATATCCAACATTCTTAAGCAAAGGATAACAGCCGTTAGATACCTGACTGATACGCCAAAAACTCCAGAGTTGATGGAACGCGTTAAATCAAACTCTTTAACCTATCCAATACTAGGTTGACGAATCTAGCACCCATACACTAGACCGCGCCCCATTAGGCACGCAAAAATGGCAAGGACTACCTTGATATAATTTAAGAATGGGTTTTTAGAATTTCAATCAGAAACTGTTGTTTCTTGTTGTCCCAGTCCCTGTCCCTTGTTATGCAGCTGCCAAATCAGTTAGATTTGCCAGGATCTCAAACCTGTGGCTCATAGTGCTATTTAGGGCTTCCCTTTTTTCTTTCCCCTTAACAAAATCTGAGTTCCAGTGCAAGTATGGATATAATGAGCCACATGCACATGAGCCAAAACCATGTGAGAGGGAGTAGGTGCTCTTGAATGTATATAAAAGAGAGATAGAACTCTCTTTCTTACACTTTTCAGTACTGAGAGAGTATATAATCTTCGAATATATGTGTGAGAACTTGGATTTACAGCATTACAAGACTCTAGGGAGTTTTCTCTTTCTACAAGGAGAGAAGGGTAAATAGTAGGTTAGCAATACATAGTCCACCACGTTGATTAAAATCAAGTAATTCTTCTGTCTTTGGCTCACATTTTTATTTTGTATGTTTTAATGTGCTAATTTGATGGACGCAAAAATACAAGCTGAATCAGGTACTTCTTCTGGCTGCCAAACACAATGAAATCTTGGGAGCAATTTAATTGATCTCTTCAAACAAGATTACATCTTTATAGGCTAGCTATGCATAGACACAGGGTCTCTCAAATACATAAGACAACAGTTAAGATTCCAAGCAAATAAACGTAAAACTAACCTTCCCTAGTAACACCAAAGATCCTGAGAATGGCAGCTTGGCCAGTCGCATTTGGCATCAACCCCTTGTGACTGTCCCCGATCACATAGTCGATCTCCAATTGTTGGAAAACTAGAACAAAATGAGATATCTTAGAATGGTAAGAAGCCCCTAACAAACACTTCAGAATATTGATAGAGAGAGAGAGAGAGAGAGTTATTACTGATGCTCTGAGACTGAGAGAGGTAAACAGAAGAAAGAGGAGGGCGATTCCATTTGGAAAGCTGAAAAGCGAGGGCTTGTCTCTCTTCTGCATCGCGGAATAGTGCTTCTTCTTCTTCTTCATGGAGGAGGGTTTCGTCAAGGAAGACGTCCTCGTCCATCTCTTCATCTTCCATTACTGCTTGATGTTTTGGTTCTGGCCCCGACGACGACGACGGCGCTCCTCGCTTCTTGCCGTTGTTCATGTTTTCCTCTTTCACTATCTTTTTTCCTTTTTTTCAGGTGGTAACAGCTGAGAAAAAAAGAGAATGAACAGCAAAGAACGAAAGAGAGAAGCTGAATAAGATTCCCGCCAATTTGCGAAGGGGAAAAAGGGTTTTTATATGAGCTGTTGAGTACAGTACTGAGTTTTGAAGGAAAATATTGCCACTCGTATAATCATATTATATTTGGGACCGTTTGACGAAATCGTTTGGGCCAGTAACTTGCGGCCCCGCTGGCTCGCTCCTTTTACATGTCGGCTTTTGGCTTTGAGTGCCGGTTGTCACAAACTTGTAGACTTATCTCACTTTAAATAAAGAAACTATTCCATTAGGCCAGTCCACTATGAAGCCCAATACTTACATACTAGAAGGTCCTACCTATTAAAGTCTTTCACACTTACATATAAATGAAGAAGACTCTAGAAAGGAGATTAGATATTTAGAGAGTAGTAGATAAGCATCTAATAGTATAGAAAGTTCTCGAGATAGTTCTAGACAATTCTTTACATTATTGGATTAATAACACATGTATAAATCCTAGCCATTGATTTGTAAGACCTCCAAATATAAATAAGGGTTGGCCACCCTCATTTGAGATAACAAGAGTTAGCATTCTCAAAGCATTCCAAGCTTCTTTTCTAAAATTGTCTCTTGTTCTCTCTTTCTTTGTGTGCTAGCCAGGCTTGGGAGTCTTAACAACAAGGGAGTCTTGAGTGAGTAGGCTGACTTGTGTGACGAATAGGAAGGTTGCACGAGTGCCGCATGGGCGAGTTAGCTTTTTCAAAGAAGAAGTCTGTGACAAGTGGTATCAGAGCCAAGTTCGAGAGGGGAGCTATGACGAGGCCTGACATCAGCAAGGTATTGTCCGATGAAGGTGCAACTTTGGAGGCACGCCTATATCGGTTGGAGGCTACTAAGGCCAATGGAGACAAGAAGATAACCGAATGCTTTGATTCGGTCGAGACGTTTGAGGGCGCAATGAAGATAGCATTAGATGGGGTTAAAGAAGATTTTGCCGGAATGGTGGATTCACTCAGAGAAGAGATTGATAACTTGAGAGTTGTCAATGAAGACTTGAAGGCCAAGATCACCGTGCTGGAGAGAGCCGTGGCCAATGGAGGGCCTAGCCAAAGGGATATCCCTAAACTTCGGATCCCTGAACCTAAATCCTTCAATGGGACAAGGGATGTCAAAGTTTTATAGAACTTCATTTGGCAAATAGAGCAATACTTCAAGGCTTCCAAGATGGAGGATGAGGACGAAAAGGTAAGCACAAGTGTCATGTACCTCACTGATGATGCTATGTTGTGGTAGCGACGAAGGTACGGAGATATTGAAAAAGGGCTATGCACTATCTCAACATGGGAGGAATTGAATAAATAATTGAAACATCAATTCCTACTTGAGAATGTGGAGTACCTTGCTCGTAAAAGCTTAAAGCGGTTGAGGCACACAGGCTCGATAAGGGACTACGTAAAGCAATTCACAACCTTGATGCTAGACATCACCGACATGTCGGAAAAGGATCGACTCTTCTTCTTCATGGATGGACTTCAAAAGTGGGCAGAACAGGAGCTAACACGACAAGGAGTCAAGGATTTGGCCTCTACACTTGCAGCAGCCGAATGCCTTGTAGAGTTTAGCGACAAGACTAGTGACTCTTCAAAGTCCAAACAAACTAAGAGCTACAATAAAGGCAAAGGTGAGGGAGAGAAGAAAGATAGCTTCAAAAGCTTCAGAAAGCCAAGCAAAGGTAAAGAGGAGCCCAAGAAAACAGGTTGCTTCTTATGTGATGGTGATCATTGGGTACGAGATTGTCCACAGAAGAAGGCCCTGAATGCAGTTAAAGTTGACGAAGGTACGTCTGAGCCTCGCATGGGTACCATGAGATTACTTAATGCCTTGAAGGATAGTGAGAATAGGAATCCAAAGTCCCACCAAAGAGAATTAATGTTCGTAGATGTCAAACTCAGTGAGAAAGACACACGAGCATTAGTTGATACGAGGGCGACCCATAACTTTGTCGCAAGTGACGAAGCTAAAAGGTTGGGCATTCACATTGTAAAGGATTTAAGCCGAATGAAGGCAGTGAACTCTAAAGCCCAACCCACACTTGGAGTAGCAAAAGATGTAGATCCTTGTGTGGGCACATGGAGGGGTCCTACGAGTTTATGTGTAGCACCCATAGATGACTTCAAGGTGGTTCTTGGGATGGGACTTTTTAAATGCTGCTACAGCAATCCCTATGCCATCATTTCAAGCTATACGTGTCCTAAACAAGGACATCCCTTGTATGGTACCTGTTGTATATGAGAAACAGGGGAGGAGCGTAGAATTCATCTCTGCCCTCCAACTAACTAAGGGTCTCAAGAAAGGAGAAATCACCTATGTGGCATCCTTGAGAGAGGAAGAGGATATGGGACCCAAGAAGGCCCAACCACAGGAGATTGAAGCAGTCCTTAATGAGTACAAGGACATAATGCCTAACGAGTTGCCTAAGAAGCAACCTCCACGAAGAGAGGTAGACCACGAGATCGAGTTGGTCCTTGGTGCCAAACCGCCAGCCATGGCACCATATCGTATGTCACCGCCAGAGCTTAAGGAACTGCTAAGACAACTAAAGGAGTTGCTAGATGCAGGGTACATTAGACCTTCTAAAGCACCCTATGGAGCCCCGGTGTTGTTTCAGAAGAAGCACGATGAGAGCCTACACCTATGCATCGGCTACAGAGCACTAAACAAGGTGACCATCAAGAATAAATAACCAGTTCCATTAGTGGGTGATTTGATTGATCAACTAGGTGGAGCCAAATATTTCACAAAGCTGGAATTTAGATCGGACTACTATCAGGTGCGTATAGCAGAAGGGGATGAACCTAAAACGACATGCGTGATGAGGTATGGAGCCTTTAAGTTTCCAGTCATGCCTTTCGGTTTAACCAATGCACCTGCCACCTTCTGTACCTTAATGAACAAGATCTTTCATCCCTACTTGGATCAATTTATCGTAGTATACTTAGATGACATTGTGGTCTACAGTAAGACACTGGAAGAACACATTAATCATCTAAGGACAGTATTTCGAGTCCTAAGGGAAAACACCTTGTATGTGAAAAGGGAGAAGTGCAGTTTTGCACAACCTGAGGTGTGCTTCCTTGGACATTGGATTGGGGATGGAAAATTGAGAATGGACCAAGGGAAGGTGCGGGCTATAATGGAGGGGGAGGAACCCACTAATGTAGCTGAGTTGAGATCATTCTTGGGCTTCGTCAACTACTATCGAAGGTTCATCAAGTCATACTATGGGAGAGCAGCCCCACTCACAGACTTATTAAAGAAAGAACATGAGTGGAGATGGACGGTCGAGTGTCAGAGGGCGTTTGATGACTTGAAGCAAGCGGTAATTGATGAACCTGTCATGGCCCTTCCTGACCATACAAAGCCATTCGAAGTTCAGACCGATGTATCTAACTTTGCGATAGGTGGAGTGTTAATGCAAGATGGTCATCCCATAGCTTACGAGAGCCGTAAGTTAAAGGAGACCGAGCGACGTTACACAGTGCAGGAGAAGGAGATGACTGCAGTGGTACATTGTCTCCGCACTTGGCGTCACTACCTATTAGGCTCAAAGTTTATGGTCAAGACCGACAATGTTGCCACAAGCTATTTTCAGTCCCAGAAGAAGCTCAGTCCCAAACAAGCACGTTGGCAAGACTTCTTGGCCGAGTTTGATATGGTATTAGAGTATTAGCTAGGGAGAATCAACCAAGTGGTTGATGGTTTGAGTAGAAAGGCTGAGCTTGCCTCCTTAAAGTTAAAGGAGTTGGCTAGTATAAGCCAATTGAGAACGAGCTCACCCGACATGATAAGAGAAGGATTAGAGAAGGACTCCATAGCAAGAAGTCTCGTAGACTTAGCGCGAGAAGGAAAAACTCGCAGATTCTGGCTAGATGAGTGTCTTCTAAATGCGAAGGGAGGACGTCTTTATGTGCCAAAATGGGACAATTTGAGGAAATAACTCTTAAGGGAGTGTCATGATACTCGGTGGGCAGGACACCCTGGCCAACAACAGACGTTGGCTCTCCTTGAGACATCCTATTATTGGCCGAAGATGAACGAAGATGTTGAAGAGTACGTGAGGACTTGTCTTGTGTGCCAACAAGACAAAGTGGAGAGGAAGAAGACCAAGGGATTGTTAGAACCCTTGCCTATCCCAGAGAGACCATGGGCGAGCATTTCAATGGACTTCATCTTAGCATTGCCTAAAGTGGGAGAATTGGGGTCAATCATTGTAGTAGTTGACCGATTCTCTAAGTACGCAACATTCATCGAGGCGCCAACAAATTGCACAGCAGAAGAAACAGCTAAGCTTTTTATCAAGCATGTGGTGAAGTATTGGGGAATTCCACAGTCGATCGTGAGTGATCGAGACCCTCGCTTTACGAGACATTTCTCGACTGAAGTATTTAA
Source organism: Protea cynaroides (assembly GCA_028583415.1). NCBI lineage: Eukaryota > Viridiplantae > Streptophyta > Magnoliopsida > Proteales > Proteaceae > Protea > Protea cynaroides. Next base: position 72,705,595 of record CM053273.1, read on the forward strand.
GGTTATTGGATCAGAACTACACTTCTCTACAAGCTTCGATCCACAAACCGATGACCAAACAAAGCGAGTTAATGCCTTACTGGAGGAGTACCTACGACATTTTGTGAGTGCTAATCAGAAGGATTGGGTCCGACTTCTTGATGTAGCACAATTCTGTTACAACCTGCAACGGAGTGAGGCATGAGGGCATACTCCATTCGAGTTAGCAATGGGACAACAACCATTGACTCCTCACACAGTGGCACAGGGATACACTGGGAGAAGTCCAATAGTGTATTTGTTTGTTAAGGACTGGCAGGAGCAAACCGATATAGCTAAGACATACTTGGAGAAGACCGCCAAGAGAATGAAGAAATGGGCTGACGAGAAGAGACGACCTTATGAGTTCAAAGAGGGGGACAAGGTCATATTAAAGGTACTACCCCACCAATTTAAAGTATTCCAAAAGGTAGACAAAATGGCTAGTACAACGCTACGAAGGGCATTTTCCCATCATTAAGAAAGTAGGAAAAGTATCCTACCAACTTCAGTTACCTACCTGGCTGAAAATACATCAAGTCTTCCACATAAGTTGTCTTAAGCCTTACTATGAAGATGTGGAGGACCCGACAAGAGGTGTTTCACAACCTGGCCCAGCGACATTGATGCCATCATTTGAGAAGGAGGTTGAGAGCATACTAGCGAAACGTATCACCAACAAGGAGGGAGTCCCAACACAGAAGGAGTACTTAATCAAGTGGAAAGGACTACCTGAACGAGAAGCATCATGGGAACGAGCTGAAGAGTTATGAAAATTTGAGAAACAAATCCGAAAATTCCATGATGAGAAAAATGGCTAAGGACTCGTCGAGGACGACGAAGGAATTGGTGGGGGAGGATTGTCACAAACTTGTGGGCTTACCCCACCTTAAACAAAGAAACTATTCCATTGGGCCAACCCACTATGAAGCCCAATACCTACATACTAGAAGGTCCTACCTAGAGTCTTCCACACTTGCATAGAAATGAAGAATACTCTAGAAAGGAGATTATATATTTAGAGAGTAGTAGAGAAGCATCTAGTAGTATTGAAAGTTCTAGAGATAGTTCTAGACAATTCTTTACACCATTGGATTAATAACACATGTACAAATCCTAGCCATTGATTTGTAAGGCCTCCAAGTATAAATAGGGGTTAGCCACCCTCATTTGAGATAACAAGAGTTGAGCATTCTCAAAGCATTCTAAGCTTCCTTTCTAAAAGTGTCTCTTGTTCTCTCTCTCTCTCTCTTTGTGTGCTAGCCAGGCTTGAGAGACTTAGCAACAAGGGAGTCTTGAGTGAGTAGGCTGACTTTTGTGACGAATAGGAGGGTTGCACGAGTGCCGCACGGGAGAGTTAGCTTCTTCAAAGAAGAAGTCCATGACAAGGTGTTGCCTTCTCCCGCTGTCTCTGTCTCATACTCTTGTGTCATAAGGTTCCAGAAAAGGAAATGAAAAGGTTAGTGAAAATATTTGAAAGAAGGGGAAAATGATGGCTATATTAAACATATCACCTTCCTTTTTGCGTTTAATTTTTACACAAAATAAAAATAAAATAAAAAATTATTTATTTCATTATCTTTACTATTATTTAGGTTTTTGTTTGGTTTTTATCCATTTATAAAAAAATAATAAAAATCATTTTTTTACAACAATTATAATATATTTTGTAACTACTATGTATTATGGATTATACAATAAAAAATAGATTTAAGATATCATTCACATATAAAGAAGATAACTGGGTTAAAAAAACTTACAGAGTTCTTTGAAGTTATAGAAATTTCAAACCTTGATATCTTAAGATTTTCTTCTACGAGAATTAAAATTTGAACACATTTGCAATTATATGATGTCATTGATATCTATTGGAGTTTATCAGAGTTGAACAATCAAAAAAATCTATCTAAAGTGGTTGAAACTTGAAACCAACCGTCTCTTCCTGTATCCAACGAAGCTGATCAGAGTTGAACAGTCAGAAAAATATATCAAAAGTAGTTGAAACTTGAAACCAATGTTCTCTTCCTACTTGACAGTTGAAGACATTTTTGTTTTAACTTCAGGGAATAAATGGTAAAAAATACAAAGTTTTTTTTTTTTTTTTTTTTGCTAAAACACAAAAATGGGTCTCGACTTCTTTATGATTTTTATATTATTCTTATTTATTTTAATTAAAACCAGTCATAAATAAGGATGTAGATGGATAGCCGAAAATCCAGATTCGATTCGAATTTGCATCCGTTTAGGATAATCCAAATGCATATAATCGAATTTGGATTCGAATTCGGATAACTGGATTGGAGCCGGATGCGAATTCGTATTTGACTGAAACTCCGCCTCGTCTAGTCTTTTGTTTTTTCTGGAAAGTTTAGTCATGTGTTTAGACACTCATACCCTTAGGGTTATAAGTATATAACCTTCTCTCTTTTCGCTTGATGCGTCTTTCTGAGCGGCTGATTTCTCTTTTCTTGCGTTGAGGTCTTAGGGAAAAAAAAAGATGAGAAAATAAAATTATAGGGTTTCCAATGCAGACGCCGATCGTCGATTGCAGGTTTGTAGCTGCAGGCTGTAATCTCCAGCTCTTCATTATCTTCTAAGCTTCTTTAACCCCTTTCCCTTATCGCTGTTTTATGTTTTCTCTTTGCTTTCGATTTTTGTTTGCTTTGTTTTTTTCCCATTGTTTTTACAGCACTCTTTGTTTTTACATAACTCTTTTTAACATCATAATCTCTAGGCGATCTTTGGCTCTTTGCGTGATTGCACAGTTGCATTTAACCCTTGTCCTTTCTTTTACGGTTTGGGTGGGTTCAAAAGAATGAAAAAAGATGTTTGATTGATTTGTTGGTTCTTTTATTTCCTTCTGGTAAATGAAATCTTATTCCCTTTTTCATTTTATAATCTCCCATCTCAGTAAGGCAGTAACTCTTTGTTTAACAGGAACATATTCATGCTTGTAAATTGGAAGAGAATGTACTCGGCAAGAGCTCTACGATCTGATTGAATCTTCTGCGTCATAGAAGATTTGGGTTGGTTCAATCCGGATTCGAATCGGATTTTAACCAGATGTTTCGTTAAAATTCGAATTCGGATATGAGATTTAATAAATCTGCCGGAGCTAGATCGAATTCGGATGGGGTGAATAGATTTTGGATTCGAACTCGGATAGTATCCGTACCGAATCTGATCCGATTACATCTCCACCCATAAATGATACCAAAAGTATTTACAAAAGAATAAAAAATGTTTAGAATGGAAACAAAATTATACTAAAGAGAACTTTAGTTTGAAGTGACATTTTTGTTGACATACAATTTATGCCGTTGACTTTGAATTTAAAATAAGCTCTTTTACCTAAGATTTAAACCTTATATAAGATTGAAATGATAGGAACATATGGTTTAGAAACAAGCTTGCCGTGTCAAATTTCCTAACGTCTAGTAAAAAATGTTATGAAGACTCCATATAGCTTGAATGGATATGACTTGAATCCATCCTAGTCCTCCTGAATCTAGACCATATCTGCCATTTGGACTGTTGAGATATGTAAGACCAAATTTCTTAAAAATAACCTACCATAAAATCCATGATTGATTCTTCTAAAGCATCTATCACATCTTCTGTCTAACTTTCCAAATTTTTTCCATAACTTCGTATGGTTTTTTCATGAGTTGCCTGGAAATGAAAGAATATGACATAACAAGACATAAGTTTTTTTCCTCCATAGATATGATATAAATGTATTTGGATCGTCTGTAGTCATACTATCGTATTCGGGCGACTACAAGGACTGCATGACTCTAGAAAATCCAAATCCATTATAAAGGGTTCACACAAAGCCAATACTAATTGAATACATTCACTTAAAAAAGATATGTTCAATGAAGATTTAATTAGTCATTTGAAACTTTGGCTTTAAAGCACTTTCTTCCCAAATATATAATTGCATATTTAATCTGAATTGATTCAATATTTTTATATATGGAAAAAAAAATATCAATACTTAGGTGGTTTCAATTTCTTCTATTTTCATGTCTTATCTACATAATTAAACAAAAGGACTAGAATGCCATATTGGTATGAAATAATATCATGAATTTGGAGAAAGTTTTCTTTGAAGTTAAATTTTCAATATAATAACCTCTCATTATTTCTGAATTTTAAGTTAACCCTCATGAATTTTAGAAACAAGCTTGCTGAAACCAGACACGAAACTGAAATTGGGATCCTATTTTAGGTTATGCATCCTATGTGGAACATTGACACCGATTCCAAAAGGTATAGGGGGTAGGGATTAGGGCGCCAAAAATAAGGGTATATGAGTAACTCAAAAATAGGGGTAGAAAATAAGGGGTGTCGATTTGGATGGAGGGCTCCGACGGTGTTGGCCATCCAATGGGGTTGCCGCCTCTTCTCCTGAACTTCTGGGAGAAGAGGATGTGGATCCAGGCTTTTGTATCTATTTGACAAACACCAACATCTGGAGTCAATGGGTGTTAATAAGAAAAATCCATGAGGAAATATGTTCATCACTTACTTTGAATTCAATAAAAGAAAAGAGAATAAAATATTTGAAATAGACGAAAGTTTCACATAAAATCATCTATTGTAAAATCATCTATTGTCTTGTTGTCACTCTTGTGTCCTTTATTTCAAATTTTTTTGTTTCTTTTATTTTCTAAACATCCAAACATAATCTTAGTGGAAAGTTGCATGTATTGTCGTGTTATGTCACTTACCCATTGGCAGCTATCTTTGATTCTTAAGGTCAAAATGGTAATTCGGCAGAGGCATGCTTTCTCTCTCTCTCTTCCCTTATGTCTGTGTGGAATTGTGGGGTCACTACATATTTTACATGATAACATTGATATATCCTCTCAATTTGGCTTTTTTTATGAAAAAAAAGGGAGAAAAATTACTATTAATGGTGTCACACCCCAATTCTGTACCAACCAGAATGGTGTGATGAACCGTCAATAAACCAACGGTTCAACCAGGATCTCAAATAGGTTGTGTCCATTTGCTTAAACCATACACATCCACAACCAAAATTAGAATAAATACACGGTAGCGGAAGTCTTTAATATTAAATGAACTGAGAGTCTAAAGATGATAACATAAATAAATTATTCAATTATTTTCAAAAGAACTAAGACATAAAATAAAATAATTTAATCAATTACATTGTCTGTATAATTTAAACAAAACCTAATCTAAGACGCATGAGTTGCACTCGCATGACGAATCATGCGACTCCATCATAACTTCTGCATCCATTGTCGCCGCATGCCCGTATGTTGGAGCATTCATATAATCTTCCACTGTCGTACCTGCATCATCAAATAAAAATATTCGAATTCGAAAAGGGTGAGCACACATCACGGCTCAGTAACAAACAAAACAATGCAACAAACATATGCATGCATTCAATTCATATCTTTGGTCTGGTTCATAAGTTTGCAATGTGCAATAGAAAGGATAGGTGGCCGCCGCACCTCTATACACGAATGTGTGGAACCGCCCAATGGATCAAACACTTGCCGCCCCACATGCACCCACCATGGAATAGAGATAGAGCTAAAGTGCTTATGATCGCACCGCATCACACTTCCCCTGATGCTCTATCCATACCAACACGCAAGCCCCTGTTGGCGAGGGCTTGCAAACTGGGCTCACAACTAATCAATCCTAATGTCAAACAGTGTATTCAAGGCCTCACCCCAGCATCCCTCAATACGTCCATAGAGATAGAGCTAAGGCCCCCCGACAGAGTCAGAGACTACACGGTCCGAGACCACCTCCCCTTATGCCCTATGACGTAATAGTTCTACTAAGGTGATGGCGATACGACGATGTTAGTGGACAAGACTGGAGTAGAGATAGAGCTAGAGTTTGGTGACCAGGATGAACCACAGTGTCACATCCTCCCCTTGATGCTCCACTCGCATCAAGTACACTAACCACACACATACATTCACATGCATATTCCTAGCATCATCATCATCATGTTATAATAAACGAAATTAAATATGCATGAACAGTAATAACAGGAATAGTGGATGACATGTGATATGCACATTACAATCATACAAGTATAGAATCATTCATGGTATTGGACTTAATAAACGAAAATAGTTTATTATTAGCCAATTAGTTTAGGTCTTGTTCCCTCACCTTTGATTGAGTGTAGATCCTCGTTCAAGCTTTATGAATCACTTTTTAAATCACTAGAAAGACCTAACAAGTCGATATATTTTAATTAGAATTAATTCTAATATATTTAGACTAACAGAAATTGTAGGGTCGCAGGTAGGGTAGCACCTAGGGTAGCAGTTTTCTACGACCCCAGGGTGTAGGGTCGCAGGTGGGGTCGGATTCCATTCGACCTTTCGTGCGACCACACCCTCCCTGGGACTTCCCGAGGGCATGTGGTCGATCATATGGTCTCGTAGGGTCGGATATCATTCGACCCTACGTGCGACCACACGTGTTCTGAGTCGACCTTTCATTCTAAAGTCCATCCCTTCATGTTTGGATCCTTTAGCTTACTTTCATGGTCCATTCTATGATTGTTCTATGGCTCAAGACTACAATTTATACACCATTCATTGTCCATAATGATTTTCTCCATGGAATCTCTTGAAACTTGTCCATGGACGGATGATTTGGGTTTCTCCTAATCCTATGTTCTTCATAACTATTCTAGGCTCTCTTATTCAGGTAGGGAATTAAGTTCATACCTTAATTCAGAGGTTTCTCTGAACTTCCTCCTCTTCCTTAGTCTTCTTCTTTAAATTTCATTCTCTTCTTCTCTTCCTTCTCTTTCTCTCATTTTCAATTAGGGTTCTAAAGGAGTGAAAGAGGCTAAGGGACGTCCTATTTATAGAGGAAAACCCTCCATAATAAGTCTCAATGAGTTTAGGAAAGACCCCCTTTGAATTAGGAAGGTTTCCTAATTTCTGGATTCTATCTGCTATCGTAGGGTGCAGAATCCGTCGACCCTACGTTTTTCTAGTCATGCGACCCCACGATTAAAAAGTTATGGGTTGGACTCTTTTGAGGTGGGGTCGACCACACCTGTTTTGGCATGCGACCCTACCCTCATATTTGACTGTTTTTGGGTTAGACTTCATACCTAGTCTTGTGGTTTCTTCACGCACTTGGTCCACTTGGCTCGACCATGATAGGTAGACCAGGTACAAGGTGGTAAGACCGGTTAGTTCGATACGGGTCTTACAAATGGGATAGAAACTCTGCAGTGGGAACATCAGTAGTTTCCCTTTTGTGCATCCTCCAAGCATCAGTTGCTAAAGAATGTGTCAAAGATATATGTCATCTATGTTGCTTGGAAATTATTACAAAACTTGAAATCGTAGAGCATATTAAAAAGTTCTAATAAAACTAAGTAAAGCTGATAAACACATTTTATGAGTGAATTTAGGGCATAAAGTATGCATCTCTTATTCTATTTATGATGCTTCTCGGGTATTTAATGTTGTTTTTATGTTTGTAGAGTGTAGGTGAAAGAATGGAGAAATTCGAACTTGAAAAGATCATTTTATGCATTTTTTGTGATCATGTCCAGTTAACTGACCTAGTCAACTCAGCAACCGTGAATAGAGAGGAATTTTATAAGGGGAGCCACGAATTTTGTGTATAAGATCAACCTTAAACAAAGTAAAAAAGCAGCCCAATCTTATGTGAGAGATTCTATTCTCTTGAGAAAATATTCCCTACTGATTTGGAATGGAATTTATAAGGTGGAGATTGCTATATCTTTGGGGTTTCCTATTTTTTTTTCTCTCAAGATTGATTTCACATTTGGAGATTGGCATGACATGAAAGAATGGAAAGCTTTAATCGATTATAGAAGTTTTCAAGAAAAGATAATGATGTCAAACATACAATGAATTGTTGTAAGATCTTTTTCTACTCAAGATTTGTCCACATACAATGAACCTATAAGGTTGGCATTTGATTACCAAAATTATCTCCACAAAATCTCTTGTAATCTAATTGTAAAGATTGATTGTGATCTTTGCTCAATTGTATATATGTGATACTCAGCAACAGAAAAAGCATCCAAGAATTCTATTGTAAGCAATTTTTTTTAGTTTTGAAAATTTATGAGAGAGTTCAAGAGTCTTATTTTCTTCTTGCTTGAGTTTTTTTTTTAGTTTTAATTTCAGATTTAGAACTCTTTAGTAGGGTAGATCAATATAGGTTGTACCCCATTACTATTTTAATTTAGGGGAGAATGCTCTCTTTGTAATCGTTTGCGCATTGCCTTGGAGTGACAACAAAACGACAAACAACGACAGAGAAATCTTCCAATGAAATAAGTTTTTCTTACATTCTTTTATTTTTAATTTCGTTCTCTTCTTGCAATAGATATGTGTTACTTTATGGATAATATAGTGATTTCTTAAATCTTCATGGCGTTATAAATTGGTTATTATTGTTTTTGTTTCTTGATTAGTTTTTATGTGAAGTAATTAGTGTATTAATTCATTAAAATCCCTTTGGTACGCTTTGCCTTATTTGAGTTAGGATAATAGTGATTCCTTCTTGACATCAACCCGTTACTGCACGATACTGTGCACTTGCGGTTACATATTTAATTAATTTCCATAAAAAACTCTCATGGCCAGATATAGCGTTGGAAGGCTTAAAATCAAATTAATCATCAGTTGACTACCTTTCCAAATCTCAATGTTGGTGCATCCCTTTTTCCTCGCACATTCTACTCCATGTAGATAAAAAAGATCCTCTATCTGGTTGTCGAGTGGCAGTGAGGATCCCAACTGCACATAGTGCATTGGCATGTTCACCGATGCACTATTAGCGACAGGGATCCTTATTGCCGCTTGGCAGTCACTACAGAGAATTCCGGTTCCTATGCCAAAACCCCCAAACTTCGCACTCCTCTGCTGATCCTGCAAAACCAGAATCTGTTTCAGTTGTCAAAATGTTACTTTTTTGGAATAGGGTTATCGTCCAACCGCCCATATATGACTTAGACTCAAAGATCCCATATGTGATAAGTGTTGTGGTATTAAGGTAAAGCATCTCAGAGTAGATATGTAGATAAGGTCCATGATGGTCAGGTGTAACCAGTAGTTTATTGATGATTTGGACAAATCTAGTTTGAGGGTGGAGGACCATTTTTCCACCAGTTTGAGGATTGGGAGCGGGTTTGATGGTTCATGTTTGAAAACCATCAGGTTTCTATAATGCTAGATGAAGTAGCCAATCAGAAACTGTTGTTTCATGTTGCCCAGTCCCTGCCCCTTGTATGCAACTGCCTAATTAGTTAGATTTGCTAGGATCTCAAACCTGTGGCTGACAATGCTATTTAGGGCTTCCCTTTGTTCTTTTCCCTTAACAAAGTCTGAGTACCAATGCAAGTATGGATATAATGAGCCACATGCACATGAGCCAAAACCATATGAGAGGGAGTAGGTGCTCTTGAATGTATATAAAAGAGAGATAGAACTCTCTTTCTTACATTTTTCAGTATTGAGAGAGTATGTCATCTTCGAGTATATGTGTGAGAACGTGGATTTACAACATACAAGACTCTAGGGGGTTTTCTGTTTCTGCAAGCAGAGAAGGGTAAATACTAGGTTAGCAATACGTAGTCCACCACGTTATTTTATTTTAATTTTTTTAGGTAATTAGTCCACCACGTTGATTAGAATCAAGTAATTCTTCTGTTTTGGCTCACATTTTTCTTTTGTATTTTAATGTGTGTAATTTTTATGGACGCAAACATACAAGCTAAATCAGGTACTTCTTCTGGCTGCCACTCACTATGCAATCTTGGGAGCAATTTAATTGATCTCTTCAAACAAGATTACATCTTTATAGGCTAGCTATGCATAAACACAAGGTCTCTTAAGGGGGTGTTTGGTAACACTCCAGAAGTTGGATTCTGACTTCTGGAGCATAAATGGAGTATGAGTCTATTTGGTAACCTTGTTCGGACTTCTGGAGAATCCATGGCTGAACCGGCTCCAAATAGTCTCCAAAATCCGAATCATCTCTTCCCTGTACTTTAGGGAGGAGGGAGACGCCCCCGTCGAATGGTCGATACGTGGCTCTTGGGAAAATCCGAACCCCACGTCCAAGCCGACACCCCCTGTCTGCTCGGCTTGTCGGCTGGATGTCGGCTCAGACGTGGGGCTCAGATTTTCCCGAGAGCCACGTGTCGGCCATCCGACGGGGGCGTCTCCCTCCTCCCTGAAGTACAGGGAGGAGACAATTTGAATCCTATTATATTTGGGTCATGCGTTCGGTATGGGACATTGACACTGATTCTAAAATGGTAATTCGGCAAAGGCACACTTTCTCTCTCTCTCTCTCTCTTCCCTTATGTCTGTGTGGAATTGTAAGGTGTCTTCATGTAATAATCACTACTAATTCTAGACAGTTTTCTTGTCACACCCCAATTCCACACTGTTCAGAATGGTGTGATGAACCGCTAAACAAACAACGGCTCAACCAGGATCTCTAATAAGCTATCCCCGCGTTATCCAAACTTTACACGCATCCACAATCATAATCAGAGTAATACACAATAGCGGAAAATTTATAAATAATATGAACTGAGAACTAGAATGATACCCATAAATAATATCAAATTATTCTGTGTTTAACTAAGACATAAATATATAAATACCAATACATGTCTTCTAAATCCAAATAAGAAAAACTACAAAATATCTAATCGAATACACACGAGTTGCACTCGCAAGAGGAGTCGTGTGTATCGTCTTCAGCTCCAACTTCCATAGCTGCTATAGTTCCATACGCTGACGCGTTCATATAATCTTCAACAGTATATCCTGCATCATCAACTAAAAATATTCGACGTCGAGGGGTGAGCACACAACACGGCTCAGTGAGTAGCCAAAACAATGCAACATTACATATGCATGCAAAAAGTCAATTCATATCTTTGGTCTTGGTTTATAGTTTGCAATGTGCAATAGAAAGGTTGGGTGATCAAAGGTTAACGTTTATTGATACCGCCTCTATACACAGGGTGTGGAAGTCCGCTCGAAGGTTAACGTTTATCGTCGTCCCCATCTACCCTACCATAACATTATACAACAAAGGTTAACGTTTATTGCTATATAATGCTATACCAACACGTAAGCCCCTGTTAGCGAGGGCTTGCAAACTGGGCTCGCTACTAACCAATCCTAATGCCAAACAAGGTATCCAAGGCCTCACCCCAAAGATCCCTCGGAACATCCATAGAGATAGAGCTAAGGCCCCGGTAGAGTCGAGACTACAAGGACCGAGACCACCTCCCCCGATACTCTACGACATAATAGTTCTCTAAGGTAATGGCGATACGACGATGCCAATGCACAAGACTTGAGTTAGAGATAGAGCTAAAGTGCCGAGACCCGCCAAAGGTTAACGCTTTATTGACGTTCTCATCACACCTCCCTGATACTCTCTCGCATCAAGCACACCAACCACACACATACAAGCACATGCCTATTCCTATCATCATCATCATCATCATCATGTTATAAACAGTAAAGTAAATATGCATGAACAAGTAATAGAAATATTGGATGACATGCTGTATGCACATTACAATCATATTCACATAGAATCAAACATGGCATAGGACTCAAGAAAAGAAAAACAGTTTATTATTAACCAATTTAGTTTGGGGTTAAAGTTCCTCACCTTAGCTTGCTAATAGATATTTTCCAAGCTTTCGATTCACTGTTATAACGGTATTATATTGCTAGCAAACCTAACAAAGTCGATAGAACTTAATTAGAATTAATTCAGAATTTAAAAACCATTCTGTCAACTGAGGGTCGATGCTAGGGTCGATGGCTCTATCGACCCTCCCAAAGATTCCGCAACTTCCCGAATGCTTAGGGTCGATGGTCTGAAACACCTAGGGTCAGATGGTCTATCGACCCTCGGTGCGACCCTTGGTGCACTCTGGTCCAATTTCCACTTTTTAATCCATTCTTCGTGTTTGGGGTCCTATGGCTTGCTTCCTACATTCACCCAACATTCATTCCATGGTCTAGAACCATGTATGATTCATCTAGATAGCTTTCGTGCATCCTCCCATGGTTTTCCATGAAAACCTAACCATGGATGGATGGTTTGGGTTTCTTCGAAATCCTACACTCAACCATATCTAACCTAAGGTCTGTAGAAACTCATGGAATTAGTATCCATACCTGGGAAGATTACTTTCCTCTGCAATTTCTTCTCCTTTTTGCCAAGCCTTCTTCCTAGCCTCCTTTCTTCCTCTCTTCCTTCTTCTCTCTTTCTCTCAATTCAATTAGGGTTGTGAAAGGAGTGAATGTGGCTTAGGGACGTCCTTTAAATAGACTAGGAATGTCCTATAATAATCCCATTGAGATTTGGAAAGAATCCCAACCGAAAATTAAGAAATTTCCTAATTTCTATATTCGTCAGAAACCGAGGGTCGATGGGAGGGTCGATGATCCCGTCGACCCTAGGGTCTTAAGCTGTCTGACCCTCCCTCAAAAACTGAGGGTCGATCTTTCTGGTTTGGGAGGTCCGACCCTGCTTAGCTGGGTGTGCGACCCTCCCCTAGAATTAAGTGTTTTTGGGTCGATTTCATACCTGGGATCTCGATCTCCTTCATGCCCTTGGTCCACTTGACTCGACCATGATGGGTAGACCTGGTTCAAGGTGGTAAGACCGGGTTAGCTTGACACGGGTCTTACAATTCTTCCACTATTAATGATGATTTTGTAAGATGTCTCCATGTAATAATCACTACTAATTCTAGACAGCTTTCTTCCACTATTAATGATGATTTCGCCAGTCTGATCACTACTAATTCTAGATAGTTTTCTTCCACTATTAATGATGATTTCACCAGTCTGATCATCGGATATATATATAGAATAATTCTCTATATTGAATCCTTTTTGGATCCACATCCTCTTTCCAGAGGTTCGGGAGGAGGGGCGGCAACCCCAATAGATGACCGACACCTGAGACTCGGGCGAATTCGAGCCCCAGGAGTTGACCATCTAACGGAGGTGCCGCCTCTCCTCCCAAACCTCTAGGAGGAGAGGATTTGGATAATTCCTTTTTTTCCTTTTGGAACAATCCAAATTATTGAAACACAACTGTTGTTTTACATAATAAATTCAAAGAACTATTTTAAAATTATGAAAATTAATAAATTACTACATATTTTACATGATAACATTGATATATCCACTCAATTAGGCTTATGAAAAAAGAAAAAGAAAAATTACTATTAATGGGATAGAAACTCTGGAGTGGGAACATCAATAGTTTCCATTTTGTGCATCCTCCGAGCATCAGTCGTTAAAGAATGTGCCAAAGATATGTCATCTATGTTGTTTGGAAATTATTACAAACTTGAAATTGAAGAACATATTAAAAATGTCTAATAAAACTAAGTAAAGCTCCCATGGCCAGATATGACGTTGGAAGGCTTGAAATTAAATTAATCATCAGTTGACTATCTTTCCAGATCTCGATGTCGGTGCATCCCTTTTTCCTTGCACATTGTACTCCAAGCAGAGAAAAAAGATCTTCCGTCTGGTTGTCAAGTGACAGTGAGGATTCCAACCTCACATAGTGCATTGGCATGTGCACCGATGCACTATGAGCGGCTGTGATCCTTACTGCAGCTTGCTAGTCACTACAGAGAATCCCGGTTCCTACGTAGAAGCCCCCGAACTTTGCACTCCTCTACCGATTTTGCAAAACCCAAAATTTGTTTCAATTGGCAAAATGTTACTTTTTTGGAATAGGGTTATCGCCCAACCGGCCATATATGACTTGGACTCAAAGATCCCATATGTGATATGTGTTGTGGTATTAAGGTAAAGCATCTCAGAGTAGATATGTAGATAAAGTCCAGGATGGTTAGGTGTAACCAGTGGTCTATTGATGATTTGGACAAATCTAGTTTGAGGGTGGAGGACCATTTTTCCACCAGTTTGAGGATTGGGAGCGGAATTGGAGGTTCATGTTTGAAAACCATCAGGTTTCTATAATGCCAGATGAAGTAGCCAACGACTGCCCCTACTGAAATGATTTTACAGTGTGGAAGTATGGTTGTATGAGAATAGTTCATCTGCATGTACTTGTATGCTCCTTGGGATCCCATCAACATCCATGTCCAATGGGTCACACACTACATTGATGGTGATGGGATTTCATATTTGGAGAATACATGTATATGCAGGTGATCCGAACTCTGACTGTATGGCTAAGCACCAATGAGATGAGGTGGAATACAGCTGTTGCCCACAAAATTTTTGGTCTGAATTCCTAGTGGGCTTGTTGCCCATAATTTTTGAGAATCTGCAATAGGACATGCCAAGGTGCTTCAATTTTAGAATGACATAGTGGGTATGAAGAATCAATTGGGAGGAACCGTGATAATTTGGACCATGTATTCAAACCTCCGATCATCCTTATTTCTTTTAAGCGGAAGGGTTTCTTGTCCGGCTGTGTGGCTCCTACACCAGCGTGGGGACCTGTGGGAGATGGGGTGATCATTTCACATCTCCTGTGTCTAAGCGCAGATACACATTGCCAGACGGGAAACTTTTTCCCTTATTTAAAAGTTGTAGAATATTTCATGGATATCAACAAGTTTAGACGTAAGTGGATCCACATGATAGAGAACCCTACATCCACTAGCCAATGGGAAGTGCATGAAAAGTGAGATTAAATTTCTATGAAATTATGAAATGATTTTCAATTATAAATCATGGTATTAATATAGTTTTTATTCAGAAGAACTTGGGTCACAATGTAAGCTTTTCCACAGTTTTCGGTTGGCCAAGAGGCAACATAACATTTTGGACATCCAATGGGAAATGAACCTTATGTAAAAGGAAATGTGTAGCCAACAAAAACATAATATGTTAATGTGAAAGGGGTTATTTGATGCCTAGACCAGAAAATTTGAGAATCCAAAGACTCGAAGATGGGATAGGAGGGACAAATCTTCATGTACAAGGGGTGAGGTTTTGTGCGCTTTTGAGGGTGGATGAGTTTGACCATGGAATCCCTTAACTGGTCCGCAGTGATCAGCAGACCCGAAAAACTTTTCCCTATGTAAATAAATGGGAGCATATATATTTAAATCTAAATCCAATATTGGACATGACCAATTTAAACCATTTTCTAGATATCTAAAAAGTCAAGATTATCATATCACTCTTCACATGGTAAAACATGGTTTTAATTTTACTAATCTAGCTACTGCATGTTTGGTATAACAAAAATACCCAAAAACGAATTTGAGATATTATCAATATACCAAAAACAGTTTTTTTCACCCTTATAACCCATCTTCTTTTGACAGTTTTACCCCCTTTCACTTAGCCCATTTCTTTTTCTCTCTTTCTCCTAGGACAACTTCAAAACCTTCCTTCCCCAGGGTGAAGAAACAAACAAAAAATGCTCCATAACAGTAATGAACATCAAAGTAAGGAACAATAGACTGAGAGAAAATGCATGATTACAATAGCTAGGAGCTTTATACGTGATTGTGAAACAAAACTAAGTCAACAACACTTTCAGTAATAAATGAAATCATAGTTTGAGAATTTAGCATCAAACTTAGAGCCAGGATAATCATCCTTTTTAAAGCCATAGAAATCGTCTCCAAAATCATTACCAAAGTAATCTTGAAGTGGAGAATAAACCTCTTCAGAGAGATGGAAACTTCTTGTTGCTATCACTGATCGCCCAAGCTTCCTTAACTGGTTGGACCTATGTAGGAGGAAGCATATAGGCAAGTGAGGGAAGGTTCATAACCCTAAGGCCACTCTGATGTCTAAGTTAGAACTGAATCCAAGCAGTATAGAGCTCGATATGAGAATATGAGCTCCTAAAACGTGGGTTTAAAAGGGAAAGATCAATTGAGAGAGTAAAGAATTGGATCCGTTTACCTTAGGATTCTGCTGTATACATAGGAGGAGGCATCAGTGGCGTAAGTTCTAATTTGCCCCTGAGGGATTTAGCATGATCTGTGATCTTGTTGTAGATGCCATCCTTATCCCGAACTGTCCACCCTATAGAGTGAGCTGCAAGCTACTATGTGGGTTGGAGTTAGAGTCTGATGAGGAGAGTGGGTGCAAGCCCACAACCCAATCCTGAATATGTCGCAGTTGGTCGCGAGTAAAAGGGCTAACAACCGTTGGATGTAAATATCTAAGAGTCTTCTGATGGCCGCTCCGAGATCTTTGTGTATGAATGATCTTTTGGTCCATTAAAATAAGATTCGTCCTCCACACCACCATTGTACATGCAATCCTTGTCATCATTGTAGTCATCCTTTTTTTTTTATGGGTCCAATTTTAAGTTACAATACTGGGATGGGAAAGAGAACAGATGCAAGAGAGGAAACTCGAAATTGCTATTTGAATTTAATTTCTACACAATTTAGTCCTGCATTCTTATCAAGTAAATTCTGTGAACGATCCCACTACAACACAAATAGCTAGAGATGTAAACGGATCAAATTCGGTACGGATATATTACTATCCGAATTCGAATCCGAATTCTATTCACCCCATCCGAATTCGATCCGGCTCCGACAGATTTGTTAAAAATTAAATCCGAATTCGAAGAATTCGAATTTTTACCGGGTATCCGGTTATAATTCTCTTCGAATCCGGATTAAACCACCAAGCACCTGTACCTGTGTGTATCCATTTTGTAGATCTAGGTTGCGATCAAATTTGGGCCAGAGAAGAGAAAAGTAACATAACTGGAAAAATGACAGATTTTTTTTTTTTTAACAAATCTTTTTTTAGTTATAGACTTTGCATTCATCTCTACCATCTCAAGTTACTAAATGGTTTCCTTCCTCATCCTCTCTCAAATCAGATCCGTTATGTAGCTTCCCCTCCGCTTGTGCTCCACGAATGTTCTAAACTTTGAAAAAAGAAACAGAAAACACTGAAACACCACTAGTTTTGAAACTGAAAATCCCATCCCAATGAAAAAAGAGAACGTAAGAGCATAAAAAAGGAAAAGCAATTCTTCCAAGATTTGCTGCTACCATAAAAGCCCAAAACATAAAACAAAGTAGAGCTGCCCACTTAAAAGGTCATAAATAACAAATAAAGAACCAGAAATAACCTAAAATTGCAAAACATTCTACGCAGCTTCGAAGGCTCTTTTCTCTCAAACGCAGAGAGAGAGAGAGAGAGAGAGAGAGAGAGAGAGAGAGAGAGAGAGAGAGAGCAGTAGAACTGAAAATCAAGAGGCAAAATAAAAAAGAAGAAAGAGAGAGAGGGATCATCCAAATTGAAAACAGAGTTGTTCAAAGCAGAAATATGAAGGGGCCCTTTTCTCTCAAACGCAGAGAGAGCTAAAGCAGCGGAAACTGAAAATCAAGAAAGAAATGAAGAGGCAAAAGTAAAAAGAAGAAAGAGACAGAGGGATTATCCCAAATCGAAAACAAAGTTGCTCATCATAGCAGAAATCTGAAGGAATGTGACACTTACTTAGAACTCGTTCGGCTGAGAATCTCTTCGAAACGTCCTTACAAAGCATCTTTATCAAAAGATCCTTTGACACAGGCGACACAGAGTAAAACTTCCGAGTAGGAAAGCTGAGATTCTACGAAGCACCGACTCAAAGATTTCAACAAAGATGGAGCAGCAACTCGAAACCCTATTTCACTCACTTGACTTTTGTGTTGCCCTCTTTTATTGAGAACTTGAGAATCGTTGAAGCCTCATGAAGAGAAAAAAACTAATAAAGTGCTTATATACCATATGTTTATAAGCCCTAAGGGCATATATGTCTTATGAAAAAATAAATGAAGCGGATATAATCCGATCCGTTTAAGTAGTATCTGAATTTGCATCCGACTCCGGCTTAAGTTATCCGAATTCACATCCGAATCCGATTGTTTGGATTCGGATTCCCCTAAACGGTTACAGATTCGAATCGAACTCAGATTTTCGATTATCCATTTACATCCTTACAAATAGCAATGCTCATTTCCGTTTAACAGCCCAAGTGAAGAAAAAAGCTCATTTCCGTTTAACAGCCCAAGTGAAGAAAAAAAGCTCATTTCCCCACTTACCAGTAATCAGGACATCACCAAAAGCAAAGGCAGGGGCCCAAGCCATACGATTGGGAAGGGAATGTTTTCACCTATGATTGTGAAGTGATTGGAGGGTAAAGAAATAGGAAGTGAAGGGGGCAACCAGAACTATCAAAAGAAGATGGGTGATTAGGATAAATCACTGTTTTGGATATTTTTGTTATACCAGTCATGGACAAATAAATTGATGAATTGATGAAGTGAAAATAACTAATTATGTAGTTTTCCCTTTCGACCAATTGAGATTCTTTAGTCGGAGCAGAAAACTTTTTGCCTCACTGGGCTAAGTCAAAAAGATTCCCTTCTCTCTAAGACTCTCCCAAAGCGATGTGTCTAGCGACGACCCCTACTATGACAGCAAAAGCCACTGTTCTGTTGTCCATCCAACCAGCCCAAGAAATGTGATCTGACGCATACTTCACCTGAGATAGGCGCTCATAGAGCCTTTGAGGACCACAGCCTTCTCATGTTAAGCATTATAGCATGGAGGATTGAGATCGCTTGGAAACATCATTCACTTTTCTTTTCTTCTCTTTTTTTTTTTGTGGGTGTACCCCCAAAAAATAATACCATTATTATATCGGATACTGACTACTAAAACATACTCGGGAAAACGATAAATTTAGAGGCCAGCATAATGAAAAAGAAAGAAGATTCAAGTGACCAAAATACAAGCCTATAATCAAGTCCCATCAGAAGCTCAAGAATCATCAACATTGTGTCAAGTTTCAATTACAAGTCTAATAAAATGGCATCATTCTGGAACCACCAATGCGTGCAACATAAGGCTAATGATAGACTCCATTAAATGTAAGACAAAATTCTTCAGCCAATGCTGGAAAGTCCTCTCTCATGCAAATCAGACCATGATTCCAATTGCAGAAAACACCAACTTTGTGAACCATGAGACATCTTACTGCTGTCTTCTGTTCAGGACTTCCCTTTACACACAAACATCAAAATATCCATATATTTTCTTCTTTTTCTCCCTTTGATTGGAGGACCCGGGGCTCAGGGAAGGGGGGATATTTTTGGAAAAGGAAGAAGGGGGAAAAGAGAAAGGGGGGGAAGAGGTGAGGGGTAGAGAAATCTACCTGCTGCTTAGATGAGGAACTTCTTATGGTCAAGGAGATGGGGAACTGCTGCTACGGCTATTGCTACTGCTTCTTCCTCGGCCAGGCCTGTACAGAATCCACTAGATCAACAAATAAGGCTACACAGAGATGAAGTCTATTATTCAATGAAACCATCTGGTTGAATAGGTATTTGTACAACTTGTCTCTTGTCTAGTCCTCATACACCTACTTGAGCCAAATTATACTCTCTCAAGTAACTTAAAGGAGGACTTCAGTCAGAAGAGGTGGGGATGTAAGCAAGATTCCTCTCTCTTTTCAAGGAGATCAAACAAAAATGATTTGTCATTTTTTCTTGTTAGGAAGACACCTCATTTTCTAATGAAAGGCAAGGGATGCTAACCCCAAGAGAGTAGCTCAGTTGGTAAACAACTCAAAAGAGGTCATGAGTTCTTTAACTTTAATGATGTGTCCTAATGATGTTGGCGAATCTCCAAAGGACTTATCCTGGAGATTCACCAACATCATTAGGATTTATGGAAATGAAAAGCTGCCATCTTATACTATCGTTTCCTTGTCAATAAAATTTGCAAATTCACTAAAAAAGAAAAAGAAAAAGAAAAAGAAACAATCCCCAAAGCACAGCATAGGAGAAACGAACTCCTGCTTAACAAGGTCATCAGTGGCCTCATTAGTTGCTCTAGAAGTCCATTGGAAAGAACACAACTTTGTGGGCATGTTATACATGTTATCATCTAGTGAGGTATTGACTCCAGTCCCATTAGACATTACCAGATGTCAGGACAATGCTTTGAAATTTGTGTAGGAAAGGTCAATTCTATTTCAAGGATTTGTGGGCATATTATACACGTTATCATCTAGTGAGGTATTGACTTCAGTCCCATGAGACATTACCAGATGTCAGGACAATGCTTGAAATTTGTCCGGAAAATTTCAATTCTGTTTCAAGGATAGGGAGTCAGCACAGGTGAAAACAGAGGAATAGCCCCAGAAATAATAGGTTAAATGCTTTATCTACGCCAGTAAATTGACATGCAGCCTATTCAACAGTTACAAGACCAAATAACCAATCTACATGACAAAAACAGACAACAGTGAGGGAACAGGCTACAAAACTATTGGCCTATCCTCTTTCTCAGTCTTTGACCTTTTCTTAAAATTTTTACAACAAAAACAAAGCCTTATCCAACTAAATGGGATGGGCTACACAGATTTTTACCCTTCAATTAGCTCTATTCGAGGTTATACTTGAAACAAGGCCTAAGCTATGCATGTCCTTCATGATCACCACCTCACCTAAATTCATCTTAGGTCTGTCCTCAGCTCTTTTAGATCATTCGATCTAAATCAATCACCCCTCCGTATGGAGCATCAAAAGGCCTTGTTGAACATGACCATGCCATCTCAAATGAATTTCTCATAGCTTATCATGTATTGAGGTTACTCCCAAATCGGCTCTAATGCACTAAGTCCTTACCTTATCCTTCCTAGTTTTACCACACATCCATCTCAACATCCTCGTCTCAGTTACATTGAGTCTATCTATATGATGCTTCTTAATTGCCCAACATTCCCCACCATACATCATAGCCGGTCGAATGACTTCCTTATAAAATTTTCCTTTAAGTTTTAAAGGAATACACCTATCATACAACTACTCCAAGGTCCAAACGCACCACTCCACTTTATCCATCCTATTTTTATTCCTATATATCTCCCTCTGTCCACTTCATCCATCCTATTTTAATCATCTATATCTCCCGCTCATCAATTTTCACCACCTCATTATCCATCCCTATGTGGCTAAAGTACACACTTTCATTCACCAAAAAATTACACACCATATACCCTGGCTTCGCTACTTAACTACTTATCTTAAAACCTTTTGATTCCAAGATTAACTTCCATAACTCCAACTTAGCATTAATCCCCATTTTAGTCTTGTTCGGTATGCATTACCCCTGACTATTGGGAAAGCAACACATGGGCAACGAACGCAACACGTGGGCGACCTCAGAACCTCTAAATCGCTGGGGCAAATTCGCCTTTTCATCAAAAGACCACTCTCAGGGGCACATCGCCCAACTTCCTTTGCCCTGTTCTTGTCGTTTGCAGGTCAGACCCCACAATGGAGGACCTCTACGCAGATTCTAGCGCAAGAGATTGGCGCCCACCGTGGAGAGCGTTGTGTCCACGAGATATTGTCCATTTTGGCATGGTTGAAAAGAAACCTCATCTTGAATGTATGTGGTTAAATTATCCATGACAAACACAAACAAATAAGGGCTTAAAGTTTATCCTTGTTGTAACCTAATTATAATTGAGAATGCACTACCTAGACCACTTTGGTTCTTACATTAGTCAGTAGTCACCACACTATAATACATATCCTTAACTATGTCCACGTATTTGCTTGAAACACTTCTCTAACACTAATTTTTTTTTTTTTTACAATTTAGAATTAATACTTAATGTGGGACAATTCTATATCCAAATGTGTCTTGAAAATCAGGATCCTTAAATCAATTGGAATTTGGATCTACCAAGCCTTGATCTGTCTAGTATCTAATCGAATTAGGCTATGAAATGAAATAATCAGATTATTAAATAACAGATGGGTTTGGATTTAATGCCATAATTTCACTTAATAAGGAAAAAAACATTTGAACGAAAGAGAACATTACATTACCTTCTAGGGCTACGACTTCTAAAAATTTTCCTTGGTCCCTGTGTTGCAGTAAGTTCGTTAGAACTGGAAAGACACTCAAGTTTTATAATTCATTTAAACTGTTAGAGATGACAACAAAATTAGGGCATGGGTTCTTTGTCCAACTGCATGGCTCCTGCGCCAGCGTGGGACAACGGAAGGGCATGGATGGGCATCAAACTAGGGGGCCAGTATTGTTAATTCACCCCTCGTCTTTGAGTGCAGGAGAACACAGCTGGTCAGGGATCTTTTTCCCATAAAATTATAAGGGCTGAGATTTCCTGTCCTGCTTTGTGGATCCTGCACTAGCGCAGGGTCCAATGGGACAGCAGGTACAAGTATCCAAGAGGAGTAGGAGATCATTTCACAGCCCATGTGAGAGGCGTAGGGGGCCACAACCGGACAAAAAACTTTCTCCGAAATTATAATACCTTGCGAGGACTTGGTGATCCAGAATAAGATGAAGATTTTCCATGTCTTTGAGCCAATGCTCGGCTCCTGTTGCAAACAAATGGAAAAATCAACCCAAAATAAATGGTACAATAGTATAATGTTATCTAGGTAGGTATAAATAATAGAAACAAAAAATTCAAATCTTGTAGTAGATAACTCAAGTGAAAATTTTACATTGATATTGTTTGGATAATTGCAACTACAAGAAATCCATGTGAAGCTGCTACAAATATAGAAAGTCCGATGACACATACTGAATAAAATGTTAATGAAAAGACAGGAGCTGACAGAATCAGGAACTGTTGCATTTTTATAATTGTGCAACAAGGGATGAGATTCTATGCATGAGTGGAGTGTCAATTTGACCGTTTCAAAAAATCAGTATAACTGACCAATTTCTGGATAAAAATAGAGCACACAATATAACTATAACATATTCAAGGAGAAAAATGAAAAGGAGATTAACTAAAGCTACACACAAAGGGGGAAAATGGAGAGG
Organism: Protea cynaroides; assembly: GCA_028583415.1. Lineage (NCBI taxonomy): Eukaryota > Viridiplantae > Streptophyta > Magnoliopsida > Proteales > Proteaceae > Protea > Protea cynaroides. The sequence goes on from CM053273.1 coordinate 72,728,499, forward strand.
ATGAACTAGTCGCCCTCAAGTGAAAATCATGCATGATTGTGCAATTTCATGATAGTATCATCTCTATGGTTCTGAAGCGTTAAAAGCAAAAAGGCATTGGCATCACAAGATGGTATAGCTACCTGCGAGGAGAGACTGATCTTGAACGTGACCGAGCAGGCCTACGAACAGGAGAGCGACTACGCCGACGGATTGGTGACCTTCTAGGAGGACTACGTGCTCGTCTAGGAGGAGAACTGGACAAACAGAAGATTCATTTGTACAGGAAACCCAAAAAAAAGGGAAAACAACCATGCACAACTTTTGGTAAGTCACACTCGATCCAAATTGGGTGTGTGCATAAGTGAAATTTATAAAATCTAACAATTGACACAATAAAAAGATTGCATCAACATCATATGAACTCACACAATACAGCATAACTCTTTGAATAAAAAAACTCTAAAACGAACAAACTTATATAAATCTATGTAAAGTCATTTGAGGTGGCATGGGCATGGGCATGGGCATGTGGATGCTTCAAGATGAAGGGGTGATTTGATTCTTTGAAGAAGCTAAAGAAACCAGGGGTAGACTTAAAATGACTCTAGGAGAATAGGTGAGGAATGATATCCATAGCTTAGGACTAGTAACAACTGTAGCTTTGAATAGAATTGATTGGAGAAAAAAAAAAAATCCATGTAGCCAACCCTATTTAGTTGGGATAAGGCTGAGTCGAGTATAAATTAACGTAAATGTGGTTGAATAAAAAACATGGGCACCACATAAAAAAAACACATCTGCAATAACAAAGTATAGAGGATGACATGGAAGAAAAGATTTTTCACAGTAAATTAGCAGATAGGACATAATTACATAGTACAAGGGCAGTCTCCATCCGTACCCAAGAAGAAAATCTAGTAAAAAGGAAACAGGGTTCATCTATGTCACCTCCTGGCACATGGCTAACCACAGAGCCCCACACTACAAATACATCAAGCTCATTCGGTTTTCAGAATATTAAAAGGGTGTCTCCGTGCACAAGGTTCCTGCTACTGCAGGGTCTACGGAGAGGCAGAATGCACACAGCTTTACCCAGGCAAAGCGGAGAGGATGTTTCCGTGTTTCGAACCCGTGACCACCAGGTTGCATATTGTAATGGAGAATTATAATAACCCAAGACAGCATCTTCTATTAACCCATCACTCAGAATTTAGAAAACCAACCAAAGGAGAGGCAAATAGAAACCTTAAAGTATTTGGCAATTAGAACCATGTCCACAGCATTCAAGATTTCAATTTACAGGCTTCCTTGAGCTTCTACTTATTTAGAGATTAGAGAATGGTATGGCTGTAATGCTTCTTCTCTACCAGAAATCATCATGCAGTCCTAGCTTTGCACCAATCAATAGAACAGAGAATTTTAAGTTTAGATGGCGAATTGCAGCTTACCGACGCCTCAGAGGGACAGGTGACCGCTTGCGGATTGGACTTCCACGTATTCTTCGAGGAGAAGCTCTGTCAATAACAATATACATCAATGGCCACTGAATTAATCAATAGGAAGAAAACGCATCCAAGTGAAAGGTAGCGTACCGTGCAGGAGACCTGAGCCTCCTTGGAAGAGGTGATGGAGAACGTCTTCTAGCTGGAGAAGCTGGCCTCCTTCTGGGAGGCGTTTCACCACGACGATAAGGAGATTCTCCTCGACGACGAACAGGGGACTCTACACGTCGTCGTGGAGGAGATTCTGGCCGCCTTCGGGGTGATTCACCTCTTCGATGTGCTGCCGGGGATCTCCTTCGTGGTGGTGAAAGAGGTTTACGACGTGGAGCTGTTAAAATTAGGTCACCAGAACTAGAAGTCAATGGTTACAAGCACAATAGAATAAATGGTTATATTTTTTTTTTTTTTTTTTTTTTTTTATTTAAAAAAAAAAAAAAAAAAAAAAAAAAAAAAAAATTAAAAAAAAAATATAAAAAAATTTTAAAAAATTTTTAAATTTTTTTTTTTTTTTTTTTTTTTTTTTTTTTTTTAAAAAAAAAAAAAAAAAAAAAAAAAAAAAAATTTTTTTTTTTTTTTTATTTTATTTTAAAAATTTTTTTTTTTTTATTTTTTAAAAAAAAAAAAAAAAAAAAAAATTTTTTAAAAATTTTTTTTTAATTTTTTTTTTTTTTTTTTTTTTTTTTTTTTTTTTTTTTTTTTTTTTTTTTTTTTTTTTTTTTTTTTTTTTTTTTTTTTTTTTTTTTTTTTTTTTTTTATTTTTTTTATTTTTTTTTTAATAAAAAATAAAATTTTTTTTTTTTTTTTTTTTTTTTTTTTTTTTTTTTTTTTTTTTTTTTTTTTTTTTTTTTTTTTTTTAAAAATTTTATTTTTTTTTTTTTTTTTTTTTTTTTTTTTTTTTTTTTTTTTTTTTTTTATTTTTTTTTCTTTTTTTTTTTTTTTTTTTTTTTTTCTTTTTTTTTTTTTTTTTTTTTTTTTTTTTTTTTTTTTTTTTTTTTTTTTTTTTTTTTTTTTTTTTTTTTTTCTTTTTTTTTTCTTTTTACCTCTTTATTATTAAAGAATCTACAACTGTAATATGTGGCCTACATTCTCTCTGTCGCTGCCCATCCTTTTCAACATCAGCACCAACATTATCCTTTTGGGAAGCTTCTCTTTTCTGAGTGGCAGGAATAGCTTTTGAAGGTGATGGCACTTTCTGGCGTGGAGCTAAGGTGAATCTTGCGTGAACAACATTCCCATCAATTTGTGCCTGCATCATGCCAATGATAAAATCAATTTACTGGACGCAGGCACCATAAAACAACAGAAGTTTACAACAGTATGTAAATTAAACCATACACCATCCATGTAAAGTTGAGCTTTTTCTGCATCAGTCCTCGTCTTGAACTCCACATAGCCATAACCACGAGGAAGACTAACCTGGAAACATTACCACTTCTGCATTACAAACTGGGATAGAATGAACAAGTGTGTAAACCAGAACAGAATTAAACTTGCTTACTTACCATACGGTCCATACTCAGTTCCACATTAACTACTTCACCAAAGTTACCTACAAGGTAGGAGGAAAACAAAATTGATACTGTGGAAGAAAGGAGAGTAAAGAACTCTTTACTACTCCAAAGTTGAGAGTTCAAATGTTGGTACCGTGAACCAAACAGAAGCAAAAGGAAGAAAACAAAATTGATATAGAAAGGAAGAATAGAACTTAGAATACAATCATGCACAATAGCCTCCTTCCCTACTCACTAAAAATTTCTCTTAAATGTCCTTCATTCACATTCCTGGTTAGCTTGTCAATGTGCAGAACCACAGACTCAAGAGCTGGAGATGCTTTCCTGAAATAACCAATAGCATTAGAACATATGCATGAAATGCAGAAGTACAGGTTGCAGCCAGGACTCTTCAAGTATAAGTTTGAGACCAAAGGAGTAGCCAAGGCAAGGATTAATTCGGTTCCCCAGATACCGTCAGCTGTTTTTCTTACACTGAAGGCAATTAGTTAAGCACATGAATATATCACCAGATGATTGAATTAGACTTTTTTGCTTAAGGGTTTAATTTTGAGACGGGTCCAACAATATATGCTTCCACATATACAAATGAAGACAAGAAATCTCAAACATTAAGTTTTCAGATAGCAAACTTCTCCTGCCCAAAATACCTTTTTGATCCATGAGTTTATTCTGAATAAATTCGTTACAGCAGTAATAACAGCTGTCTGGTAAATTTTGGAAAGAAAAACATTCATAAAACAAACAATCCCCAATGGTTTTCAAAATTCTCAAGTTTAAAACAGAACATTTTACAATAGAAACAACCCTAGATAAACTGGAGGCACACTAGCAGGAATAAAGATGATGAGTCATGGACTAACTAGCACATCTTTTGTAAATAAATTACTTTTCCAGTTGATATAAAAAGAACATAATTTAATCACAAAAGAACATTGCTTCCTTCTGGTGCCTTTGGCTGTACTGTTCAGGAGAGTTCAGTCAATTAGCCAGCTTAATTCTTGTGGCCTGGAAAGCATATCAGCCAACGATTAAAAAAACCATGGCTTGAATACTTGAAAATAATAAATTACGTAACATCTACGCCTACTACACACATACCCATGTTGCATAACGCATTACAACTAGGAATTAGTCAAATAGATGACTTCTTACAAAAAAAAACAATTTCATACACGTAATTTGACGGCTAAACTGCTAAATTACTAGGTTCTTTATATTGATGTTTCCAAATACAATCTGTGACTAGACTAAAAATTTTGCATGAAACATTACCTTGGTGGAGGTGAAGCTCGTTTAGCTGGTGGAGGTGAAGCCCGTTTAGATGGTGGAGGTGAAGCCCGCTTAGCTGGTGGAGAAGGACGACGCCTGGCTGCTCCTGCAGGACTGTATAAAGAAACAATACCATACTATTTTGTGAAATAATTACACACACCTCAATAACAAGTATTGTTCAGCAAATAGAAAAGAATAACTTAAAAGGGAGCAGCACCTCACCACTCTTGACCTGATAACAGGTCCACATGTTTTATAACTGCCACATGGCAGTTTAGCTGAGGCTGGAAACTTGTGGGCAGGTAGACCCTAAGGTCACCTGCTCATGAGTCAATTCAATACTAATCTGAATTTGCCAAGTTGCAAAACAAGAAATCGATTATATCTCGGACTACACGAGTGCACAGGATTACAATTTTTTTTTTTTTTGGGGGGGGGGGGGGTGGACATACATGGCGGCTATGCCTGCATTGAGAATTTTGATTTTCAATCCGAAATCTGACACATGGCCAATCCATATCATGCCCTGTATGTCAGAATTGCCACATCACTCTTCCATGTGGCAAAAACACAGCTATCACATCACTCTTACTGATGCAGTACATGTGTACCGCATGAGAAATAAGCCAGCCAAGCCAACAGCCTAGCTGGCTGGACTGCTAGCCATTGACAACTGTTGGCCAGCTGTCCATGAGAGGATCTTCTATAATTAATTGTTGCTAAGTTAGTGCTAGCTATAATTATTGTTTTTTCCTAAATTAGTGCTAGCTATAATTAGTTGTTTCCTAAAGTTAATTATTGCTAGTATTAGATACTTGCCTAAACATAAGTTTTTATTTTCAGTTTTAGAAAGTTTCTAATAGGCAATAAGATTCTTCTTCTTTTGTAAAGTTCTCTTACAAGATTTGACTTTGCTTTCCTTGCTAGTTGTCAACAAGGAAGGATTGATTAGTCTTCTTTCCTAATTGTATTCCAAAGCAACTCTATAAATATAATAGAAGAAGAAGGTTTTTAGAAAAAAAAAAAAAAAACTTTGTTGAAATTTTGGTTGCAGCTGAGTCTCCTTGGCTGTGAGACTCAGCAACAACCCCCATCCCTCCCTTCTTGATATCGATTTGGCTTCCCCTCCAAAAAAGGCATCCCAGTGCATGAGGCTCCAGTTACTGCAGGGTTTAGGAAGGGCAAAATGCACGTAACCTTACCCCCACAATATGGAGAGGCTGTTTCCAGGATTCGAACCCGTGACCACCAGGTTGCAATATGACAACCCTTAAATCTATGATTTGGCTTCCCCTCCCTCTCCCTTAAATCTCCATCGATATCACTAACCTCCCATCCCTCTCTCATCTCTCCACCGATAATCAATGCTGTGTTTCCCTCACTGATTTATGCAATCCTTCATTACATCTTGCTGCCGCAACTACTAGAAGGAGTATCAAGTTTTGCTGATCACTTTCTCCAAGGACATTGAAGTACAAGAAGACTATTGCTGATTTCCATCATCTTCAAGCACCATATTCCGCCTTGCGATTCTCTGTAAAGGATTTTACTTTCAGCAGCAAATTGAAAGTGTCATAAGTTTCTTGTCTCTTAGCGGATTGACCTCAAAGTTGGATATTGTTACAAGGGAATATCAAACTACAAGCCCTCTAAATTTCTTAGTCAACCCACCAACAGCCAGACTGGCCAGATAGATAATTTCTTCATTACTGATTTCCTGTTCGGTTAATTAATTTATCTTTGGGACTGGTTGTAATAGATCCTATTGCAAGGCTAAGGGTATAAAATTGATTGTAACCCTAGCCTTTCCATAACTTACACATGGCAAACACACAGCTGTACTGATATATTTATCGGATAAGTTTGGGTTGGGACCTCAGTCATGGTAAGATTTTGAGATTCACACTCTGGAAAATATAACTGGATTACCCACATGCTCGTGCCCCTCATCAGCATGCAGCCCTGATTTAATGGATCTCATAAAATGCAACAAAACACTATATGGTGGTCCATAAGAATGACTACACTCGACTCAAAATAAGCCTAAACACAATTACATCTGATTGACTACATGTATAATGTCCAATCATTCAACGAGAGTAATTTTTTAGATTGATGTACAATAACTCTGAAAAGTTGTAGTTGATGGATGAGAATGCCATTTGTCTTCTGATGCAGTCAAGATTGCCCATTGGGCTTATGAGTTAACATGACCTTATATTGGGGCATGGATAAGTTTTATAGGCCTTTTGTTTATGGAGTTAATGGATCTAATTTACAAGTCTATATTCAGGTGTTTAAGTTCGTTTATGGAATTAGTAGTTGTAAGAAGAGTTGAAATAGAATACTTGTAAGGTTGAAACCAAACTGTGAGTGTTGAAATAGACAAATTTCGACAGGTTTCGATCAGTTTCTGCTTTATAAGGTGGAACCTGGTTGAAACAGTGAAATTTCGGTCGAAATATGAGACAATTTGGAATCGAGCCCCAATCTCGTTTCAACCTTGGGAAATATTGAGATTTAGAACCATGCATTCTACATGATTTTGACAATAGAATCTGTTGTTTTTAAAAAGTTTGGTACAGCTGTACTTAGCAAATGTGGTGACTTGTAAAGGTTGTTTTTCCTTCGTCAATTGCTTCTCTCCCTCAATTCTTCTAGCTCTGGTTCTACAGTTCTACTATAACCAGTGATATGTCCCTACTCCCTACTTCTGTTCAACATTTTCTTATTCTCTCATTTTCTCTCTCTTCTCTTCTACTCTGCATCTCCGACACATAGTTCTCTGCTTATTTATAGCTTCTCATCTCCCAATCTAAAATTTTGAAATTTGCTTGAATCATCCTTAATCAGTTTCTCACATCTGATCATCAATATCAGTTCTCAGTTAGAGCTTGAAATATAAGTAGCCGGGGTTTCATCTCTTCCTCCCTCCCTGATTTCCAGGATTTTTATGTCAGTTGATACTGATACCCTTTACATCTGAACTGGTTTTCAGCCTGGGTAATGATGCGGATCAAGGCAATCTCTTGATCACGTGGTACTGTTCAGCCCAAGCCCAAACCTGGCCACGGCCAGCCCTTAGGCTGCTGATAGGCCCACATAGCCCCACAAGCTACTGCCACAAGTCTTCTCTTGTGAGGGAATCTTTTCCCAGCTAATCCATGTTCTAGAAGATCTCTTTGAAGTGTTGACCAAGCAAGCTACTTTCTATTTTCAGTTTTACAAACTTATATTTTGGAAAGTTTTTTTTTTCTTTCTTACTTTCTATCTTTCATAGTTTCTATTTTCAGTTTTGGCAAGTCTTTGTTTAGCCATTAGCTAGAACATAGTTGTCAAGGCGTCCAGGCGCCTTGGTGGAGCCTCGGAAAATAGGCAGCTAGGCAGGTACTTTGGGCGTCTATCAGGCCTCCAACGCCTTGAATCACCTTGTTGCCCTAACAAATTCTTAAAGAGTTTCTATTTTTTTAGAGATGCTACTTTGAGAAAACTTGGTCAACAAGAGTTGCCATTGTCTACCTTCTACTTTTGTAAGCCTTTGGCTATTTATATGAATGAAAGGGGACATGGCAGAGTATGCTTTAGAAAAGAAAAAAAAAAGCTTGCTTGCAATGTCGAGTGGAACTCAGCCGATCTTAGGTGGGACTCCTAAGGTTCTATCCTTCTTCTTCCTTTCTAGTTTTATTGCTCATGAGGTATTCTTATTGAACCTTCTTACTACCATATCTCTGTATCTAACCATCAGAATTGCTTACAACTTTCAGAACATTTGATGAGAGTTTGAACAAATTCTAGTCATTCGACTGATAGTCATCAAGTGAAGATATTTGCTGGTTATTTCATATTTGTACTGTTTTGCTGTGGACAAAATTGCTTCTTCTTGTTCTAATGGTTGGACTTGTTAATAATGTTAGTACTATGATACTCCTTCGGGGCTGATTCCTAATTTGTTGAGTTGGGGGCTGGTCCTACATTAGCTAATCGTTGATTATTGAGTTATATAATTTCCCATGCTTTCTGTTAATTCTGTCCTTAATTTGGTTAAATCTGGTCCAACGATTCCTAAAGTGGTGGCAACCGATCGGTCTCAGTCAGGCCTAATCAGTCCAGGATGTTTTCAAATACAAGAACCTTTACCAATTGATTACATAGTCAGCCCACAAACCCAAAACCATCATCAATTACTAGTCGCTCAGTTAGTGATTGGTTTAAATCGGCCCTTCTTACTGGAGATTAGGGATTACAGAACAGCAACAATGTGATGTTGCATCTTAAGTTCCACTACAATAGCTAGTGGTGAAAGAGAGACAAACACATGGGCAAGCTAGCTAAGGTAATATTGCCCACTTGACAGATACTCTATCTTAACTCTGCCAGCGCTATGCTACCAGGCCTAGGCCCAAAAAAGGAGGAGGGCTGGAGTCAAATCAGCAGCCAGCACCCAAAAAAATAAAAATAAAAGCCAAATCCTTAACATGGATTCACAAATAAAAGATATTCAACATAATACTAGGGTGTCCTCCGTAAACAACGCATTACACCTAGTCCCTGGTGTAGCGAAAAATGAGCAAAGACCACCGCATCTGTGCCCGGATGCAATGATAAATAAGCAAGGGTTCTCGCACTGTGGATAAATGCAGATAAAGAAGCTAGACCATAAGTATAGGATTAAATATTGCCCCACTTGACAGAAACTCTATCTTAACCCTGTTAGCGCTATGCTGCCAGTCCCAGGACCAAAAAAGGAGGAGGGGCTGGAGTCAAGTTGGTAGCCGACACCCGAAAAAAAAAAAAAAAAAAAAGCCAAATCCTTAACATGGATTCACAAATAAAAGATATTCAGTATAATACTAGAGTGTCCTCCATAAACAACGCATTACACCTGGTCCCTGGTGTAGCGAAAAATGAGGGACCACAACATCTGCGCACGAATGCGATGATAAATAGGCAAAGGTTCTCGCATTGTGGATGAGTGCAGATTAAGAAGCTAGGCCATAAGCGTAGGATTAAATTAGCATCTTGGAACATAAGATCTTTAGCGGGTAAGAGTCTAGAATGATAGATGTTATGAAAAGAAAAATGATTAACATAACTTGCATTCAAGAGACTAGATGGAAGGATAAAAAAGCTAAGGAGTTGGACAACTTTAAACTTTGGTATAGGGGGATAAAAATAATAGCATTGGAGTAGGCATAATAATGGATAAAGATTTAAAGAATGATGTGATGGATGTTAAAAGATACAGTGATAGGATTATAACCATCATTAAGTGATGGAGAAAGAGGTTATCAATATAATTACCGCTTATGCACCCTAAGTAGGATTGGATGCAAGTAGTAAGATACTTGGGAACACATGGATGATTAGTGCAAAGTTTTAAAAAAGGAGAAAAGATGATACTAGGGGGTGATCTGAATGGATATGTAAGGGGAGATCGTAGAGGTTATGAAGGTGTACATGGAAGATGTGGTTTTGGAATGATAAGAGGACTTCAATTTTAGATTTTGATGTGGCTTATGATTTATCCATTGTAACACATACTTTAAAAAGAGAGGAGTATCAAGTAACTTCAAAAGTGGGCATCATAGCATCCAAATAGATTTATTTCTAACTATAAGATCCTATAGGTTGTTAGTAAGGATTGTAAGATTATACCAGAGGAGACCACTCAACAAAGATTATTACTCCTGCATATGTGACTCATTACGCCGAATCATAAGAAATGTCAAGTTTTTTGTCCTAGGATAAAGTGGTGAATATTAAAAGGAGATACCTTGAAAGCTTTTACTAATAATGTAGTCAAACAAGGAAAGTGACACTTTGAAGGAGATATTAATACAATGTGGAACGAGATGAATACTTGTATTAAGGAAGTTACTAAAGATGTTCTAGATGTATCGAAAGGACGTCATTCCCCTAAAAAGTCTTGGTTATAGGATAATGAAGTTCAAATAGCCATTAAAGCTAAGAAATAGTTTTAAGACCTGGCAAAAGACTAAAGATATAGACGATCTAAAAATGTATAGACTTGCCAAGAATGAAACCAAAATGATTGTGGGAAGAGTAAAGACAACGAAATATGAAGATCTTTATAACAATCTAAGCATAAAGAAGAAAAAACTATATATAAAATAACTAAGACGAGGGAAAATAAGAGTAGAGATATGACCATGTTAAATGTATTAAAAGTGCAGTCCTAGTCTTTCTTAGATTTGGAATTAGAATAACCTTATTTGCTTTATAAGCTTATCGACGAAAAAAATGAGCTCTTAGTGCTCTTTGACACCATGGACAGGATACAGTTCTAGTCAAGGACGAGGACATTAAAGAAAGATGGAACGATTATTTTTGTAATCTACTAAATAAAGACACTTTGAGTAGTAGTCTCCCAAAAGGATATATTACCCACCAAGACATCACATGTCGAAGATATATACGTAAATTTAGAGTGAAAAGTAAAAAAAAAAAAGCTTTAAAGATGATGAATGTAGGAAAAGCATCAGGCCCAAATGAGGTCCCGATAAAAGTTTGGAAGAGCCTAGGATTCTATGGAATATCTTGGCTAACTAGGTTGTTTAATAAGATTATGTACACAAGGAAAATGACAAATGATTGATGAAGAAGCATTGCGATTCCGAATTATAAAAATAAAGGTGATAATCAAAGCTGCAATAACTATATAGGCATAAAACTAACAAGTCATACTATGAAACTATGGGTGAGCATAAAACAAGAAACTACTATTATGGAGAACCAATTTAGTTTTATGCAAGATAAATCCACAACAAAAGCTATTTACTTACTTAGGAGACTCATGAAAAGATTTAAAGAAGGCAAGAATGACCTTCATATGGTTTTTATTGACCTAGAAAAAGCTTATAATAGGATCCGTAGAAAGTTAATCTAGCAAGTACTAGAGAAAAGAAGTGTTTTAAGGAAATATATGGACATAGTCAAGGATATGTATTATAATGTGATGACCAATCTGAGAATCATAAGGGGATCAAAGTAGTAAATTCTCAATTACAATTGTGTTACATCAAGGATCAGCTATGAACCCTTATCTGTTTGCCCTCATTTTGAATGATATAACTAAAGACATTCAAAATGAAGTTCTTTGCTGCATGCTTTTTGCTAATGATATTGTTTAGGTATATGAGACAAAAGCATGGATTAACGTCAAATTGTTGTTACGAAAATCGACATTGGAATCAAAAGGTTTTAAGATAAGTAAAAAGAAAACAGAGTATATGGCGTGTAACTTTAGTCACAAGGATGGATAATTAAGTCGAAATATTGATGAGAGAGATTGCAAAGTGATTATTGTAAGTATCTAGGCTCAATCATAAATAAAGAAGGTGATATAGAAGATGATGTTTCACAAAAGATAAAAATAAGATGGATAAAGTGGAGAAGTGCGTCTGTGTAATTGGAGTATTCCTTTAAAATTATTCTTCTTTCGAAACTTCCGAAGACAAAAGTGTTGCCCATGACAATCATGAAATTGTTGCCGCCACTTGACGATGAGCCCCCATGTGTTTGAGGATTGAGGGGGGAAAGAAGCTTTTATCAAAATCCTTTGATTTGCGTGCAAACGAGGGAGGGCCAAAGATGGAGGTTGGAAGCTCCTGACTTACATAAAAATTTTATAAGACAGTCATTCGACCAGCTATGATGCATGGTGCAGAATGTTGGGAAGTTAAGAAACATCATATAGATAGACTTAATGTAGCTGAGATGAGGATGTTGAGATGGATGTGTGAGAAAACTAGAAAGGATAAAGTAAAAAATGATTGTATTAGAGTTGATTTGCAAATAACGCCGATATATGATTACGAAAAACAGTTTGAGATGATTGACCACGTTCAACAGAGGCCTTTAGATGCTATAGTACGTAGGAGTGATTTAATTTAGATCGAATGATCTAAAAGAGCTAGGATATACCTAAGATGATTTCAGAGAGGTGGTGAGGAAAGACATGCATAACTTAGGTCATTTCAAATATGACATCGAACAGAGCTCATTGAAGGACAAGAATCCGTGTAACTGACCCATTTAGTTGGCATAAAACTTTGTTATTGTTGTTGACAAATACTCTTTCTTACGAATTTCCTCTCCAAAACTTCTAAGACCTAAGCCCAACTGCCCAAACGGACATCAATTTATAACTCTCTCTCCCGCTTGCAAAACAGGGGAGCATAACCACTATGCAGAAAAGCCACATTTCCCAAGTTCCAGAATAAATTAAAATCTTAAATAAACGCTGCAATTGCAAATAATTGTGGTACAGCTACAGAAACAAGACAACCCACCAAAAATAAGAAGTATGGACCAACGTAATCATTGCTCCTTTTCCATTGAAGCACAATGGATATAAAAAGAGACCATTAGTGTTCATGTACAGATAATCCTAATTTTCCAGCAATGTGAAGCGGAAAAGGCTGGGAAGCAAAGGAACAAACATTCTTCTCTGGGGTCGGGGCGATCTGCTTCGAGAACTGACGCTCCGAGAAGGAGAGGAGGAGGAAGACAAGGAGCGAGAGCGAGAACGGGACCGTGAACGAGAACGTGAATCTGAACCAGAAGTCGAGCGAGAGCGAGACGGAGAAGATGAACCGGAGTCCGAAGGGGTGGCCGGACGACCACGACCAGGTTTCGCCATGTCTACCTGCAGAAAGCCACAACACAGTCAAGCGACTAGAAAACAGAAGGTCCCAGAACCCTAGACAAGGGTTTTACAGTTAGAAGTCAGTGTTCAGTCTGTGGGCTTACTTCGCTGCAAACTGTTTGGATTTCTCTCGGTAGGAAAACCTCTGCGAGCTATTCCGCAGGAGGCGTTGCTGCTTTTGATCGATGCATGCCACATGTATGAGGTTGTATCCGACGTCTCAAGATATCCCGTTGCAGGGTACAAAACGTTAACGGTTATGCAGTGAAACAATTTCCACAACGTTTCAAAGGCGAAAGAGAGAGAGGGCAAAGGAAGAAGAGGAAGAAGAGGAAGAACAGAAGATCGATCGTTTTGCTGCAAAACTTTTCTGTTCTTCTACTCTGTTTCTGGAATTTTTTTTTAAGGTTTCCACTGTTCTTCATCCGAATATTTGGGGTTAGGTTGTAAATCAAAGTTACCTTGTACAGATCTAAAATTTTTATCTTTGAATTTTTTTTTAAGGTTTCGACTGTTCTTGGTTCAAATATCTTGTGGTTAGGTTGTAAATCAGAGTTTTCCTTGTACAGATCTAAAATCTTTGTGTACAGATCTGAAAATTTTCTCTTCGAAAATCTGATTTCTGTTTAGATCTGAGCACATTGCATAAAATCTGAGTATTTCTTGTTCACGATTTCAGCTTCTTTTTTTTTTTTTTTTTTTTTTTTTTTTTTTTTGTGTTCAAATCTGTGTTAGCTTGATCTGTTCTTTCATGGCTGCGATTGCATTTATAGTTCCATCTCCAATTCCATTTGCCCGTCTGTGATTCTATAGATTAATAAAACAAAAAGCAAGAAGGGGCTTCATTGGTGAGAGGAAGGTTTAGGTTAGGATATGGCTGGAGGCTTGAAAAGAAGAGGAGACTGCGTTTTTTTGAGGAAGATCAAGAGAGATGATGAAGAAATCGAAAGTGGGTTTTCGAAAGGCTAGGAAGAAAAGGAGAGAGCGGCTGGTGTTGACATTCTCGCAAAAAAAAAAGGGAAGAAAGCAAAAGAAATAGGAGAGAAGGCAAAAGAAGTAGAGAACAGCAGAAAAAAAAAAAGCGTCGTTCTTCTTACCCCTACTTGGCTCCGCCTGGTCTCGCCATGGCACCGTTCTTCTTCCTCTGCCGTCTCTCTCTTCGCCCACAAAAGATTTACTCTTCCTTCACCCCTGAAATGTTGTTGAGCAGGTTTCGGGGATTGAAAAGCATTTGATAAAGTGCATACGACATTCGTTTCATCTCTTGCGGCGGGTATTTCATGAGCCGTCAGATACCAATTAATACACGTGGCGTGCATCCATCATAGGCAGCAACGTCTCCTGCAGATACCCTTGCAGGAGACGATTTCGATCCCCTATTATGACCCACGCAAGTTCAGAAATGTTTCACCTTTGAGCGTTTGAAGAAAGCGGCCGATGTGATGGGACCTACTGTACGGTGGATGTCCACATCCTGAGGGAGCTCGTCCAGAGCACTTAAAATCGGATCCACATCCTATCCTCCCATAAGTTCAGGAGGAGGGGTGCAACCCCATTAGATAACCAACACATGGGGCTCGGGAGAATCTGAGCCCTCCATCAGAGCCGATCGGGGTTGCCCCCCCTCTTCATGAACCTCTAGGAGGAGAGGATTTGGATACCTTAAAAACGCTATTGGGTGCGTAGGTCCTCCATCAACATCTAAAATAAAAACCGTATGTGAGGTGAGCTCTTCAAACATGGGCTCATTGAGAAACAAACAATTAAGTAGATAATAATGTATATGTATATGTTGTATGTTAAGGAAAAGTATGACCACACTCACCAAAGTTGACCCCAAGTTTCCATGCATGAGAGAGAATGGTCACTCATCCAGTATTGCTCTGACAACTCTGATGAAGCCACGCATCTCCCACCGTGTTCTAGAAATAAAGCGGAACCTCAACAATGACGTTCCAATGAACATCACTAAGGCACCCCCTCACCCCCGCCTCACACTAGTACCTAATCTTTTACTAACTAGGGTCACAAACATGGGGAATTTTGCCACTAACGAATACTATGTCATACAAAGTGCATCTATGACCGTACCTCAGCAGAGATCCCAGACCGTTGTTCACTCTCCCTTAAACGTTTGTTAAACCACTAAAGTGCTCGGCAAAACAAAGCAGTACCCGTGTGGTGGACCGATCTGATAGTCCTTAACTCTGTCTCATCCTCCACATAGAATAAACAAACATCATGTTTTCACAACATTGATAGATAATGCACATGCATGAAATAATATAGATATGGGATGACATGTTATACATAACAATTTGCAACACAGACAAACAAGTTTATTTAAAAACATGCTAAAATGATTCAAAGTTTCAGTCCCTCACTTGACATTGGAGAACTATAAACCCTCCGTGCAACAGAGGCTTGAACTTGTTCGTTCTCTTCTCACCTGGATATATTACAAACTCATTAGATTATGATTACTTTAGTGATAGATGGATTGCAGTCCCTTAGGGAGTGTTCAGTTGCAGCACCAGGACCTCCAACTGGTCAAACCAGGTTACAGGCAGCAACCCCGGTTGCACGGTGCTGTGACTGGTGTTACAACCGGACCTTTCCAGAGGCTCATTGTTCAGCGGGAATATCCGATTGCACAGTAATGCGACAGGACCTTCCCAAAAGATTGGTTTGAGACCAAACCCTGTTCGATTGCACATGTTTTGCAACCGAACCTCCTTACAGTCCTGCTTCCGGATCTCCATTGTAACCATCGGCTGGTTTCAAGGTCAAAGTTCCAAGGCTGATTATGGTTCCAACACTAAGGTCTTGTCGTTCCATTTGAGATGCTTCAACCCTCGTTTGGAACACATCCTTACACAAGTCTCATGAATAAACCTAAGTTTCTACTAGTTTCTGGAAGAGGTTTCGCCCTTCCCTTACATTGTCGAAAATATAATGCCTCCATTAATGGACTAATGGAAAAATAGAACCTTCCTTCCGGCAAGATAAGGTTCCTTTCCCTTGAGTCGGGTAAAACCTGCACAACTACGTTGAGAAGGCATAATGCTTAATGGCAATTATGTTCGAAGTAGACTGCTGGTAATTTGAGCGAAGTCCGATGATTTGTCGGTATAATCTCCCACTGCACTTCTTCTTTTTCTTCTTCCAACTCCCCCCCCCTTCCCCCAAGCAGAGAATGAGTCAGAGTTTTCTAAGTTGGTTATGGGTTGATATACACAATGAAGGAGAGAGAAACAGAGACCAAAGCCAGATTAGAGTCCTTCTCTTAAGTGGGACTCAACCGTTAGGTAGTAGGTAGGGTAATTGCCGACACATGTCGATTTAGGGAAGATTTAGGGATCCCACTTCCCCAACCCCCAAGAGGGAGTTAGATTGGAGTCGGACCCCACAAGGTAATGGGCAGGAAGGAAAGGAATATCCATCCCTCATCCAAAAACGTATTCATTCCACATGTCAAACCCGTGGCACGGATTATGGGCATATCTAGTTGCAGGGTCCGGTCTCACAATGCCGAGGCCTGTGAACGGACTGGTTGCAACTGGACAACATCTGGTTGTCTCTGGTCCGTTTAAACAACAATAAATTATGGTTTGCTCCCCTGGAGTAACCAGAAGCCCTACCTCGTCATCACATCAATCCCTTCCACGATGAAAACCTGGCATGAAACGAAAACCCGGCATGAAATGAAAACCTAAGAATTAAATCGATTTTCTGGGTACAGTTTTTACAACTTCCCTCCTGTGTTGTTTAATGGATATTTGCAGGCAAAAAAGGCAAGTAGAAACATATTGGGGACTCTAGGGAATAATGCCAATGGCAAGGGTGGAGAGACTCAGGTTTTCTCTCCTTCTAATTCTGCTAAGGGTGTTAAGAGTGAGTGTCCTCCGCTGCCCATGATTCTTGATGTGGGATATGTAAAAGAGAATTTGAAGATCCCTAATACCTTATAGTGGTATCATAAACTATTTGGTGAGGAAGAGCATATTCAAACATTAATCTTGATCTAAAATTTATTGCACTGGTGACCAAAGAGGAAATCCTAATAGGGAAGTGCTCTTTAGCGGTGGTGAGAAAGAAGGTTCTTGGATTGAGAAACACTTTAGTGGGTTTCTTTCTGTGGAAAAGGCCCTCGCTCGCTTTTGTTAAGTCTAACTAGGGGAATCAATGATGATGCAAGGGCATTGTGGAGGTCTTCCTATTGCTTAATAGGGGCTTTATTTTTAAGCTCTATTTGGAGGAAGATCGCACCCGTATTTTGGAGAAAGGTCTCTTTCATGTGAGGGGGAAGCCCATGTTTCTCAGACAATGAGTGAGGTGCTTGCATGCAGAGAAAGCTGGCATTAGTTCTATCCTTCTTTGACCTACTAGGTTTATCACTATATCTGTGAGAAATCCAGGCTTTGAACATCATTTGCTCCATTATTGGTAAACCATTATATAAAACTTGCACCTAAAATTGTGCCAGGTCTTCCCACACCGGCAGCTGACATACCTGATGTGGGACCTGATAGATGCATTTGGATCATAGGTGAGAGTTCTTATCTGGACCTTAAGTATAATTATGGACCTTAGGTGGGCCCAACATGCATCCCAATGCATGGGGCCTGGAAAACTAAAGTCGGGGTTGTGTTTCAGCCATGCTAGAGGCACATAACTAGCGGATGAGCTAATCGGCTCCCTATCTCTGGCTTGGTCAATGATAACACACCTTCCCTCCTAGTTTAGTATAGATAGGGGACCAACCCTCATTTAATCCTATTAGACATTTGAGGGTTTGGTGTGAGAACTTGGAGAAGCAGTTGTAGAGATTTGGAGAAAGCTTGGAGTGTTGGAATATTTATATGTGGGCTTGATTAATTACTGGGCCCATCGATCAGTGGGAGTCTGTGTCACTAAGTTAAACCGGTTCAGTCTGATTCATTACAAGATAAAGAGATAGACAATCTCTTTTATAGTATGGTGGTTTTGTGATAGTATTATATATATTAGGTCATGAGTCCCCACAACCATAGTTGATTTCTTCTCTCTGTACCCACGAGCAGTGAGAAATATGTGGAACCTCTACAGGTTGTGGAAGACTGTGATCAAAGCTCCAACACCATTATTGGAGAATAACGGTAGAAATCAATCTTCTACTCTCAGGTATGTATCTACTATTATTGATTAATTTGATTATCATTGTGTTCTAGATATCTGTATGGATATTAGGGTTTGGGATGAAACCCTATAAAGAGAAAAGTCTGACAATTGGTATCAGAGCATCCCATACAGACCTAGGATCGATGGTTAATGATAGTAGAGACTATAAGTATGATTGGATTGGTAATGGGATAAATTTTCCTCCTCTATAAACATGTCTAAGTTTCAAACCTTAAAAAAAAAAAATTCGAATCGACAAAAAGCAAAACAAATTGTACAGGATCGTAGGGCTTGGAAAGACAAAGCCGTCGGTATAAAGAACTTTGCAGGCGGCCACCGGACGCACCCTCACATGCAGGAGGAAAAAGCACGTGAAATCCACTCGTCGGCTAGGGTTTTATAAAAACAAAACTGTAGCAGCTGACCCGGTCATTGCTGGATCAACTTGAAAATCGAAATTGGTTATCCCACCAGGTTTAACTCAGACCGAGTTGAACTGGGATCAGACCCGTTTGACACGCGTGTGGGCACACACTTGAGACCCGCCCCATGGTTGACCAGACCTGGTCAACAACCCGAATAAAACGACCTGATGACCCAATAATCTGACTCGAGGGACCGAAATATTGACCTGGGAACCCAGAATTTTGAATCGGGTTGAGCCGTTTGTGAATCGATTTTGGTTCACTGAACTGATTCGTTGGTTGATCCTTGTTAGTCGGCAGTTCTGTTTGAAGGAAACCTTAAAAAAAAAGAAAAAAAGGGGGGGGGGGATATATATTTGATTCGGTTCAAACTGAATAAAACTGATCCTGGGCAAATTGACCCAGGCCGAACGGACCCAATCAGAACCGAACCGGATAAGATTAAGGGTCTGTTTGTTTGTTGACCTTAAACCTAAGGGAATTAAATCGCGATTGGTCCGTTTCAATCACAGTTTTTTACAGTATACTTTATTTTTGATGCTCTTCAATCTGGTATAATTTTTTATACATATTTTCTTCAAATAATACTCTTTTAGAGCCCATTTTGTAGTGTTTCTATTGGTTTTGCTTGAAGTTACTTTACTAAATTGATTGTCGAGCTAATGTGGATGTGTATATGAATATTTAGATTTTTTTAAATATTCATGGTTATATATATATATATATATATATATAGAAAGATCTTGGTTTTAGGTGTTTCATCCACCCAAAGGTTGTCACACCCCAATTCTGGACTAACCAGTAGTGTGATGAACTGTCATGAGAACCAACGGTTCAAACCAGGATCTCGTATAGACCGTGCCAACCATATTAAACCAAAACATATTTCACATCAATCAGAGATATTAAAGTAAATAACAGAAGTCTTATTAATAATGAACTGAGTGTCTACAATGATAAGTAAATAATAAACCAATTATCTCCATGTAACCAAAACATAAATATAACAAACTATTACAATTACCAAAATACGAAAGTTAAATAGTAGGCGTAAACATCGTTGAAACACTCACTTGACGAATCATATTCGTCCTCCACAACTTGTTTGACCATAGCTACCACATGTCTATATGTTGGTGCCTTCA
The DNA here is from genome assembly GCA_028583415.1 of Protea cynaroides. Classification (NCBI taxonomy): domain Eukaryota; kingdom Viridiplantae; phylum Streptophyta; class Magnoliopsida; order Proteales; family Proteaceae; genus Protea; species Protea cynaroides. Next base: position 72,748,167 of record CM053273.1, read on the forward strand.
TGTAGTCTTCAACGGTTTTACCTGCATCATTAGAAACTAAAAGAAAACAGTATCGACCTAGCTCAGTTAGAAAACAAAACAATGCAACAAACATATGCACGCATTCAATTCATATCTTTGGTCTGATTTTTAATTTTACAATGTGCTATAGAAAGGATTAGCGGCCACCGCACCTCTATACACGAGTGTGTGAATCTGCCTAATGGATCAAACACCATTGTCATCCCATATGCACCCACCATGGAATAGAGATAGAGCTAAAATGTCCGGATCATACACCGTTAACACTTCCCCTGATGCCCTACCCATACCAATACGCAAGCTTCTATTGGCGAGGGCTTACAAACTGGGCTCACAACTAACCAATCCTAATACCATCCAATGTATTCAAGGTCTCACCTCAACATCCCTCAATATGTCCATAGAGATAGAGCTAAGGCCCCCCGGCAGAGTCAAAGACCACACGGTCTGAGACCACCTTCCCTGATGTTTTACGACGTAATGGTTCTGCTAAGGTAATGGCGATACGACAATGTTAGTGGACAAGACTTGAGTAGAGATAGAGCTAGAGTCTAGTGACCAGGCTAAACCACAATGCTACGTCCTCCCCCTGATGCTCCACTTGTATCCAACATACAACCACACACACACAATCACATGCCTATTCCTAGCATCATCATCATCATGTTATAAATAAACAAGAATAAATATATATGAGCAAAATATATCAGTAATATTAGATGACATGTGAGATGCACATTACAAGCATACAAGCATATAAGCATTCATTGCATTGGACAAATAAAATAAAACAGTTTGTCATTATCTAATTAGTTTAGGTCTTCTTCCTTCACCTTTGATTAATGTTTGTTCCTCTCCCAAGCTTTGGAAGTCACTTTGAAACTATTGGGAACCCAAACAATGATGTATTTAAGTTAGGGTTCGACTGTACCAAGTTATAGTAGTTGAAAACCTTGTCTGGTCTCAAAATATGCTTGCTGTTATCATATGGTCGATCCCTATGGTCGACCCTATGGGCTCAATATATGCGACCATACAACGTACGGTCGATCCTATGGTCGCACTACATGTGACCGTACTTGCGACCATACGTTTCCTGAATTTTTTCCGAATGGTTGTGGTCGACTCTCTTCTCATCCTATGGTAGACCATAACTGCAACCATATGTAGTCAGGTTAATTTTTACTTCTCATACGAGTTCCTCCTCTAGGCTCATCAATGGGATTCATCATAAATTCATTCTATGACCTTTAATCACAGTTCATCCTTATCAATTATCCCTACCCTACTCTCTATGGTTTCCCATAGAAAACCTATAACTAAATTATTGTATTAGGTTCCATATATCAATTTGAAAAGAACCTATTCTATCTGATCTACCCTACAGAGTCAAATCCATACCTTAAGCTTGCTGTAGAGAGATAGAACTCTTCTCTATAAAAACCTTCCTCTCAACCTTCTTATCAAAATCTCCTTCTCCTTCTCCTTCTCTTCCTCTCTCTCTTTCTCTCTTAGGTTTAGAGTTTCAATTTGGGTTCTAAAAGAGTGAGAGAGGCTAAGGGATGTCCTTTATATAGAAGAAAACATCCATATAGAGTTCTCTTTCAATTAGGAAAGAGATCCCCTCAAATTAATAAAGTTTCCTAAATACGGAGTCGGTTCTGGGTTTGTACGGTCGATGGTATGGTAGCATAATCCGTCGACCATACAACCGAAACATGCGACCACACGTTGTTCGGTCTCAACCTAGTCGACCATACGGTCGACCATACCCCTCAAAAATGCGACCATACGTCTAAAATTTACTAGTTTTTAGTTTTTGACTGGTTGCTTCCCCACAAACTTAAACAGTCAACCACACCAACTAAATTTGACTTGTTGCTTACCTCTTCTTGTAGTTTCTTCATACAATTGGTTCCCTTGAGTCGATTATGATGGGAAGACCGGTCACGACATGAGAACGTAAGGTTAGACAGGGTTCGTGGCTTGCGGGTCTTACAAAGGTGGTGAGATTTTTGAGAGTCATTATCCCTTTGTAATTATTGCATAGTTATCGAGAGGACCAATACACATATTGTCCCAAAGGATGTGTGTGTAGTTCGGTTGACTCTCACAGAGATGATTTTTTTGTATATGTTTAAATTGTATACATTAGTTTCTGTTAATTATTTATTACTACACAAACACAGGGGAAACCAAGTGCGTATTTGTCCCAAAGGATGAATTTTTATTTTGCTTGACTCCCAAAAAAGGGGTTATTTGCTTGTATGTGTTGTGTAAATGCTATCACTGTTGGTTTGTAAGTGTGGGTCATTACTTTATTTACTACACTGCATAATAATTATGTATTATCTTTTTAATCTTAGGATGTCTATTAACTCAAGCAATTTGGTTAGTGTTCCTATTCTTACTAGAACCAATTTTAAACATTGGATTAAAGAACTAGAGATATCTTTAAGTATGCTAGACCATGATATGGGTATCATGGAGGATGAACCTGCTGATCTAACATATTTTAGTACCCCGGAAGAAAAACAACACATGGAAAAATAGAAAAATACCAATAAGAAATGTTTGCTCATGATTCGGTGTTATGTCTCTGACTCTATATTAGATGGAATTGAAAGAAAGGAAACAGCCAAAAGTTTACTGAAAGGCATTAAAGCAAGAGATGCAAAAACTGAGAAAGCGTAGATGGGCACCCTGATGGCAAAACTATTTACCACTATTTATGATGAAAAGGTAATGTTACAGATCATCTTGTAGGACTTGCTAGTATAGCCAAAAAATTCAGAGATATAGGACATACTGTTGATAAGGATCATTTGGTATACTTGACAAAGAAATCTCTACCTAGTGAATACAAGCATATTAAAGTGGCATATAGAACTTCTAAAACAAAGTAGATTCTGGATGAATTGATAGCTGCTTGTATTGAAGATAAAGAAAGTGACAAAAAAGTGAATATTGAATACATCAATGCTACATTCTACAAGAACAACTCTGACAAGGACACTAGACAACAAGGAGTTGGATCCCACAAAAAAGGAAAACATTTTTCTGATAAAGGAAAGAAACCCTACGACAAGGAAAAAGATGATAAAGAGCACCATGAAGAAAAGGATTTGAGCGACATCAAATGTTTTTGGTGTCAAAAGAGAGGACATATGAAGAGGGATTGCAAGAGCAGAAAGTGTTGGCTGGAGAAGAAAAAGAATTATGGGATCTTTAAGGAAGATGATGAACAAAAGGAATGGAGTCTTCATGTTCGTGAAATACAAGTCTAGTTAGGAGTCAGATACATTAATAGTTAGAAGTTATTTAAATTCAGTTTGATGTTTTGAATTTTTAGTTTTTGTTTCCTCAGTAAAGAAGAGTTTGTTTCCAGTTTAAGTATTACCAAGACAGGATTCTGTTCAATTTTATTTAAATGAGATTTTATTTTATCTTAAGGCATCGTTATGCAATAAATATTTTTGTGTGTTAAATTTTGAATTTACGATAGTAATTGAATAGTTGGGTAATTTCAAGATCTTCAAAGACAAAGAGTGATTCACTAGTGGGAGCCTTTAGTGACTTGTGAATGATACGATAGTCACGAATTATTTTGATGTCCTTAACTAGTGGGGGTTTTCATTCGTATCTAGTGCTATGGTTGTTTGATTGTTGGTGATTTAATTTATGGTTCAGGCTGTATTTAGCCAAAGATAAAACATGCAATATTTAGTTAGACACTGGGCAGTATTTAGCCGAACACCAGGCAATATTTAGCCAAAGATCAAACAAGGCAGTATTTAGCCAAATATAAAAGGTGGTATTCAGTCAGGATAAGAGGCAGTATTCAGCCAAAGGAAAATGACAGTATTTAGCCAACAAACTATGATGGTGTGTCAAAATGAGATATTAATCCAAACTAGAGGCAGTTTGCCATAAGAGGATACTATCAAGTATAAGGTTTTGAGGTAACTCGATTAAAGGTAATTCGATCAATGATGACTCATTATCTCACGACGATTTATGCTGTTAAGTAGGCCTTTATATGTGGCTGATAGAAGGTGGTACACCGTATATTGAGGTGTATTATCTGCTATTACTCCCATTGGCAGGATTAATAGCTGGATCAAAGTAAGTGATGATTTATTGTCACACCCCAATTTCGCACTATTCAGAATGGTGTGATGAACCGTTAATAAACCAACGGTTCAACCAGGATCTCAAATAGGATGTGTCCGTTTGCTTAAACCATACACATCCACAACCATAATCAGAGTAAATAAACAATAGCGGAAGTCTTATATATAAAATGAACTGAGAGTCTAAAGATGATAACATAAATTAAGTATTCAATTATCTCCAAAAAGATACTAAGACATAAAATAAAATATTTAATCAATTACATCGTCTTTATAAATTGAATAAAATCTAATAAAAAACACAAGAGTTGCACTCGCATGACGAATCATGCGACTCCATCATAACTTCAGCGTCCATCACCGTCGCATGTCCATACATCGGAGCATTTATATATTTTTCTACTGTGGTACCTGCATCATCAACTAAAAATATTCGACGTCGAAAGGGTGAGCACACATCACGGCTCAGTGAGCAAACAAAACAATGCAACAAACATATGCATGCATTCAATTCATATCTTTGGTCTGGTTCATAAGTTTGCAATGTGTTATAGAAAGGTTCGGGGGCCGTCTCACCTCTATACACAGCGTGTGTAAGCCCACCCAATGGATCAAACACCATTGTCGTACACATCCACCCCACCATGGAATAGAGATAGAGCTAAAGTGCTTAGGACCGCACTGCATCACACTTCCCCTGATGCTCTACCCATACCAACACATAAGCCCCTGTTGGCGAGGGCTTGCAAAATGGGCTCGCAACTAACCAATCCTAATGTCAAACAGTGTATCCAAGGCCTCACCCCAGCATCCCTCAATACGTCCATAGAGATAGAGCTAAGGCCCCCCGGAGAGTCAGAGACTACACGGTCCGAGACCACCTCCCCTGATGCCCTACGATGTAATAGTTCTGCTAAGGTAATGGCGACACGACGATGTTAGTGGACAAGACTTGAGTAGAGATAGAGTTAGAGTCTGGTGACCAGGATGAACCACAGTGTCACGTCCTCCCCCTGATGCTCCACTCGCATCAAGCACACTAACCACACACATACATTCACATGCCTATTCCTAGCATCATAATCATCATCATGTTATAAATAAACTGAATTAAATATGCATAAACAGGAATAACAGGAATAGTAGATGACATGTGACATGCACATTACAATCATACAATTATAGAATCATACATGGTATTGGACTCAATAAACGAAAACAGTTTATTATTAGCCAATTAGTTTAGGTCTTGTTCCCTCACCTTTAAATGAGCGTAGATCCTTGTTCAAGCTTTATGAATCACTTTTAAATCACTAGAAAGACCTAACAAATCGATAGATTTTAATTAAAATTAATTCTGTTAAATTTAGACTAATAGAAACTGTAGGGTCGCAGGATAGGGTCGCACCTAGGGTAGCAGTTTCTGCGACCCTAGGGTGTAGGGTCGGACGTGGGGTCGGATACCATTCGACCCTACGTGCGACCACACCCTCCCTGGGACTTCCCGGGGGCATGTAATTGATCCTGTGGTCTTGTAGGTCCATTCTAAGATTGTTCTATGGCTCATAACTATGATTTTTACACACTTTCCATTGCCTATGATGATTACTTCCATGGATTCCTTTGGAACTCATCCATGGATGGATGATTTGGGTTTCTCTTAATCCTAACTTCTTCATAATCTATTCTAGGATCTTAATTTATGAAGGGAATTAGGTTCATACCTGAGGTTGACTGAGATTCAGAGGTTTCTCTACAACTTCCTCCTATTCCTTAGTCTTTTCTTCAATTTTCCTTTTCTTCTTCTTTTCCTTCTCTTTCTCTTTCTCTCACTTTCAATTAGGGTTCTAAAAGGAGTGAAAGAGGCTAAGGGACGTCCTATTTATAGAGAAAAACCCTCCAAAATAAGTCCCATCGAGTTTAGGAAAGAACCCCTTGGAATTAGGAAAGTTTCCTAATTTACGGTTTTTGTCTGTCATCGCAGGGTCGGATGTAGGGTCGCAGGATCCGTTGACCCTACACCTTCTTACTCATGCGACCCTATGACTAAAAAGTCATGGGTTGGACTTCTGTTGAGGTGGGGTTGACCCTACCTGTTTAGGCATGCGACCCTACCCTCACATTTACTGTTTTTGGGTTAGACCCATACCTGGTCTTGTGATTTTCTTCACGCACTTGGTCCTCTTGGCTCGACCATGATAGGTAGACCTGGTACAAGGTGGTAAGATCGGTTAGTTCGATACGGGTCTTACAACTTCCCCCCTCTTATTAAAAATTTCATCCTCGAAATTTATACATACCTTCCGAGTCGAAAAGGTGAGGCTATTGCTTCCGCATAACATTCTCTTCTTCCCATGTGATCACTTCTATATCTCGGCTCTTCCTGGTGACTTTAACATAATATATGTCACGGTTGCGTAGACGTTGAACCTTTCGACTAGTGATTTCAGTTGGTGCTACTTCAAATGTCAAATCATCAGTTAGACCTGGTGGATCTGCTGTCAAAACATGCGTTGGGTCTCTGACGTACTTCTTCAGCAATGAGACATGAAATACATCATGTACACTTGACATAGATGGTGGTAGTGCTAACTGATAATGTCACACCCCAATTCTGATCCAACCAGAACGGTGTGAGTGAACCGTCATTGAACCAACGGTTCACACCAGGATCTCGAATAGGCCGTGTCCACCCATACAAACCAATTACACATAACCACAATCAGAATATAAATATCCGGCGGAAGACTTTAAATAGAATGAGCGAGTATCTATTGATAATTTAAATAAATATCCCATTATTCAAATTCAACACATAAAATAATAATCCTTTACATCTCTTAATATCAAACAAAAATAACTGAAACAAATAAATAAAATCCATCACGGTACACCGCGAAAGGGCACTCGCATGAAGCGTCATGCTCGTCCTCTCTGCTCGTACATCCAACGGCGGCGGCACCACCATACGCCGGAGCGTTCACGTAATCGTCCACGGTATAACCTGCATCCGCATCTAAAAACAATGTATATACAAAGGGTGAGCACACAACGCGTCTCGGTAAGGCAATCGAGACAGGTTTCACAAGATTATGCATGAGTAACAATCATTTTATCTTTGTGGTGCGGTTTTAAGTTTGCAATGTGCTATAGAAAGGTTTGGTGGCCCCCGCACCTCTATTCACGAGTGTGTGGCGTCGCCACGGTAATCACACAACCACCAACCCACATACACCCATCATGGAATAGAGATAGAGCTAAGGTATACCCGCACCTCCCCGATACTCTACCCATACCGGTACCTAAGCCCCTGCGGCCGGGGCTGCATAAGCCCGGGCTCGCAACTAACCAATCCTATATGTCAACAATGTATGCTCTATCCCGGCCACGGCCGTCCACGGCATAGAGATAGAGCTAGAGCGTGCGGGCCGGGTCGGAGACCTCCTAAACCTCACCTCCCCACGATACCCTATCCGCAGCTAACCCACTAGGATAGAAACAATGCGCGGGTAGACCCTATCCCAACACGACACCCTACGGCATAGAGATAGAGCTAAAGCATCGTGGACAAGGCGGCGTCGACTCGGAATCCTCGGTACCACCCAACGATGGTCGGGACAACATCAATATCGGAGACCAACGTACCCACGATCTTCCCACGATACCCCACCCGTACCAAGCATGTTAAGATAGAATACTACAAAAGGTGCCGGTGTGAAGAAGCGATCCCGGCCCATGCCCCACTCCACACACCAGCGAAAACAATCACATGCCTAACAATCACATCCTATGAATGCATGAACAATAATAATAACCGAAAGTAAAGGATGGCATGTGAATATGCACAAACATCACATCACAGATATTCAATGATTAACAACGATTTCTTGTCCATTAATTATTAGGTTTAGGTCAGATTCCCTTACCGGCGCTCGTTCAATTACTTGCTCCCGTCGCAAGATCCAAGCGATAAGTCGCGGCGTCCTACATAATATTAGGGTTTCATTAGAATATATTATTTAGGGTTTCATGTTGGTCGGAAACCAACGTGGATCACAAAATGCCCTCCCCGAGCGGACCGGTGGCATGTACCGGTCGCGGCTCGTGGGAAGGACGGCGACCGGTATGGTCAGCCGGTCCCCCCCGGACAACCTCCCGAGAGGTAGCGGTCGCAACATACCGGTCGCGCTATGTGCGGCCGGTATAGTCGGCCGGTATGTCTCGGAAGACCATACATGGGTTCTTCGATTGCCGTCGATCATCCTCCATGGATTTTCGGGGTTTCTCCTATCCATGCTAAGTCTAGGCTTTGAGTTAGAGCTATCCCCAACTCATTCAAGTCTCGTTTCGATGAATATCATCTCGAAACTCGAATCTAGGGTTTGGACGGCAACTTAGGGTTTATTGGCCAATTTAGGGTTTTAGATCAATACCTACTTTGCATGGTATTGATCCACCCACCCAACTATCATAGGGTAAGAAGATGGATTCCAAACACTTACCGTTGACGGGTGTAGCGAGAGCTTCGTCAACCGGTAATGGCGGCACCTCCTTCTTCTTCCTAGCTCCTTCTCCTTTCCAAGCTCTTTCTCTTCTCTAGGGTTTGTGAGAGACAATGGAAAGGATTTGAGGGGTTTAAGGGTGTATTTATAGGCTAGAAATAGGGTTTAGTAACCCTACTAGGATTAGGAAACTTCTAGGATTCGAAATCGGGAAAGTGGGACCCGTGCCTCGAAATTTGAGCGTACCTTGATCGTCAAAAGGTTAGGGTACTCCTTCCTCATCGCGCTCTCTCTTCCCAAGTAATTTCCTCCACATTTTGGCTTCTCCAATGCACCTTTACATAGTGGATATCCTTGGTTCGAAGTTGCTGAACTTTTCGGCTCGAGAGCATTACGGGCACCCCCCCGAAAGTTAAGTCTTCGGTCAAGTCACGGAGGATCGGCGCTCAAGATATGCGATGGATCTCGACATACTTCTTCGGTAATGATACATGGAACACATTATGGGCGCTAGACATAGATGGTGGTAGAGCCAATTGATATGCTACATTACCCCGTCGATTCAATATCTCATATGGTCCCACATACCCGGGGCATAGCTTCCCCCTTCTTACCAAACCGTTTCGGACCTCGCCCCGGTGACACCTTCAAGAACACTTTGTCACCCACTTGCAAACTCCGGATCTCGGCGTCGATTATCCGCATAGTGCTTTCGTCGAACTTGAGCTGTCTTTACTCTCTCTTTGATCTGATCAATCGCTTCGGCAAGTTTCTTCAACAAACTCCGGTCCTACAATTCGTCTTTCCCCCACTTCATTCCATAACGAGGTGTGCGACATTTTCTCCCATAGAGAGCTTCATATGGGGCCATCCCGGATTGTAGCCGATAACTATTGTTGTAAGCAAACTCGATAAGTGATAGCTTCTCATCCCAAGCTCCTTTGAAATCTAATGCACAAGCTCGAAGCATATCTTCCAAAATTTGAATGGTTCGCTCACTTGTCCGTCCGTGCCGAGGATGGAAAGCCGTCTTGAACTTCAACTTTGTTCCCATAGCTTTACGTAATCCTTCCCGAATTTCGATGTAAAAGCGGGGATCTCCGTCGGACACTATACTTTTCGGAGCGCCATGAAGTCGACTATATTATCAACATATAACTTGGCCAGCTTCTCCATGGTATCTTGAGGTCGGCCGCAATTAATCGAGCTGTCTTGGTGAGCCGATCTACTATAACCCAAACGCATCCGCGACCTTGGTGTCAAAGGTAGGCCGGTGGCGAAATCCATAGTGATACAATCCCACTTCCATGCGAGGTTACGGTAGCGGCTGTAGTAAACCTGCGGGTCTTTGTCTCTCCGCTTTAACTTGTTGACAATTCGGACATTGAAACCCGAAGCGAGCTATATCGGCTTTCATACCCCTCCACCAATAGAGTCTTCTTAGATCATGGTACATCTTGGTACTTCTCGGATGTACCGAATATGGAAGTGTAATGAGCTTGGTCCTAACTTCGGCCTCCGATATCGCGGTCTTCGCTCTCGGGTATACATACCCGTCCAGCGATACTTGAGTACTTTGTGCGATTCCAAGGTAAAGTCGGGATTACACGTACCCTTCTCTAAGTCTTCTGCCGTTGTCCCGAGATATGGATCTGTAGGATTGCTACCTTGACTTCATCAATTAGGCTCGGCGAGATCTTCAATGCGGCCGAACATCATAGTGAACTTATGAATCAAGCCTTGCTCCACCGGATCTTCCGCAGTTTCGATAATATGGTCTTCATCAATTTCCATCGAACTTCGAGGCTGCGGCACACAATGCGGCATTTGTACTCGGTCTCGCCTCGGGTTTCGATGCCCACTTTTCGCTTAAGGCGTCGGCCACCACATTTGCTTTACCGGGTGGTGCTTGGATGTCGCAATCATAATCTTTTAACAATTCCGGCCACCTTCTCCGCCTCATATTCGGATCCTTACGGTGAAGAGATAAGTTAAGCTCTTGTGATCGACTTGATCCGAAACTTCTCACCGTACAAATAGTGTCTCCAAGTCTTGATTGCATGAATAACCGCTGCTAGCTCCAAGTCATGCGTAGGATAGTTCTTCTCATGCTCTTTTAAGCGTCTTGATGCGTAGCGATCACATTCTCCTTGCATCGAGAACACACCCAATACCCAACCACGAAGCATCCGTATATAGAGTAAGCGGTGCGGCTTGGTTCGGGGATGGTCGGGATAGGTGCGAGACAAGTCTTGACTTCAAAGTCCGGAAGCACTTCTCACACTCATCTGTCCATATAAATTTCTCTCCCTTCTTGGTCAATCCGGTGAGTGGAACCGCGATCTGGAGTAATCTTCCACGAATCTTCTATAATAACCAGCCAACCCAAGGAAACTACGAATCTACGCAGCAGATTTTGGTGCTTCCCATCCTACTATAGCAGCTATCTTGCTTGGATCAACCTTGATACCGTCTCCGGATACAACATGGCCCAAGAAAGCCACTTCCTTCGACCAAAACTTCGCACTTCTTGAATTTTGCATAAAGCCTCACATCCCTCGGCCGTTGTAGGGCTGCTCTCAAATCTTGTTGTATGAGTCTCCATGTCCTTAGAGTAAATCAATATGTCGTCGATGAATACGATGACCGAAGTGTCCAACATGTCATGGAACACTTTCGGTTCATCGGGTTCCATAAGCGGCGGCCGGAGCGTTGGTCGGCCCGAAAGACATAACCGAAACTCATAATGCCCATACCTTGTCACGAAGCGGTCTTGAATATCTCCGGCCTTGATCTTCAATTGGTGATACCCGATCGGAGATCGATCTTCGAGAAAACCTTTGCACCCTGCGGCTGATCGAGCGGATCATCGATCCTAGGCAAAGGATACCGATTCTTGATCGTCAACTTGTTCGGCTCCACGATAGTCAATACATAGCCGTACACTTCCATCTTTCTTTTTGGCGAACAACACGGGTGCTCCCCAAGGCGAAATACTAGGTCGTATGAAGCCCTTATCCGGCAATTCTTGTAATTGGGTCTTCAACTCCTTTAACTTTCGGTTGGGGCCATCTCGTATGGCGCTTTAGACGCCGGAGCCGAACACGGTATAAGGTCTATCGCAAATTCCGTAGCCCCATGCGGTGGTAAGCTCGGAAGATCCTCTGGAAATACATCCGGAAACTCCCGAACCACCTCTATATCCTCCATCTTGAGTGACTCTGCCGTGTGAGGTCGGCTACGGATCCGAGATAACCCACTCCCCCCTTTCTCCAAGCATCTCTTAGTCTTTAGGGGCGGAGAGGATCAACTTTTGGCTTCCTAGATAGCTTAATTCCAGCGAAACTATATTCCTTTCCCTCTCTGTCAGTAAGCATAAGCTTCCTTTCAACACATAAAAGGGCGGCCGAATGATGGCCTAGCCAATCCATTCCTAAAATGACATCAAAATCTGCCATCTCAAGTATTACTAGGCTTGCTTCTAGGTCTCGGCCCTCGATACTTACGGGACATGGTCCATAATACTTGGTCAAAGCCACCGACTCCTAGTGGAGAGCGAACTATCAAGCTTGGGTTCAATTGCTTGATTGGTAACTCCATTCGCTTCCCAAAGAAAGCGAGAACAAAGGAGTGCGTGGCCCCAGAGTCAAATAATACTCCGGCGGGTAAACCGGCTACATTTACAATTCTCGGAATATATTGTCCCTTAGTTCTATATGCTCATGCAAGCGAAAGAGTAAACCAAATAGTAAGGGATAAAGTCGTACCGGTTACCACATCGGGTGATGCGGCTGCCTCTTCGGTGGTATCTGCATAAACTCGGCTTCTTCGGGGAGCTTGCTTCCTAGGTAGCGTGCAGTTCCTTGCAACATGTCCCGATTCTTGGCCGGTTATAACACTTAATATTCGGGTTGGGCCCGGTTAATTGTGGCGCGGGTGGTGCCGGGTTGTTTCTCGCAGGTGCTTTGTAGCGGTCCGCCCCCTGTATGGGCGGAATGGTCTAGTATTCCCGCCCCCCGAGTTCTCTCCGGCGGGTCTCTTCACTCCCTTGTTTTGAGCGAAGAAGCCGTCCCTCTCGGCCCGGACTCTATCACCCTCGCAACCTGCCCTTGCCTCGTTGTAGGTCTTCTTATCCGGACCCAAAAGATGCTCTCTAATGCTTCCACGTAGTCCCATGGTGAACCTCGTATCTTTGTCTCCTCTTCCCGCATCTTGGCCGGTGCGAAGAAGAATAGCTCTTCGTACCTCTGTTGATAAGCATCTACGGTCGGCCCGACCCGCTGCGGGCTGAGAAACTCTCTCTCCATTGAATCCACTGAAGCTCTTTGGGAAGTATTTGTCGAAGAAAGCCGCTTTAAACACTTCCCGGTCCACTAATGTATATTGGTTCTCCAAATATGCCCGTGTGGAATTCCACCAAGCATTCGCGTCCTCTCTCGGCATGTGAGTGGCAAATAGAACCTTCTCCTCCTCGGTACACGTCATCAACCGGAAGTTCTTTTCCATTTCGAAACCCGCTGTGCTGGCCACAATGGTTTCCCGGTCCGCCGGTGAATGATGGCGGTTTCAACTTCAAGAACCTGTCCCCCGACCCGCTAAGATCGTCCTGTCCCACGGGTATCCGCTCCGTACCATGGTGGTGGATACGGATATGCCCCGGGATACGCGAGAAGGCGACGGGAAGCGATGCGGTGGTGGTACATTCCGTGCTTGGGCCCTTGGCCTTGGGCTACTCTGCACCCGTTGTGAAGACATTTTCTCTCCGGACCCGGGCGTATTACCGGCGGGGGCGAGAACCCGCCGACCCGAGCATCGCTAGTACCTCACTTTCGAAATTCCTTACGTTGAGCTTGCATCGATAGACCAAGTTTGTAACTATGGTCTCGGAATCCCCGTGAGGTGGTCTCGGTAGTTACGCCGGTACTTCGGGACCTGTTCCTCCTCCTCTTCGGGGCTGGTTTCTCTAACCTTGGTCTTGCTCGGCTTGCTCTTCCTCTAGGCGCTTTACGGCATGATGATGCTTTCTACCCCTTCGACCGTTTCCACCTGCCATCTCGGACTATTTATTTGGATCCGAGAAGAAGACATAACACGTGAGAATCATCAATAATAGTAGTGTTAGTCTTGAATAATGCGGGGAGAATAGTCGAGGTAACATTTCAATTTGCACAATTTTGTAAATTTTTTAATTTTTTTTTTACGGCTCTTTTTGGGCGTACCGGTCGCAACATACCGGTCGCTCACACCGTAGAAATATCTTTGCGGCCGGTATAGTCGACCGGTCAAAATTAAAATTCCGGCCGAGACATACCGGTCGCATGTCTATGAGATACCGGTCGCCACTCCGTAGACGGTGTTGCGACCGGTATAGTCGGCCCGGTCGAGAAAAATTTTCTGGCCGAGACATAGCGGTCGCACACGCGGGTTGATACCGGTCGGCCCGGTATAGGCATAACCGTCGACCGGTATGCCCAAAATGGCTTTAAAATCGCGAAAAAGTGAGAATTTTCTCACTTTTCTTTTCTTCTTTCTCTCCGGTGGCGATTCTTCTCTGCCCGGCCGAGTTGCTACAGATCCGGCCGGTACTCTTAGAAGCCGATTTCTTCCATTCCAAAGCTAGAACATCGTCTCCGGGTATGTCTCCCCCCTCTCTCTCAAATTTTTAGAAAATTTCCATATCGTCTTTATGTAGAAATTTAGGTTTTTCTTTGTTCGAGATGTTTTAACCGTAGGAACTCTTTTCCTTCGGCTTAGAAAGGGTTTAGGGACCCCCAAGAGCAAAAGCCCTCAACTAATTTGGGGTTCCACCGCGCGATTTTGATAAAAATCGAATTTTTACTCTTTTTGACCTAGGTTTTTCAAAAATTTCGAAATTTTTCTAATTTTTTTTTAATTCTTGAAATTTCTTGAAATTGCTTGTTATAATTGCTTGTGATTGGCTTATGGAAGAGTGTGGGGGTTACGTAAGTCCTCCTCCCCATGTTTTTGGGTGAGTTCGAGGCTTTTTCCCAATTTATAGCCGTTATCTTTGCCGAAATTTCGAAAATTTCTAACTTTTATCTTGTTTTCTTTTGTTTTGCGGATTCTAAATGGCTCCTAGACGCAACCTCGGGAAGCGATCACATGGTTCTAGTTCTCGGGTTCCCTCTCCACCTATCCCTCGGCTAGATGAGCTCCGGTTTCGCTCTTTGGAAGCTCGGGCTCGGTTTCCCTGGTTTGATGACAAAGGGTATTATATCCGGGCGACGGGTCAATGTGGGACGGTTGCACCGGTTCAATGTAGAGACGGCTTTTGGCGCTCTAGGTTGGCTGCCGGTTATTTCCTACCCCGAGACCACACGCCCTAACCTTGGTCAAGCATTTTTATGCGAATCCCGGAGCTCGAAGGGGATGTCGAAGACCCGAACCGGTGTAGGGATCTGCGCATCACCGATTACGTCCGGGGTGTACATATTTCCTTCAACACCCACCGGTTAGGCGATCTGCTTGGGGTTCCCAATGATGGAGATTTGGTATCTTTGCGCCCCCCAAGGCGAAAGGTTATTTGGCCGAAGATTTGCGCCGGAGATAGCGCATCGGATACTCAATCCCGGGGCTCCTATGAAGGCGGCTAGCTTGAGACCTATACCCCGGGTCTCTGACCGCATCATCCGGCCGCATATAGTGCCACGGGCGGTCACTACAATGAGTTGTCCCGGCTCACCCGATCAGTCACCTATTGCGTGCGCACCGGAGGCGGATCTCACTTCCATACCTCATCATCCGGACTATGCATCGGCGGCCGTGGCCGTCGGGCCAGCAACCTTCCCTATGGCCGTCCGTCACTTTCCTTCTTCGCCGTGCGGGGCGTGAGTTTGAAGGGAGAGACAGCCGTTGAGGACTCCATGACCTCGACATCGGCGGGATGCGATAAACGGGATGCGGATGGTTGATCTGCCCGTTAGTGATGGCGAGTTGGAGGCTCGCCCTCGTCCACTTGGGAGAGTAGCGGCGGCGGCGGCGGCGGCCGCGGCCAATCGCGGCCTATGCGGCGAGATGGGGGATGATGATGATGGCGATGTAGTTGGGGAAGCACCGGTGCCCGCCCCCGGCCTCCACCTGTACCACCACCATCCGTTCCCACGGCTGGACCATCTCAGCCCCCTCCCGGCTCGGTGTTGGGTATGTTTCCTCGAGATCGGGGGACACCCGGAGGGTCATCCCCGGAATCTCGGCGGCGATGGGTCGGGGAGTTGGGGCCTTTGGCTCGTGGTCTCCGAGTGACTCGGGACCGGGTGCATTGGCTTAGGGTCGCATCCGAGCGGGACTATGACATAGCGGACCCCATTCCTCCCGGGCCTCCTACCCCCATGATTTTCCATTTACTTTTCTTTTGACTTGTTTATATAACGGGGTAACTTTCCGGTTTGTGGACTGTACCACTGTAGCACTATTACATTTGATACTATTTTTCCCATTTAATGAAAGTTTCATGGTTCACCTATCTAGTGTATGTGCACAGATTAAGTTTCACATTTAGAATAGTACATTATTCTCTTTCTTAGTCCGTCTCGGTATCAAACAATGCTTAGGGTGTGTTTGTATTAAGATTTTTAAACTTCCTAACTCAGTTCATCGACCCCATTATCTGTAGCATGGTTTGTTGGAGCAGGCCCGAGGGCTCGATACCAAGTTGTCACACCCCAAATTCCGATCCAACGAGACGGTGTGAGTGAACCGTCATTGAACCAACGGTTCACACCGGGATCTCGAATAGGCCGTGTCCACCCATACAAACCAATTACACATAACCACAATCGGAATATAAATATACGGCGGAAGACTTTAAATAGAATGGGCGAGTATCTATTGATAATTTAAATAAATATCCCATTATTCAAATTCAATCCCATAAAATAAATAATCTTTTACATCTCTTAATAACAAACAAAAATAACTGAAACAAATAAATAAAATCCATCACGGTACACGCGAGAAAGGGCACTCGCATGAAGCGTCATGCTCGTCCTCTCTCCGCCCTGTACGTCCAACGCCGCGGCACCACCATACGCCGGAGCGTTCACATAATCGTCCACGGTATATCCCGCATCCACATCTAAAAACAATGTATATACAAAGGGTGAGCACACAACCCGGCTCGGTAAGGCAATCGAGCAGTTTCACAAGATTATGCATGAGTAACAATCATTTTATCTTTGTGGTCCGGTTTTAAGTTTGCAATGTGCTATAGAAAGGTTTGGTGGCCCCCGCACCTCTATACACGAGTGTGTGGCGTCGCACGGTAATCACACAACCACCAACCCACATACACCCATCATGGAATAGAGATAGAGCTAAGGTATACCCGCACCTCCCACGATACTCTACCCATACCAGTACCTAAGCCCCTGCGGCCGGGGCTCGCAAGCCCGGGCTCGCAACTAACCAATCCTATATGTCAACAATGTATGCTCTATCCCGGCCACGGCCGTCTACGGCATAGAGATAGAGCTAGAGCGTGCGGGGCCGGGTCGGAGACCTCCTAAACCTCACCTCCCCACGATACCCTATCCGCAACTAACCCACTAGGATAGAAACAATACGCGGGTAGACCCTATCCCAACACGACACCCTACGGCATAGAGATAGAGCTAAAGCATCGTGGACAAGGCAGCGTCGGCTCGGAATCCTCGGTACCACCCAACGATGGTCGGGACAACATCAATATCGGAGACCAACGTACCCACGATCTTCCCCGATACCCCACCCGTACCAAGCATGTTAAGATAGAATACTACAAAAGGTGCCGGTGTGAAGAGCGATCCCGGGCCCATGCCCCACTCCACACACCAACGAAAACAATCACATGCCTAACAATCACATCCTATGAATGCATGAACAATAATAATAACCGAAAGTAAAGGATGGCATGTGAATATGCACAAACATCACATCACAGATATTCAATGATTAACAACGATTTCTTGTCCATTAATTATTAGGTTTAGGTCAGATTCCCTTACCGGCCTTCGTTCAATAACTTGCTCCACGTCGCAAGATCCAAACGATAAGTCACGGCGTCCTACATAATATTAGGGTTTCATTAGAATATATTATTTAGGGTTTCATGTTGGTCGGAAACCAACATGGATCACAAAATGCCCTCACGAGGCGGCCGGTGGCATGTACCGGTCGCGGCTCCGTGGGAAAGCTGGCGACCGGTATGGTCAGCCGGTCCCCCACGGGATAACCTCCCGAGAGGTAGCGGTCGCAACATACCGGTCGCACTATGTGCAACCGGTATAGTCGACCGGTATGTCTCCGGAAGACCATACATGGGTTCTTCGACTGCCGTCGATCATCCTCCATGGATTTTCAGGGTTTCTCCTATCCATGCTAAGTCTAGGCTTTGAGTTAGAGCTATCCCCAACTCATTCAAGTCTCGTTTCGATGAATATCATCTCGAAACTCGAATCTAGGGTTTGACGGCAACTTAGGGTTTATTGGCCAATTTAGGGTTTTAGATCAATACCTACTTTGCATGGTATTGATCCACCCACACAACTATCACAGGGTAAGAAGATGGATTCAAACACTTACCGTTGACAGGTGTAGCGAGAGCTTCGTCAAACGGTAATGGCGGCACCTCCTTCTTCTTCCTAGCTCCTTCTCCTTTCCAAGCTCTTTCTCTTCTCTAGGGTTTGTGAGAGACAATGGAAAGGATTTGAGGGGTTTAAGGGTGTATTTATAGGCTAGAAATAGGGTTTAGTAACCCTACTAGGATTAGGAAACTTCTAGGATTCGAAATCGGGAAAGTGGGACCCGCGAGACTAATTTCCAAATTCCCGCACATAGGCGTGCGAGGCCATACCGGTCGACCGGTACCATCATCCGGTACCATCGACCGGTATACCTAAAATCAGGTATAATTGGTCGACTTCGGTCCGATTTCGTACCTGTTTGTTATCCGCTTGCCCCGTCTGGCTCGGTGATGATCGGAAGACCTGTCACGACACAAAACCAAGGTTTAGACCGGGTTTTCAGAGTGCGGGTCTTACAGTGGTAGTGCTAACTGATAAGCCACCTTTCCACATTTGGTTAAAATCTCATATGGCCCAACATATCTCGGACATAGCTTTCCATTCTGTCTGAATCGTTTTAAACCCCGCATAGGTGATACCTTCAAGAATACCTTATCACCTACAACAAATTCAAGGTCTCTACGTCGAGTATCTGCATATTGTTTCTGACGATTCTGACCTGTTCTAACTCTTTCATTGATAATGTCGATTACTCAACAAGTCTCTTCAACAAATTTTGGTCCAACAATGCTACGTTCACCAACTTCATTCCAAAACAAAGGAGTTCGGCACTTCCTTCCATACAGTGCTTCATAGGGTGACATCTGTATAGTAGCCTGATAGCTGTTGTTATAGGCGAACTCGATCAATGGTAGTTTCTCATCCCATGATCCTTTAAAATCAATAACACAAGCTCGAAGCATGTCTTCTAAAATCTGAATGGTACGCTCTGACTGTTCGTCTGTCTAAGGATGGAATGCAGTACTGAACTTCAACGTTGTACCCATAGCCTTTTGTAATCCTTCCCAAACCATTGAAGTAAAGCGTGGGTCTCTATCAGACACAATGCTTTCAGGTACACCATGTATTCTGACAATGTCATCCACATATAGCTTGGCTAACCTCTCCAGGGTATACTATGGTCGTATTACTATAAAGCGAGCTGTCTTAGTCAGACGATCTACAATCACCCAGACCGCGTCAACTACTCGAGGAGTCAATGGTAACCCGGTGACGAAGTCCATAGTGATGCAGTCCCATTTCCATGCTGGTTCTGGCAGCGGCTGCAACAGTCCTGTAGGTCTTTGTCGTTCAGCCTTCACCCTCTAACAATTTAGACATTGAGACACAAATTTAGCTACATCTGCTTTCATTCCTCTCCACCAATATAATTTCTTCAAATCATGATACATCTTTGTACTTCCAGGATGTATCGAATAGGCGGTGGTATGAGCTTCCTTCATTAGTCGGTGTCTAATGTCCAAATTTTCTATTTTAGGAACACATATTCTTCCTTTGAACTTCAGTACCTTTTCATCATCTAAGGTGAACTCAGGAATAGTCCTACCTTTTTCGATGTCTTCTTGTACCGTTCTCAGATAAGGGTCTGATTTAATAGCTACTTTCACTTCATCAATTATATCAGGTACAATCTTCAACGTTGCGAACATATTTGAAAACCGATGAATAAACCCTTGGTTGGTTGATTCACCCGGTGCATCTATAACGAACTGCTCATTATCGTAATTGAACACTTTTCCTGTAGTACACATTGCTACAGTTGTATTAACCTCTCCTTGAGATTTTATCATTGCTTTTCTACTTAGCGCATCAGCAACTACATTAACCTTTCCTGGATGATACTAGATATCACAATCATAGACTCTTATGATCTGATTTAATCTGAAATTTCTCTCCGTACAAGTAATGTCTCCATATCTTGACAGCATGTACTACTGCCGCCAATTCCAAGTCATGAGTGGGATAGTTCTTCTCATGTGTCTTCAATTGTCTTGAAGCATACACAATTACTTGTTCTCCTTGCATAAGTACACATCCTAAATCCAATCCCAACGCATCAGTATACAAGATAAATGGCTGTCCTGGAATAGGAATAGTCAAGATCGGAGTAGATATCAATCTAGCCTTCAATGTTTGGAAACTTTTCTTACATTTGTCGGTCCAAACAAACTTTTCTCCTTTCTTAGTCAAACTGGTGAGAGGTACGGCAATTCTGGAATAGTCTTCCACGAATCATCGATAATACCCAGCTAGACCTAGGAAACTTTTAATTTTTGCAACGCTCTTTGGTGCTTCCCACTTCACAATGGCTTCAATCTTGCTAGGATCCACTTTAATTCCTTCAGCGGATACAACCTGGCATAAGAAGCGACCTCATTTAACCAAAACTCACACATTGTAAATTTGGCGTAAAGCTTCTCTTTCCTTAATCGCTGTAGAGCGGCTCTTAAATTCATGACATGAGTTTCCTTATCCTTGGAGTAAACCAATATATCATCAATAAACACAATGATCGACGTATCCAACATATCATGGAATACCTGATTCATGAGTTCCATAAAAGTTGCGAGTGCATTAGTCAATCCAAAAGACATGACTAAAAATTTATAATGTCCATATCTTGTTCTAAATGCTGTCTTTGGAATATCACCGTCCTTAATCTTCACCTGATGGTATCCTGACCGAAGATCGATCTTGGAGAACACCTTGGCACCTTGCAACTGATCGAATAAGTCATCGATCCGAGGCAATGGGTACCGATTCTTGATTGTCAGCTTATTCAATTCTCGGTAGTCTATACACAGTCGAACACTACCGTCCTTCTTCTTTACAAATAATACTGGCGCTCCCCATGGTGATATGCTAGGTCTGATGTAACCCTTATCCAGTAATTCCTATAACTATACTTTTAATTCCCTTAGTTCAGTAGGAGCCATTCGATAGGGTGCTTTAGATACTGGTGCGGCTCCGGGTATCAGATCTATAACGAACTCTGTCGCTCGGTCGGGTGGTAGTCTTGGTAGTTCTTCAAGAAATACATCTGGAAAGTCACGCACAACATCAATATCCTCCATTCGTGGTGCTTCCTTGGTGAGGACGACCACTGATACTAGATACCCAACTCCTCCTTTCTCGAGGCATTTCCAAGCCTTTAATGCAGAGAGGATGAGTTTTCGTTTACGGGGAAGTTTGGTTCCCGCAAAACTAAACTCTACTCCTTCTTTGTCTTTAAATGTCAGTTTCTTTTCTGCACATAATAGGTTTGTAGAATGCCGAGCTAACCAGTCCATTCCCAAGATGACGTCAAAGTCAGCCATCTCAAGTTGAATCAAGGTTGCATCCAAAGTCTTCTCATCAATAAGAACTGGACATGGTCCATAACCTTTTTCTAATTCCACTTCTAATCCCATCGGCGATCGTACAAGCAGTTTGTAATCTAACGATCTGAGGGATAGATTCAGCTTCTTTCCAAATGACACAGATATAAAAGAATGAGTAGCTCCAGAATCAAAGAGTACTCTAGCGGGTATGCCATTAATAGGTACAATACCTGTGATTTGTTTTAGTTTTAGTCTACATGACCACACAATGTAACACAAAATGAAAGATTCAAGTCATACCTGTGACCACATTAGGCGATGTGGCAGCATCCTCAGATGTAACAGCATAATCCTTTCCTTGCTGTAGCTGGTTCCTGGGTTTAGGACACTCCCTTGAATAATGTCCTACTTGGTTGCAGTTAAAGCATTTTACTCCTTCATTGTTTTGCTTTTGTTGCGATTAAGCTGCTGGAGTAGTCTTGGCTGCAGCATTAAAGCCTTGAGTATGGAAGGGTTTGAATGTCCTTGTATTCCCTCCGTTATAAGAATTCCCATTTGGCCTCTTGATACCTCTATTTTGAGCAAAGTAGCTCTCTTTCTGGCTCGACTCTATTACTCGAGCAATTTGTATTGCTTCATTGTAGACTTTCTTCTCCAGTCCTAGAACATGCTCACGGATGCTTCCCTTAAGTCCCATGACAAACCTTCGGGTCTTTGTGTTTTCTTCCTGCATGCTGGCGGGTGTAAAGAAAAACAACTCCTCATAACGCTGTTGGTATGCATCCATGGTCAATTGCCCCTGATATAAACTCAGGAACTCTCTCTCCATAGAATCTCTAAAACTTTTAGGGAAATACTTCTCAAAGAATGCCTCTTTATATATAACCCAGGTCAATTGGGTGTGCTTTGTTAACAGATAAGTCCGTGTGGACTTCCACCAGTGGTGTGCATCGCCTTTCAGCATGAAGGATGCACACAACACTTTCTCCTCCTCATTCACTGTCATCATCGTAAAATTTCTTTCCATTTCATCAATCCAGTGTGCTGGCCATAAAGGATCTGCTGGCTTACCATTATATTCCTTGGGCTTCATCTTCAGGAAATGCTCGATCAGTCGAGAGTGGTCCAGCTGATACGGAGCATAGGCCCCATACATAGGTGGTTGATACTGGTAACTACCTTGAGCTACCTCAGGATTCTGTACTTGAGCCAGCATGACTGGTGTTTAAGGTGTGTGGGGTACCGTGTTGCTTCCCCCTGGTACTGTGCTAGCTTGCCCTGCTGGCATAGGTGTCGTATGTGCTGTTGGAAAATCCATGCCTATAGCAGTCTGCATATTGGCTTGCACTTGCTGTATTTGCTGTAGCTGTTGAGCCAAGTTCATTACTACTGTAGCCAGATCTGTAGGTGGGGCTGGAAAGTTTGTAGGATTTGCCTGGCCACTAGCCACTGGCGGTGCCATATTCAGATTCTCCTGTGCTTCATGATTTACATGGTTGTCTTCCTCCATAGGTGGTGGTGGTGGAATTGGATTACGGCCTCGTCTGGTCACCTTTTGCCCAGCCAATTCCTGTTCTGGTGGTGGTGTCCGAAAACAACCATAGCACATGTGAGGTTTTCTTTTTTTTTTTAACATTTTTATTATTATATAATTTATTTTTTTTTTTTTTTTTTTTTTTTTTTTTTTTTTTTTTTTTTTTTTTTTTTTTTTTTTTTTTTGTTTTTTTTCCCCCCTATTTTTTTTCTATCCTATTTTTCCTTTTTTTTTTTTTTTGTTTGTTGTTGGGGCGTTGGTGGGGGTTGAATTTTTTTTCTTTTTTTTTTTTTTTTTTTCCCCACCCCCATTTTAAAATTTTTTTTTTTTTTTTCTTTTTTTTTTTTTTTTTTCTTTCTTTTTTCCTCCCTTCAAACCCCCCCCCCTTCCTTTTTTATAAAAATATCTTCTTTTTTTTTTTTTTTTTTTTTTTTTCCTTCCTTCTTTTCTTTTTTTTTTTTATTTTTTTTTTTTTTTTTTTAATTTTTAAAATTTTTAAAAAAATTTTTTTTCTTTTTTTTACTTTTTTTTTTAAATTAAATTTTTTCTAACCGTAAAAATTTAATTTTTATTGGGGGATTTTGCTATTGGTCACCCAATGGACGAAAGCCCTAAAAAATGTTCGAGTTTCATCGGTTGGTTATTGAGAAACTTGAAATTTTCTATTTTTGACCTAATTTTTGAGATTTTTCAAATTTATTGAAATTTCTTTAAATTTGATCTTTCTAAATTAAATTTCCAACTGTATGAGCCTTGTAGGATGGTTTAGAACCTATGTAAGTCCTCCTGCCCAAGTGTTTGGGTGAAAAGTAAGGCTTTTGACCAATTTATGCCGTTATAATGTCGAAATTTTTGGGTTTTTCACCATTACTGATCTATTATTTATTTATCTTTGTTTTGGCAAATAATATGGCTCGTACCCAGGTGCCTAGGGCTCATGACGCAGTCCGTTTCCGCTCCAACAAGGCCGAAGCTCAGTATGCTCACTATGAAAGTAAGAAAGTAGAGGGGGGTCGCTGTGTGGACTTGGCTAGTCTAGCCTTGTTCAACGTAGAGGGGGCATTTGGTGACATGGGCTGGCTCCCTGTGATCACCTATGATGCTTGTACCCATCTGGATTTGGTGAGACAGTTCTATTGCAATCTCCAGGTAGTGAGGGATCGCAATGACACAGAGAGGGGTATGAAGCTCAGGATCACGAGCTATGTCAAAGGGGTAGAGGTTTCATTTGACTGCCAACAGTTGGCTGATCTTTTGGGCATATCAAATGACATCCCTTTGGTGTACTGTGCTCCCAAAGAGCTCCAATTCTTATCCTTGGAGATGCGTGCTGAGATTGACAGTCAGCTTATTAGAGATGATTGCTGGGAGTTGAAAGCGATCAACCTACGTCCAGAGCCTCGAGTGTACTGCAAGATCATCCAGCACAACCTGATACCCCAGAGTGGACACTATGAGAGGATCTCCCAGTTGACCCAGTATGTCCTTTACTGCATTTTCACTAGGCAGCCTGTAAGACCCGCACTCTATGAACCCGATCTAAACCTTGATTTTGTATCGTAATAGGTCTTGGTTTTGGTACCGATCGACCGGTACCGGTCTTGGTCTTGGTACCGATCGACCGGTATAGTCTGCACAACAAACTACAAAGATCCAGAACCGGATCTCTGCGGGTCCTACTTTCCAAATTCTAAACCCTAGGACTTTCCTAATCCTAGGAGGCTTCCTAAACCTAAACCTAGCCTATATAAACCCCTCTAAACCTCCTATAATCCCTTCCATTGATCCTCGCAAACCCTAGAAAGAAGAAAGAGGCTGAAGAAGGAGGAGAAGCTAGGAAGAGCCGATATTGCCGTTCGACGAAGAACACCTTATCGCCAGTCGACGGTGAGTGCTTAAGCCTTCTTTTACATTATGACTCTAGGATTATGACTCTAGGATGGTTAGGTTGCTTTGATCAGTACCATGTAAAGCAGGCATTGATCTAAAACCCTATTTTGCCGATAAACCCTATTTTTACCGACAAACCCTAATCTAGTCGGTAAACCCTAGATTCGAGTTCTAGGAAGAAGACCGTCAAAACTAGGACTTGAATGGAGTTGGAAACAACTCTAACTCAATGCTCAGACCTAGAATGTGTAGGAAGAACCCTAGGATCAATAGAGGATGATCGACGGCAGTCGAGAACCGAACTTATGGTCTTCCGGAGACATACCGATCGACTATACCGGTTGCACCCTGTATGACCGGTACTGCGACCGGTACCTTTCGGAGGCTGGTTTGTGGGGACCGGCTAGCCATACCGGTCGCAGGTTTCCCCACAGTGCTGCGACCGGTACTGTGACCGGTCAGCTCTGTGAGATATGTTTTGCCATTGTTGGTTTTCCGACCAATGTAAATCTATTCTAACTAAACCCTAATATTGTATAGGACTTTGTGATATCACGTTTGGATCTTGAGAAGTGGAGCAAGCCATTAAACGAACGTCAGGTAAGGGAATCAGACCTAAACCCTAATAATCTAATGGACAGTAAACCGTTGTTAATAACTAAGACTCTATCGATTGATGTTTGTGCATACTCGCATGTCATCCTTTATTTTCTGTTATTATTATTGTTCATGCATACTTGCTATGCTAGGATGTGATTGTTAGGCATGTGATTGTTTTCGTTGGTGTGTGGAATGGGAAGGGCCTGGGGTCTGGGATCATTCCTCACACTAGCACCTTTTCGTAGTATTCTATCTTAGCATGCTTGGTGCGGGTAGGGCATCAGGGGGAGGACGTGGCACTGTGGTCTCCATCCTGGTTACCAAACTCTAGCTCTATCTCTATGCCGTAGGGAGCTATGTTGGGATAGGGTCTACCTTTCGTATCGTTCTGTCTTAGCATGCTTGGTGCGGGTAGGGTATCAGGGGGAGGACGTGGTACTGTGGTCTCCGGCCTGGCCACCAGACTCTAGCTCTATCTCTATGCCGTAGGGAGCTGTGCTGGGATAAGGCCTACTGTGATGACATATAGGATTGGTTAGTTGCGAGCCCAGTTTGCAAGCCCTCGCCAATAGGGGCTTACGTGTTGGTATGGGTAGGGCATCAGGGGAGGTATTGGCGATGTTGATCTGGATGCCTTAGCTCTATTTCTATTCCATGGTGGGTGCATATGGGACGACAGTGGTGTGATCCACTGGCCGCTTCACACACTCGTGTATAAAGGTGCTGTGGCCGCTAATCCTTTCTATAGCATATTGCAAACTTAAACTAGACCATAATATAATATGATTGTTACTCATGCATATAAATGTTACATTGTCTGATTGTCTTACTGAGCTAAGTTGTGAGCTCACCCTTGTATATACACCATTTTTAGATGTTGATACAGGTTACACGGTGGATGAATACATGAACGCATCGGCGTACGGAGGCGTAGCTGCTCTGGACGTGCAGGCAGGAGAGGACGAGCATGACGCTTCATGCGAGTGCCCTTTCTGCGTGTATCTCTAGGATTTTTCTTTATTTTTTTCAGTTATTTTCGGTTGACATTAAAGTGATGTATAGTTATAAATTTATGTTTGAGAATTTGGATAATTGAATATTTATTTAAATCTATCAATAGATGTTTAGTTCATTTTATTTAAAGACTTCCGCTGTATTTATTATATTCTGATTATGGTTAGGTGCAATAGGGTCATAGGATATTACCTATTTGGATGTATAGGTCATGAAATTATCTTCAAAATGAGACTGGAATCATCAAATTCTGACATCAAACAAGGAAGATATCACAGTTTGAAAGTGCAAGGGCATTTACATAATTATCGTATGCTACATGCATTATCATTTAAACTTCAAATCATCATATCTTGGTAATCTGATATCTAAATCAGATGATTCAAAGGCCAATATTCCTTATTTTCAGTCCTCTTCAAAGTGGATGTCAAAAATCCCAGAAAAAGGTCACCGGTGGACCCCATGCAAGCTTTCATGCAAAATTATCGATAGAACTTCAAAGCTTCATATCTTTGTCGTTTTACGTCGGATTCAGATGATTCAAAGGCCATTATTCTTCATTTGTGATGTTCTACAAAGTGGACATGAAAAATTTGGTACAGAAGTCTCTAAAGGGTCCCATGCAAAATTACACATGAAAATGGTCATTTAATCTTTGAAAATTCATATTTTGGTCACCCCACATCCAAATCAGGTGATTTCAGTTTCAATATGTTCCATTTTTAGTACTCTACAAAGTAGACGTAAAGGATTTTCGATAGAAGTCTTTGAAGGATCCCATGCAGAATGGTTAGTCAGATTATCGATAATTGGCTTGCTTAAACATTAGAAATTCATAAGTTGGCCATTTTATTTCTAATTGAGGTGATTCAAGTTCTAATATTCCTCATTTTTAGTGTTCTACAAAGTGAACGTAGAAAATTTGGAATAGATATTATCGAAAAATTTCATATGGAATGGTAGCAGAAATGGACTATGAAATGATAGAAAAAAATCAACCTTGGTCCAAACCAGCTCAACCCAACTTAGTCCAACTCACTTCGGCCCAGCTCAGACCAATCCGGACCAAGTCACGTCGGCCCATATGCATGTATTATATATATATATATATATATATATATATATATATATATATATATATTAGGAAAAAAGGAAAGCCGAAAGAGAGAGTGGCCGTGAGGAGAGAAGGTTTTTTTTTTCTCTAGAAGAAGCCGTGGGAAAGAGAAAGGGAGAAGGAAGAAGGAAAAAAGAGAGGAAGGAAAGAAGAAGAAAAAGGAAAGAAGAGAAAAAGGAAGGAAGAGGGAGAAAGAAAAATGTGAGAAGAGGAAAGATTTTCTAGAAGAAAAACCGTGAGAAAGAGAGAGGGAGAAGGAAAAAAGGAAAGAAGAGAGGAAGGAAAGAAGAAGAAAAAGGAAAGAAGAGAAAAAGGAAGGAAGAGGGAGAAAGAAAAATGTGAGAAGAGGGAAGGTTTTCTAGAAGAAAAACCGTAAGAAAGAAGAAGGGAAGGAATAAAAGGAAAGAAGAAAAGAAGGAAAGAAGAAGAAAAGGAAGGAAGGGAGAAGAAGGAAAGAGAGAAAGGGAGAAAAGAAGAAGCTGTGAGCAAGGAGAGGGTATTTTTCTAGAAGAGGGTTTTGTAGCCAAGAGAAGAGGAGAGGAAAGAGAGAAAAAGAAAGAAAAAAAATGTGAAGAGAGAGAGAAGAAAGAGAAGAAGCCAAGGAGAAGGTTTTCTAGAAGGGAGGAGAGCAAAAACGTGGAAGGGAGAGAAGCCAAGAGAAAGAGAGAAGAAGAAAAAGAGAAAAGAAAGAAAAGAGAAAATGTGAAAGAGAGAAAGAGAAGAGAGAAAGGAGCAGAGAATAGGAGAATAAGGATTCACCTTTAAAAAGTTTGATATAATCTCCAAAAATCCTACATCGAAGGTTTCGCTCCATTCGAGCACAAGGTTGGTACCCTAAAACGAATTTAGAGGTCTTTATAAAATTTAAATGTTGATTTTACTTGAAAAGGCTTATTTTCATTAAATCTCAATCAGGAATGCTCTATTGCATGCATGTTGATGTTAGGATGTTCATGTCTAATATTTTTTATGTATGATAATTTATTTAAACTATTCAATGATGAAGATTTGAGTGTTATATGATGATGTTTGATGTTTTTGATAAATTTTACAAAGTGGATTTTTAATATGAAATTTCCAGATTTAAGATCCAAATTTGGGACGTGCATTTCATGTGGTTTTTTTTAGATTTTTAAGCCCAAATTATTATGGGATTTTCTCTGACATATTAGAAGACTTCCCTAGAAATTTTGTTTCATTTGGAATTGGGAATGTCTATCAAAAAAATTCTTCTTTGGCATTGCTGCCTTACTTGGGTATAATGCAATTTCTTATCAGAACGTCTCTAGAAAAAGATTTTACGGCCATAATCAGAAAAAGAAACTTCAAATGAATTTTTTAGATATGGAAGTCTTCTAAAAAATGGCACTGGTTTCGGATTTTTTCAATTTTTCATTGAATTGATATTGATTTTGAAGTACATAGTGCTCTGTTTCTGAATCTGTTAGAATATACTGATTGGCATGATTGAAAAGTATCATTTTTCACAATGAGAATATTCTGTTTTCACTTGTTTTTCTTGATGAAATTTTAGATCTGTCAATTATTTACATGGAAATATGTTTGGATTTAATTTTCATTAAGTATGGGATTTCATACGGAATTTATGGTGCAACTGGTCAAAAATCTAGAACAGACTTGACCAGTGCACTTATCCGGTCTTGTGGCATTCATTTGACCAGTGTACATATCCGGTCTTATGGCATTCATTTGACCTGGCTTTGTCCTCTGTTGGGATTCGACTCCTTCAGATGAAATGTAACATGTCATGTTATCTTTCTGTGAAAAAAATAGGGCTTAATTTGAGTTACAGAAGACCTACTTATGGTCATTTTTGTGTAATGTGATAGAATCTGAAAGTAGTTCATAGTTTGTGCAATACTTCAAACTTTGTATAATAATTTTGATATTTTTGAGTCATTATTCCTTTCAAATGTCTTCATAAAAGTTACAATATTTTCAAAGAACTTATTGAACATATGTTTTTGATAATTTTGGATTTTCAGAAAGGTTTCATTATGTCTCATTCACTGTAATATGTAATTGATTGCTTGAGTGATTTGATGAATTTTACCATATTTGATTGCATACTTGCTACATTTAGAGTATCTACATGCCATATTTGGATAAATGGTCACATTTAGAGTATTCACATGCTTTGTTTAGATTGTATGCATACCATGTTTTCCATGTCCATGTGTTGCTATATTTGGTAGAATAAATAGATTTTTTTTTTCATATTTAGCAATATATTGATAATTACCATATTTAGACATGCCATGTTTAGACTTGCAATGCTTAGAATATAGCATATTATGTTTTACCATGTTTAAATAATTTTTTTTGGTATCATATGCCATGTTAGGGAGATTTTTATAATCTTACTATATATTGTTAGTTACCATAAACATCATACATGCTATGCTTAGATAGAATATTCCATTTATGGTAATAACTTCATTTTTTACAATACCCTAGTTGAACTGCCATGTATGCACACTTCTAGAAGACAATCTAGGCGTGGGGACATACATTTAGGCACCCACATTCTTGGGAAGGGTATAATGGAAAATAATAAAAATCTTAATGAAGAAAGAGAATGCTTTGCCAAACCTTCCAAAATTAGAGCTTAAGGTGAAAAGGGTAGCTCAGAACGATTTCTGCCCCTCAGCATATCCTAAACCTAGAACAGGTTCTAAATCCTAAACCTAGAATAGGTTCTCAATCCTTAACCTAGAATAGGTTATTTCAGTCATTTCGAACTACGTGGATTCTGATTCCTAGGGCAAACCCTAGGATACGTAGGCTATTTGGGAGAATCCCAAATTTGGATCCACACTTTAGTCCACTCGGACTATTCATTGATCCACTAGGATATCAATCCACATTTTGACCCAAATAGGGTTATCCACATTCCAACCCAGAAAGGGTTATCCATATTTCAACCCAAATAGGGTTATCCACATTCAGACCCAGAAAGGATTATCCATTCTTAGATCCACTAGGACTATCTATCAATTCGTATGGACTATCCAGATCCTAACCCATAGGGTTTCTCAACCTTTCAAGCATAAACTTCAACTTGAACAATGAACTCAATCATGCACAAGCATAAATCACAGCCATAAACTTTAATCACACCTGAACTACGATGGTGAACTTGATTTTTGAAATAATTCCGTGATACATAGGCAATCTGATGGATACATATTTGATTCGATGATATCAAACCACTTGGTTTGGTTCGCTTTAATAGATCGAGTCTAGTATAGGAAAGGCATAGGAGACCGATTTCGATCGGACGGTTTGGGTGCCTAACCCCTTTCCATAACCGTAGCCTGATGCTTATCCAATCTCTGATGGACCAGAAATCCAATCTAAGGGTCATGAGTCAATCGAAGTCTTACCTTAGGGTGAGATTTCACATTTCTAAGGTCCTAGATCTTAATCTAGGTAGCGACTTCCAAAATAAATAATCTTTGTCCTCATAGTTTGCGGTGGTAAGACCTATTACAAAGTCAAAATTTCAAATTAGGGCCGAAATTTTAGGTGGGGGTCATAAACCAAACTTTATTCTTCCCTAACATTATCACAGAGTACAACATAGCAGAAACATACTACACAAGCTGAGCTTTAATTGTAAAGGTATAATAGTAACTTAAAACCATTTAAATTTTATCCAAGTCTTCAACACTTGCATTCATGGTTTCATATACTTAATACATTGGGTGATAACAAACAAAAAAAAAAAAAAAAACAAATATTCATAAGTAAGAGTATTTAATCAAGAATAACTAATTATGGCTTCCTACTAGAGCAGTCTTTCATCCTTTATAGCATCATATTGCTCTCATAACAATGCTTGGTTCAATATTTCCTTGCTTCATCCCTTCAGGGTGCTTTGATTCAACCGGAACATTGTCCTACCTTGCTTCCATAGTACTTGCAGTTACAATTAAAAAGAGTGGCGATCGCAAGGGTGAGCTCTCTAACTTGAGCTCAATGATAAACATACAGGCATGCAATCATATGAATAGATTATGCACACAACAAGGGTCTGGTATAATGTATGTTCGCTGTACTAAGATGAGGCCTAGCCACACCTCCTAGAGTCACGGGAGTGTTGGGTACTCACTAGCCTACCCAGTAGCCCTGATGCCCCTACACAACGTCCCAAATCAGAATGGTGATTGGGCAACAAGTGCAACCAGCGACGCTACAACAAACATTGTCGACTTTTCCCTTCATCACTCCATCCTACTAGTACCTGACCACCTATTGGCTAGGGTTACATACATGGGTTGTGCCTTTAACCAGTCCTATATGACATCATATGTACCCTTCCAATACCCTAGTAAGATTTTTAGAGCATCCGTTTTGCCCCCCCCCAAGATGCTGTCCTCCACTAAAATACCGAATAATACATGGCAAATAAAGTGTTTGGCAGATTGGATCCGACGGTTCCAGACCCCTTCACCATATTCTACCCAGCGTCACACATCACAATCATAATTACAAACATAAATGTTGTTGATTCAAAGCATGCAAAATGGTAGATATTGGATGGCATGTTATTCTCGAAATAAATATAGGCAAGCAACATCAATCAACATCATATGCATCAAACACACCAAAATTAGGTCAGGGTTCTGTTCCTCATCTAATTGCATTAGTAGTCAGTATCCATGCTAGAAAACATGTATTTGCAAGGTGTTCTCGAGCCTTTGCAAGACATGGGGTTATTAGTTATAAGTCTTACATGATTTCCTTTGGATTTCTTAAGTCTGGACTTTTCCAGTCGATGTATCGATCATTATATTATCGACCAACTCGTGGTCCGGTAAAATATTTAAACCTTCTACCATTTGTCGATCGATATCACGGTCGGTATATAGCATCAACCGTGACATTGTCCTGCTAACTCTCTGAGACCCTTTTGGAGTTTATTGGTCGATATAACGGTCCATACTATATAGTTTGTTGTATCGGCTGCCTCCTCCTTGTGGCCTCTTTTCTGCTTAAGGAGTTAGGATTCCACCTTTTGGTTTCGTTCATTCCTTTGCTAGGCCAATGTAGACCGATGATGGGACACCTCTTAGGTCTAAGTACCCTCCTAGCAAGTATGAAGGATTGGTTTCCTAACTAGTACAGTTGTTAGGAAGGGCTAATCATCCTTCCAGTAGTTTACATTAGTTTTTACCATTTATTAAGAGTGTACGTTCATCACCTAACATCTTCATATTCCAATTAGAATACTAAGGTTGTATTAGAGTTTACAGAGATTAGGATTTTATCTATGGTAATTTGATTACTGCAAACCGATGGTGCACTTTGTTGGTGATTTCTCACACAATGGTTGTAGGGCTTGCCTTCCCTTTTCCTTCTCCTTCCTTTTTCCTTTCTTCCTCTAGAGAACACGTCAAAACTCTCCCTCTAAGACTAATACATTTTAAGAAGAGGATAAAAGGTAGGATTTTTATTTGTTTCAGGTTTCCTAGTTGGAGTAAAACTCTCAATTTGAATTGCGAAGCCTAGGGGGTTGCCAAGTGGCAAGACTTTGGATCTAGATAGGATCTCCTTTTTTTTTTCCAACTCCAAGTAGTTAGAGTGGAGTGGGTCCCTCCTAGGTTTGTTCTTGGGTCATAGGAAGGTCCTAAGAGTCTCCTAAAGTAAAACTACTTGTTGGTTTAAAGAACAGGTCAACTCAGGCTTTACCGGTTGATGCTGGCGGATCATGCTGGCTTGGGTTTACTGACCGGCTAGTATCGATCGCCACCAGTTTAATGGTCAAGTTTGTCTCTTTTGTACTTGTTCTCTTAGTGGTCCATTATTGGTGCAACCTAGTTCTTATTAGGGACTTGCATAATTATCTAGTCTATGGTGGAAAACCCTTTAAACACTACAGAAATCCGATTAGGCCGGGGTTTCTGGGTATGGGTTTTACAACTCCACCCCCCTTAAAAGAATTTTGTCCCCAAAATTCTACTACCCTAAGAGTCTACATAAGGTAATAACCTCCTTTACTGGAGCAGTTTACTGGGGATTCTTATTCCATCTACTTGGATAACTTCTACGGTTTCCCTTTTTAGGTGCCTTCCATTGTTTTTACTGGGTTTCGTCCTTCCCTTTAGACGATGGTCATAAGTTCTCGTTGTTACCTTCCATTCAAATTTCATTTGGAGCCCTTCTCTAGTCTGTTCCAATTATCAACTTTTAATTGGTTATGTTTTGGCTCGGACTGAGTCATGAGCACTAATGTTATTCTCTTCATATGTAAATATATGTGTTTATATATATATATATATATATGCTGGTCATTATTTATCCCACTAATCCTCCCAAAAGATCAATAAGTAAATAATCATCAGTTTCTTATGTATCCCTTGGCCATAGAGTTTCCAAGGCTAAAACCTTACTATTTTCAGATAATGTCTTAGTTAGATGATTTATCCAATGAAACACATTGTGTCACAATGTATTGTTTGGTCCTACACTCTGAATTTACCTTAACATGTGAATCCTAACTTGATGATAAATACTACTTTGTGATTTAGTAGTTACCTTCTGGGGCTGCATTCCAGTTCTTCTTTTCTTCTCCCGCCTGACCATCTCTAGTAGCTTGATGTGGGTTGCTGACTTGACGCTCACCTTTACAAATTATCTTCCTTGATCGTACCTGGAGTGTCGAGTGGGCTTTCTTGAGAATCCTTTTGGCTATAACCCTAGAAAGTTCAGCCTTAGATACAATACATTGAGGATGTTGAGGCATTTTGACTTTTAGAACGTCGTCCTCCATAGGTTCCTCTTGGTCTTCAGCCATGGGTACCTTTATCTCTTATTTCTCCATTGATAAGATTTTCGAAAACAGCACCTCTGGTACTGCCAATAGATAAGGACATTCCATTCGGTCATGCCCCCTATGACGACAGCCAGAACATTTCAGTATGCCTCTAGGGAAAGTTCTGATTACTTCCACTGGAGGTCTAGATTTCAGAATTCTAGTCGAACTATAGGTTCGGATACATTCCTAAGCATCTCTTGAGTGAGGATTCTGTCCCCTATTAGATTTATTCCATGCTTTATATGGGGTGTGTGAGGGTACCGTGGGTCCTCCGAACATCTCTCCTAAGTGGACTTTGGCTTCTGATCGTAGTCTTGGATAATTTGATTAATCCCAAGCTTAATGATTACTCTGACCTCCAAACTCTTTATACGGACCATTAAACTCCTAGTGGGTCATGATGGGGTCCAGGTGAGGTATAGGTGTTCCAGATGTCTTCCGAAACCGAGTTCCTTAGGGTGGCGAAAAGTTCCACCTTCAAGGTCTTCTCCTGGGGTGCAAAATATGCTAAGAAAGATCTTCGAAACATATTCCACGAGACTACACCATACTCTTGTAGCAGCCATGCCTCGATACTCTTCCACCAACGATATGATGATCCCTCCAGTTGGAACATGGCGCACAATACTCTTTGGGCGTCAGTGCATCCCAAATTCTTAAACATTTTGTCCATATGCTCGATCCATTCTTGGGAGTGAGCTAGGTCATCGATCATACCACAAAACTTTGGTGGCCTAATCCTTAGGAACTCCTCCACTGGGCTATCTTGTTTTGGGTAAGTAGAATTAACTTTGGCCATGGGAATGTTTACATGTTGGCTTATGTTATTATGAGGTGCAGGCCAAGCATACTAAGCCAGAAAAGCATCTTGGAACGTCCTCCATGAAATTCCATTGTGCTTCTCTTTCAGTCCTTGCTCCACAGCTAACCACCACAACCACCACTGATAGGGTGCACCCTTTAACTGGTATGCTGCGCATTGTACTTTTTGAGCATCAGAGTGGTCCAGCAGTCCTACTGTCTTTTCCATGTTTTGGATCCAATATAGCGGTTGATTCGGATCTTCTATTAACTTGGTAAACTCCATGGGTTTCAACTTTAAGAATCGGTGCCATGTATGTTGTACCCACGCCTCTCCTTGGTAGCTTCCTCCTGAAGGAACCGTAGGTGGTGGTTACTATTGGGACTTGAACTATTACTCAATCCGCTATGAATTGAGCTACCCAGGTTCATGGTACGGTGTGAATTTGAACAATCATGTGGTGCCATACGAAATCTTAAATCAAATTTCCCTGTGACACGTCGACATGGTTAGTAACATGGTTCTAATCACATAATAAGGCTCTATGGCCGACATCATTACTTATGATTCAATGCTACACTGCTCCTTAACAGTATTATGACCCACTATTCGCTAATATTAGATAGTGATGTTTAGTTGGAAACCTATTAGTGACAAATCATTGCATTTTTTTCCTTTAATCCAGCTTTCTAGGGCTATCCGATCGATGTGCCAGATCATACTATATCGACCGGTTCACCATCCAACAAAATCCAGAAAGGTGCCTGAGTTACCCGACGATAAGGTGGTTGATAAGGCGGACGATGGTTCATTTGATTCATCGACCGACTGCGGTCAGATTCAACTTTATAAATTTAAAACGTGGTCATTCTTTTTCCACTCGTCTATTAACTTACCTGGAGCCTCAAGTTGCCTCCGAAAATTCCTCCTTCTCGCCTCCGGTGCTCTCTCAAGTCCCCAAGCCACCCCCATCCATCTCTAAACCTTTGGTTTCTTCTCTCCAAGGTATGATTCGTTCCTTCTATAACCATTTCCCATTTCTAGGTTTAGGAGATTGTTCTTTAAAACCCTAGTTTCTCTTTCTTATTGGTTTTTCTTAACGTTTATTCCTACATACTCATCTCTTGTTACTTTTAATCATTGAGGGGGTGATTAATATGCTTTGCTTGTTGCATTTTGTTTGTTTCACATCATACATCTCATTCATGCTTGGATTTTAGGGTTTTTCATCAAAATAGGTGTTTTACTTCTATGTTTCTCTTCTCTTGTTTATTTTCTTCCATGATTTACTAAATACCCATTCTTTGTTGTTCTTGACTATTGGAGTGTCATGCTAAATGCAACTCCTTACATGCAACTCCTTTATCTTACATTATGTCACTGTTGTATATATCTATACATACTTGGATTTTTTTTTGTTTCATGTAGAATTATATCCCACTTATGGCGACTTCAATGCTTTTACTAACAATGTGCATTTTCTATTATGGTTCTACTAAGTCTTGATCATTGCTATTGGTTGGAATATTGCCCTGCTACAACTCTAACAATGTTTTCTTCTCCTATCATGTGCTGTTCCATTACTGGTTATACATAAGTAAATTTTTTTTCTAACCACTACTATTATTACTTCAAGTATTTAAATGCACTTGATCTTGCCTATGCTTGGTTTAAATTTGATATATATATATATATATATATATATATATATATATATATATATATATATATATATATATATATATATATATATATATATTTTTTTTTTTTTTTTTTTTTTTTCTTGCCATGTCTAATGGATTTTTGGCTTTTTGGCTTACATTCTCTATGATTGTGCACTTATATTTTCTACAAGATCTAACTCCTTTGCCTATCAAGAGTTTACTTACTCTATCATTTTCTACCTTAATGTTCTTTCTTTTCATACTTCTTTCTTATTTACCTTGCATGGTTTAAATTTCTTTGTTCCCTACTATACGTGTTTTTAACTTAACTTCTTTGTTCTCTCTTTTCCCATTTCAGACTATATGGCTTCTTGTCGGGCTGCAACTAAGAGACCAAGGAACAAACCTCCTCCACCTTATAATGATGTGCACTTTCATTCTAGAGAGGCATAGGCCTCCTATGCCAAATTTGAGCAGAAATCCCTTGTTTCTGGATGGCCCTTAAATTTCCAAGAATTAAAAAGATTCGACATCCAGGCCACCTTTGATGCCATGGGTTGGTCTTCCATACTTGGGATTGAAATTGGCACCCGATCGGACATGGTGAAGCACTTCTATTGCAACCTAGAGGTAAAAGGTGGCATGGGAGAGTTTAAGCATGCTAGGGATTTGTGTATCTCTAGCAAAGTGAATGGCAGGGAGTTCAGTTTGAGCATAGAGCAGTTGACAGGTCTTCTGGGCATATTTATGATTGGGGACAAGAAGTAAGTACAAGTAAGGACAAGGATTTCATATTTGAGGCCCAGAAAATAGAGATTCGAAACAAACTCCAATGGCCACATGATCCTTTTCAAGTTAGTAACTTCTTCCTTTTTCTCAGAATGTACTGCAAGATAATCCAGTACAAGATCCTGCCTCAAAGTGGACATTTTGATGAGCTCTCCCTCTTTGGGCAGTTTCTCACTACCAGGGTACTAGAGCGTCACTGGCTCTGCCTTCCCTACATTATTATTCGGACCATGATTACTGAGCAGAGGACACTCGAGCTTCAAAGAAGGGACATTTGCCTTATGATAAGTTATTGACTACTCTATTTCAGCGTCTTACATCCCTATACATGAGGACAAACCTCATGAGGCTACAGTGTTCACTCCTTTCAACTAGCATGTCATTGTTAAGATGAAATTTCATGATGTGCCATTGGATGACCCAGTGCTGGAGACTCGTTGAGGCCTTAGAGTTCCCCCAGAGCAGCATGTCTCTGGTGATGATGAGGAGGAGGTGCCCTGTCACACCCCAATTCTGCAATATTCAGAATGGTGTGGTGAACCATGAATAAACCAACGGTTCAACCAGGATCTCGAATAGTCTATGTCCGTTTGCTTAAACCATACACATCCACAACTAAAATTAGAACAAATACACGATAGAGGAAGTCTTTAATATTAAATGAACTGAGAGTCTAAAGATGATAACATAAATAAAATATTCAATTATCTTCAAAAATACCAAACATAAAATAAAATAATTTAATCAATTACATCGTCTGAATAATTTAAATGAAAATCTAATAAAAAACATAAGAGTTGCACTCGCATGACGAATCATGCGACTCCATCATAACTTCAGCATCCATTGTCGCCGCATGTCCATACAACAAAGCATTTATATAATCTTCTACAGTGGTACCTGCATCATCAACTAAAAATATTCGACGTCGAAAGGGTGAGCACACATCACGGCTCAGTGAGCAAACAAAACAATGCAATAAACATATGCATGCATTCAATTCATATCTTTGGTCTGGTTCATAAGTTTACAATGTGCTATAGAAAGGTTCAATGGCCGTCTTACCTCTATACATGAATGTGTGGAACTGCCCAATGGATCAAACACCATTGCCGCCCCCACATGCACCTACCATGGAATAGAGATAGAGCTAAAGTGCTTAGGACCGCACCGCATCACACTTCCCCTGATGCTCTACCAATACCAACACGTAAGCCCCTGTTGGCAAGGGCTTGCAAACTAGGCTCGCAACTAACCAATCCTAATGTCAAACAGTGTATCCAAGGCCTCACCCCAACATCCCTCAATACATCCATAAAGATATAGCTAAGGCCCCCCGGCAGAGTCAGAGACTACACAGTCCGAGACCACCTCCACTGATGTCCTACGACGTAATAGTTCTGCTAAGGTAATGGCGATACGACGATGTTAGTGGACAAGACTTCAGTAGAGATAGAGCTAGAGTCTGGTGATCGGGTTGAACCACAGTGTCACGTCCTCCCCCTGATGCGCCACTCGCATCAAGTACACTAACCACACACAAACATTTACATGCCTATTCCTAGCATCATCATCAACATCATATTATAAATAAATGAAAATTAAATATGCATGAACAGTAATAACAAGAATAGTGAATGACATGTGATATGCACATTACAATCATACAAACATAGAAACATTCATGGTATTGAACTCAATAAAAACAAAAATAGTTTATTACTAGCCAATTAGTTTAGGTCTTGTTCCCTAAACATTGATTAAGCGTAGATCCTCGTTTAAGCTTTATGAATCACTTTTAAATCACTAGAAAGACCTAACAAGTCGATAGGTTTTAATTAGAATTAATTCCAATAGATTTAGACTAATAGAACCTGTAAGGTCGCAGGTAGGGTAGCACCTCGGGTAGCAGTTTCTGCGACCCTAGGGTGTAGGGTCGCAGGTGGGGTCGGATACCATTTGACCCTACGTGCGACCACACCGTCCCTGGAACTTCTCGAGGGCATGTGGTCGATCCTGTGGTCTTGTAGGGTCGGATATCATTCGACCTTACGTGCGAACACACGTATTCTGAGTCGACCTTTCATTCTAAAGTCCATCCCTTCATGTTTGGATCCTTTGGCTTACTTTCATGGTCCATTCTATGATTGTTCTATGGCTCAAAACTACAAGTTATACACTATTCATTGTGTATAATGATTTCCTCCATGGAATCTCATAGAACTTGTCCACGAATGGATGATTTGGGTTTCTCCTAATCCTACGTTCTTCATAACTATTCTAAGATTCTGTTATTCAGGTAGGGAATTAGGTTCATACCATTATTCAGAGGTTTCTCTGATCTTCCTCCTCTTCCTTAGTCTTCTTCTTCAAGTTTCCTTCTCTTTTTCTCTTCCTTCTCTTTCTCTTTTTCTCACTTTCAATTAGGGTTCTAAAGGAGTGAAAGAGGCAAAGGGATGTCCTATTTATAGAGGAAAAACCTCCATAATAAGTCCCAATGAGTTTAGGAAAGATCCCCTTTGAATTAGGAAAGTTTCCTAATTTCTGGTTTCTGTCTGTCATCGTAGGTTCGAACGTAGGGTCGCAGAATCCGTCGACCCTACTTTTTTTTTCTAGTCATGCGACCCTACGACTAGAAAGTTATGGGTTGGACTTTTGTTGAGGTGGGGTCGACCCTACCTGTTTAGGCATGCGACCCTACCCTCTCATTTGCTGTTTTTGGGTTAGACTTCATACTTGGTCTTGTGATTTCTTCACGCACTTGGTCCACTTGGCTCGACCATGATAGGTAGACTTGGTACAAGGTGGTAAGGCCGGTTAGTTCGATATAGGTCTTACAACTCCCCCCTCTTATTAAAAATTTTGTCCTCAAAATTTGTACATACCTTCCGAGTCAAAAAGGTGAGGATATTACTTCCGCATAGCATTCTCTTCTTCCCATGTGATCTCTTCTATATCTTGGCTCCTCTAGGTGACCTCAACATAGTATATGTCACGGTTGCATAGGCGTTGAACTTTTTGACTAGTGATTTCAGTTGGTGCTACTTCGAATATCAAATCATCAGTTAGATCTGGTGGATTCGCTGTTAAAACGTGCGTTGGATCTCTAACGTACTTCTTTAATAATGAGATATGAAATACATCATTCATACTTGACATAGATGGTGGTAGTGCTAACTGATAAGCCACTTTTCTATGTTTGGCTAAAATCTCATATGGCCCAACATATCTCGGACTTAGCTTTTCTTTCTGTCCGAATCGTTTTAAACCCCGCATAGGTGATACTTTCAAGAATACCTTATCACCTACGAAAAATTCAAGGTCTCGGCGTCGAGCATCCGCATACTATTTCTGACGATTCTGAGCCGTTCTAACTCTTTCTTTGATAATGTCGACTACTCGACAAGTTTCTTCAACAAATTCTGGTCCAACGATGCTATCTTCTCCAACTTCATTCCAAAACAGTGGAGTTCGACACTTTCTACCATGCAGTGCTTCATAGGGTGACATTTGTATAGTAGCCTGATAGCTGTTGTTATAGCGAACTAGATCAATGGTAGTTTCTCATCCCATAATCCTTTAAAATCAATTACACAGGCTTGAAGCATGTCTTTTAAAATTTGAATAGTACGCTCCAACTGTCTGTCTGTCTGAGGATGGAATGCGGTACTGAACTTCAATGTTGTACTCATAGCCTTTTGCAATCCTTCCCAAAACTTTGAAGTAAAGCGTAGGTCTCTATTAGACACAATGCATTCAGGTACACCATGTAATCTGACAATGTTATCCACATATAGCTTGGCTAACCTCTCCAGGGTATACTGTGGTCGTATAGCTATAAAACGAGCTCTCTTAGTCAGATGATCTACAATCACCCAGACCGCGTCAACTACTCGAGGAGTCAATGGTAACCCGGTGACGAAGTCCATAGTGATGCAGTCCCATTTCCATGCTGGTTCTGGCAGCGGTTACAATAGTCCTGCAGGTCTTTGTCGTTCAGCTTTCACCCTCTGATAATTTAGGCATTGAGACACGAATTTAGCTACATCTGCTTTCATTCCTCTCCACCAATATAATTTCTTCAAATCATGATACATCTTTGTACTTCCAGGATGTATCGAATAGGCGGTGGTGTGAGCTTCCTTCATTAGTCGGTGTCTAATGTCTAAATTTTCTATTTTAGGAACACATACTCTTCCTTTGTACTTCAGTTCATCGTCCAAGGTGAACTCAGGAGTTGTCCTACCTTTTTTGATGTCTTCTTGTACCATTCTCAGATAAGGGTTTGATTTAATAGCGGCTTTCAATTCATCAATTATATCAGGTACAATCTTTAATGTTGCAAACATATTTGAAAACCGATGAATAAACCCTTGGTTGGTTGATTCACCCGGTGCATCTATCACAAACTGCTCATTACCATAATTGAATACTTTCCCTGTAGCACACATTGCTGCAGTCGTGTTAACTTCTCCTTGAGATTTTATCCTTGCTTTTCTGCTTAGCGCATCAGCAACTACATTAGCCTTTCCTGGATGATACTGGATATCACAATCATAATCCTTCAATAATTTCAGCCATCTTCTTTGTCTCATGTTCAACTCCTTCTGATTAAAAAGATAAGTAAGACTCTTACGATCTGATTTAATCTGAAATTTCTCTCCATACAAATAATGTCTCCATATCTTGACAGCATGTACTACTGTAGCTAATTCCAAGTCATGAGTGGGATAGTTCTTCTCATGTGTCTTCAGTTGTCTTGAGGCATACGCAATTACTTGTTCTCCTTGTATAAGTACACATTCTAAACCCAATCCAAACTCATCAGTGTACAAGGAAATGACTGTCATGGAATAGGAATAGTCAAGATCGGAGCAGATATCAATCTAGCCTTCAATGTTTGGAAACTTTTCTCATATTTATCAGTCCACAAACTTTTCTCCTCTTTTAGTCAAACTGGTGAGAGGTACGGTAATTCTGGAATAGTCTTCCACGAATCGTCAATAATGCTCAGCTAGACCTAGAAAACATCTAATTTCTGCAACGCTCTTCGGTGCTTCCCACTTCACAATGGCTTCAATCATGCTGGGATTCACTTTAATTCCTTCAGCGGATACCACATGGCCTAAGAAAGCGACCTCATTTAACCAAAACT
Organism: Protea cynaroides; assembly: GCA_028583415.1. NCBI lineage: Eukaryota > Viridiplantae > Streptophyta > Magnoliopsida > Proteales > Proteaceae > Protea > Protea cynaroides. The sequence goes on from CM053273.1 coordinate 72,791,127, forward strand.
CACACTTTGTAAATTTGGCATAAAGCTTCTCTTTCCTTAATCGCTGTAGAGTGGCTCTTAGATTCATGACATGAGTTTCCTTGTCCTTGGAGTAGACCAATATATCATCAATAAACACAATGACCAATGTATCCAAGATATCATGGAATACCCGATTCATGAGTTCCATAAAAGTTACGGGTGCGTTAGTCAATCCAAAAGACATGACTAAAAATTCATAATGTCCATATCTTGTTCTGAATGCTGTCTTTGGAATGTCACTGTCCTTAATCTTCAACTGATGGTATCGTGACTGAAGATCGATCTTGGAGAACTCTTTGGCACCTTGCAACCGATCGAACAAGTCATCGATCCGAGGCAATGGGTACCGGTTCTTGATTGTAAGCTTATTCAATTCCCGGTAGTCTATATACAGTTGAACACTACCGTCCTTCTTCTTTACAAACAATACTGGCACTCCCCATGGTGATATGTTGGGTCTGATATAACCCATGTCCAGTAATTCCTTTAACTGTACCTTTAATTCCTTCAGCTCAGTAGGAGCCATTCGATAGGGTACTTTAGATATTGGTGCAGCTATGGGTATCAGATCCATAACGAACTCTGTCTCTCGGTCGGGTGGTAGTCCTAGTAGTTCTTCAGAAAATACATCTGGAAAGTCATGCACAATATCAATATTTTCCATTTGTGGTGCTTCCTTGGTAAGATCAACCACTAATACTAGATACGCAACTCCTCCTTTCTCGAGGCATTTTCTAGCCTTTAATGCAGAGAGGATGAGTTTTCGTTTACGGGGAAGTTTGGTTCCCGTAAAACTAAACTCTGCTCCTTCCTTGTCTTTAAATGTCAGCTTCTTTTCTGCACATAATAGGTTTGCAGAATGCCGAGCTAACCAATCCATTCCCAAGATGATGTCAGAGTCGGCCATCTCAAGTTGAATCAAGGTTGCATCCAACGTCTTCTCGTCAATAAGAACTGGACATGGTCCATAACCTTTTTCTAATATCACTTCTAATCCCATAGGCGATCGTACAAGCAGTTTGTAGTCTAAAGATTTGAGGGGTAGATTCAACTTCTTTTCAAATGACACAGATATAAAAGAATGAGTAGCTCCAAAATCAAAGAGTACTCTAGCGGGTATGCCATTAATAGGTACGATACCTGTGATTTGTTTTAATTTAGTCTACATGCTCATACAATGTAACACAAAATGAAAGGTTTAGGTCATACCTGTAACCACATCAGGTGATGCGGCAGCATCCTCAGATGTAACAGCATAAACCTTTCCTTGCTATAACTGCTTTCTGGGCTTAGGAAAATCCCTTGAATACTGTCCTACTTGGTTGCAGTTAAAGCATTTTACTCCTTCGTTGTTTTGCTTTTGTTGCGGTTGACCTGCTGGAGTAGTCTTGGCTACAGCATTGAAGCCTTGGGTATGGAAGGGCTTGAATGTCCTTGTATTCCCTCCATTGTATGAATTTCCGTTTGGCCTTTTAATACCCCTATTTTCAGCAAAGTAGCTCTCCTTCTGGCTCGACTCAATTACCCGAGCAATTTGTATTGCTTCATTGTAGACTTTCTTCTCCAGTCCCATAACATGCTCACGAATGCTTCCCCTAAGTCCCATGATGAACCTTCGGGTCTTGGTATTTTCCTCTTGCATGCTGCTGGGTGCAAAGAAAAACAGCTCCTCATAACGCTGTTGGTATGCATCCACAGTCATTTTCCCCTGATATAAACTCAGGAACTCTCTCTGCATAGAATCTCTGAAACTTCTGGGAAGTACTTCTCAAAGAATGCCGCTTTATAGATAGCCCAGGTTAATTGGGCGTGCTTGGTTAACAGATATGTCCTGGTAGGTGTGCATCACCCTTCAGCATAAATGTGGCGCACAACACCTTTTCTTCCTCAGTAACTGTCATCATCATAAAATTCCTTTCCATCTCATTGATCTAATGAGCTGGCCACAAAGGATCTGCTGGCTTGCCATTATATTCTTTAGGTTTCATTTTCAGGAAGTGCTCGATCATTCGAGAATGGTCCAACTGATACTGAGCATAGGCCCCGTACATAGGTGGTTGATACTGGTAACTGCTTTGAGCTACCTCAGGGTTCTGTACTGGAGCTTGCACAACTGGGGTTTGAGGTGCTTGGGGTACAGTGTTGCTACCCCCTGGTACTGTGCTAGCTTGCCCTGCTGGCATAGGTGTCATATGTGCAGCTGGAAAAGCCATTCCTATAGCAGCTTGTATATTAGCTTGCACCTGCTGTATTTGCTGCAGCTGTTGTGCCAGGTTCATTACTGCTGTAGCCAGATCTATAGGTGGGGCTAGCATGTTTGTAGGATTTGTCTGGCCACTAGCCATTAGCGATGCCATATTTCGATTCTCTGGTACATCAGGATTTACATGGCTGTCTTCCTCCACAGGTGGTGGTGGTGGAATTGGGTTACGGCCTCGTCTGGTCACTCTACGCCCAGCCATTTCCTGTCCTGGTGGTGGTAGTGTGGTAGTGTCTGAAAAAACAATCATAGAACATGGGAGGCAATCATTATAAGTTGTTCCCAAGTCAAAATCTAAGTAATCCATATAAATTTCCAATTTTTCAGACCATTTAGTGAAAGTACTGAATTTTTCCACCGTAGGGTCGATGGTAGGGTCGGTCCTTATGCGACCCTAGGGTATGCGACCCTGAGAACACTGTCAGCTCACCGAGAGCCTAGGGTCGATCGTGGGGTCAGTATATGTCCGACCCTAGGTCCGACCCATGGTTCTCTGTCAGATCACCGAGAGACTAGGGTCGATGGTGGGGTCTGTCGTAGGGTTGCACATTTTGGTCGAATTTTGCGACCCTACGATCCAAAATTAGGATTTTAAGCCCGATTTTGGATTCATTTCCCATTCTTTCTCCTTTCTTCCAATTCAACTCGCTTCCCCTGAATTGCTACAATATCGATCCCTAGGGTTTGGTGATTATTTCTTCTGTTCACGACTCCCGCTCCGTCTCTTCAGGTATGCTATCTACTATTTTCCATTTTTAAGCTTTCTAAACTAGGTTTTTGTCCATTTACATCGTTTTCTTCAAATTAAATTTTTTTTAACCGTAAAAATTTAATTTTTATTGGGGGCTTTTGCTATTGGTCACCCAATGGATGAAAGCCCTCAAAAATATTTGAGTTTTATCGGTTGGTTATCGAGAAACTTGAAAATTTTCATTTTTGACCTAATTTTCAAGATTTTTCGAATCTATTGAAATTTCTTCAAATTCGATCTTTTCAGATTAAATTTCATACTGTATGAGCTTTGCAGGATGGTTTGGACCTATGGTTTGGACCTATGTAAGTCCTCCTGCCGTTATAATGCCAAAATTTTGAGTTTTTCACCATTACTAATATCTTGTTTGTTTTTCTATGCCTTGACAGATAGTATGGCTCGTACCAAGGTTCCTAGGGCTCATGACCCAGTTCGTTTCCTCTCCAATGAGGTCGAAGATCGGTATGCTAGCTATGAGCGTAAGAAAGTAGAAGGGGGTCGCTGTGTGAACTTGGCTAGTCTAGCCTTGTTCAACGTGTAGGGGGCATTTGGTGACATGGGCTGGCTTCCTGTGATCACCTATGAGGTTTGTACTCATCCTGCTTTGGTAAAGCAGTTCTATTGCAATCTCCAGGTAGTGGGGGATCGTAATGACACAGAAAGGGGTAGGGAGCTCAGGATCACTAGCTACGTCAAAGGGATAGAGGTTTCATTTAACTGCCAGCAGTTGGCTGATCTTTTGGGCATATCAAATGATGGCCCTTTGGTGTACTGTGCTCCCAAGGAACCCCAGTTCCTATCTTTGGAGATGCGTGTTGAGATTGATAGTCAGCTCATTAGAGATGATCGCTGGGAGATGAAAGCGACCAACCTACGTCCAGAGCCTCAGGTGTACTACAAAATTATCCAGCACAACCTAATACCCCAGAGTAGACATTATAAGAGGATCTCCCAGTTGACTCAGTATATTCTCTACTGCATTTACACCAGGCAGCCTGTCTGCCTTCCTTATATTATTATCCAGACGATGATCCACGCTACGCTGCCTAGTCAGTTGGGAAACCTACCCTACAGACGTTTGATCACTACACTGCTCACCTGCCTACACGTTGATTTAGTAGATGAGAGGATTCCGGAGAAGACCTTCTCATCGGATCTTGATTGGAAGGCCATCTGTAAGATGGGTATGCGGGATGCTCAGGTCAGTGATGATGAGAGGAACGCTCTGGTGTGTCCTCGTACTCGAGTAGAGGTAGCAGATGCCGCGGCGACAGTAGCAGCAGCAGGAGCAGGGGTCCATGGGGGTGGGGCTGAGGATGAGGATCGTATGTACATGGATGTAGACTCTATACCTCCTCCATCACCTCTAAATTCTACTAGAGATGGTCAATCTCGGGCTCCTTCACACATGGTTGGTCCTTCACGCCCACCCTCTAATGATATGATGGGACTACTGCGCAAGATTAGAAAGGCTTAGCGCGTGATTAATCTGAGAGTATGAGAGCTTCTAGATGCTCAGCACGTGACTGATGGAAGAGTAGGCGAGCTTCTAGATGCTCAGTGCGCGACTGATGGGAGAGTAGGCGAGCTTCTAGATGCTCAACGTGCGTCAGATCAGCGGATGGCCGAGTTGACATAGATAGTCTCCAGACGACCCAGAGTCATGTAGCTTGGTTGACTAGAGTGTATGCTGAGGACTATGACAGAGATCGCGAGGCACCTCCTCCTCTAGAACCTCCAGCTCCATGATGTATATTTTCTTTTTGTTCTTTTTGTACTATAGAGTAACTGTCTGGGTTGTGGACTGTACTCTGATTTGGATATGTATAAACTTTTCTTTTTATTTGATGTATATGAAACTTGTTTTCCCTTTTATATATGCATTATTCTCTTTCTTAATTTTTTCTCAAACAACACAAGTGCTTATGGTGTGTTATTATTATAGCTTTAAATTTTTATCCTAACTCAGTTCATGAACTTTTATGGAAGTATACTGGTTTAATAGACAGGGCCTGAGGGCTCTGATACCAAGTTGTCACACTTCAATTCTACACTATTCAGAATGGTGTGATGAACCGCCAATAGACCAACAGTTCAACCAGGATCTTGAATAGGTTGTGTCCGTTTGTTTAAACCATACACATCCATAACTAAAATCAGAATAAATACACGATAGCAGAAGTTTTTAATATTAAATGAACTGAGAGTCAGAAGATGATAACATAAATAAAATATTCAATTATCTTCAAAAATACTAAAACATGAAATAAAATAATTTAATCAATTACATCGTCTGAATAATTTAAATGAAAATCTAATCAAAAACACAAGAGTTACACTCGCATGACGAATCATGCGACTCCATCATAACTTCAGCATCCATTGCCGCCGCATGTCCATACATCGGAGCATTTATATAATCTTCTACGGTGGTACTTGCATCATCAACTAAAAATATTCGACGTCGAAAGGGTGAGCACACATTACGGCTCAGTGAGCGAACAAAACAATGCAACAAACATATGCATGCATTCAACTCATATCTTTGATCTGGTTCATAAGTTTGTAATGTGCTATAGAAAGGTTCGATGGCCGCCTTACCTCTATACACGAATGTGTGGAACCGCCCAATGGATCAAACATCATAGCCGCCCCCACATGCACCCACCATGAATAGAGATAGAGCTAAAGTGCTTAGGACCGCATCGCATCACACTTCCCTTGAAGCTCTACCCATACCAACACGTAAGTCCCTGTTGGCGAGGGCTTACAAACTGGGCTCACAACTAACCAATCATAATGTCAAACAGTGTATCTAAGGCCTCACCCCAGCATCCCTCAATACGTCCATAGAGATAGAGCTAAGGCCCCCCGACAGAGTTAGAGACTACACGGTCCAAGACCACAACCCCTGATGCTCTACTACATAATAGTTCTGCTAAGGTAATGGTGATACGACGATGTTAGTGGACAAGACATGAGTAGAGATAGAGCTAGAGTCTAGTGACCAGGCTGAACCACAGTGTCACGTCCTCCCCCTGATACCCCACTCGCATCAAGTACACTGACCACACACAAACATTCACTTGCCTATTCCTAGCATCATCATCAACATCATATTATAAATAAACAAAAATTAAATATGCATGAAAAGTAATAACAGAAATAGTAGATGACATGTGATATGCACATTACAATCATACAAACATAGAATCATTCATGTTATTGGACTCTATAAAAAAAATAGTTTATTATTAGCCAATTAGTTTAGGTTTTGTTCCCTCATCTTTGATTGAGCGTAGATCCTCGTTCAAGCTTTATGAATCACTTTTAAATTACTAGAAAGACCTAACAAGTCGATAGGTTTTAATTAGAATTAATTCCAATAGATTTAGACTAATAGAATCTGTAGGGTCGTAGGTCGGGTAACACCTAGGGTAGCAGTTTCTGCGACCCTAGGGTGTAGGGTCGCAGGTGGGGTCGGATACCATTTGACCCTACGTGCGACCACACCCTCCCTGGAACTTCTCGAGGCATGTGGTCGATCTGTGGTCTTGTAGGGTCGGATATCATTCGACCTTACATGCGAACACACGTATTCTGAGTCGACCATTCATTCTAAACTCCATCCCTTCATGTTTGGATCCTTTGGCTTACTTTCATGGTTCATTCTATGATTGTTCTATGGCTCAAAACTACGAGTTATACACTATTCATTGTCCATAATGATTTCCTCCATGGAATCTCTTAGAACTTGTCCACGGATGGATGATTTGGGTTTCTCCTAATCCTACGTTCTTCAAAACTATTCTAAGATTTTGTTATTCAGGTAGGGAATTAGGTTCATACCTTTATTCAGAGGTTTCTCTGAACTTCCTCCTCTTCCTTAGTTTTCTTCTTCAAGTTTCCTTCTCTTTTTCTCTTCTTTCTCTTTCTCTTTCTCTCACTTTCAATTAGGGTTCTAAAGGAGTAAAAGAGGCTAAGGGACGTCCTATTTATAGAGAAAAATCCTCCATAATATGTCTCAATGAGTTTAGGAAAGATTTCCTTTGAATTAGGAAAGTTTCCTAATTTTTGGTTTCTGTCTGTCATTGTAGGGTCGGACGTAGGGTCGCAGAATTCGTCGACCCTACGTTTTTCTAGTCCTGTGACCCTATGACTAGAAAGTCATGGGTTGGAGTTCTGCTGAGGTGGGGTCGACCCTACCTATTTAGGCATGCGACCCTACCCTCTCATTTACTATTTTTGGGTTAGACTTCATACCTGGTCTTGTGATTTCTTTACGCACTTGGTCCACTTGGCTCGACCATGATAGGTAGACCTGGTACAAGGTGGTAAGGCCGGTTAGTTCGATACAGGTCTTACATGCCCACCCAGGGATACATAGAGGGTATGGCCCCCAGTCAGACTGATCCATCTGGCCACCCACTACCTTGGACGACCTCATGGACAAGTTGAATACCGTAGTTTCTTATTAGTCCCAATAAATGAAGGACATGCATGACTTGAAGAACCAAGTTCAGCGGTTTCAGCATCCAGTGGTCGGCTTCTCTTCTCGTCTTGACATATACTAGACGGCTTTGATCAGGGTTGGTATTCTTCAAACTAAGGACATTGCGGCCTCTACGGTAGCAACGACACAGCCACACACTTTCCAGAGGCTGTACGTACCTACTCTACCGTCGTCAAATTCCGAGGAGTAACGGCATCATATATTTTCTTCTCTCCTTTTCTTTCTTTCAGTTTAGTTGGGTTGAATAAACAGATATCTACTCATATGGTTTCCCTCCTTTTTTTCTATATAAGGAGGAATTTGTATGCGAAACCAAAGTTTATTTATTTCTCTTTTTTTATAAAAACAAGTTATGTTCAAGGTAATTTCGGTTATCTGGTCTCATCACATATCTATATGGTCCTCTTTCTTTTCTTCTATATAGTTAGCATTAGTTTTTAATCTTCCCCTAACATGTTATGTTTGGTCACATCTTTTTTTAAGCAAACATCACATAATTTTTGTTTCTCATTTACCTTTAATGATCTTCAGGGTTTTATTAGCTACGACTCAACTTGCTATCAAATAGGGTAGGGTAACATCAGGTGATCATTATTACTGGAACGTGCTCTGATACCAAACTTGTCACACTCTAAATTTACGATATGTAAAATTTTGGTGGGCGACTGGACCACTGATCATTTTAATTGTTGTCCACCCAAGAAACACGCTCAGTTAACAATATCACCAAACATTATTCTTTGCTAACATTATCACAAAGTACATACATAGCAGAAGCATACTACACAAGCTGAGCTCTAATTGTAAAGGTGTAATAGAAACTTAAAACAATTTAAATTTTATCCAAGTCTTCAACACTTGCATTCATGGTTTCATAGCCCTAATATGTTGGGCTTTAACAGCCAATAAAAAAACAAATATTCATAACTAAAAGTATCTAATCAAGAATAACTAATTATGGCTTCCTACTGGAGCAGTCTTCCGTCCTTTGTAGCATCATATTGCTCTCCTTCCAATGCTTGGTTCAATATCTCCTCGTTTCGTACCTTCAAGGTGCTTGGGTTTAACCAAAATGTTGACTTGACTTGCTTCCTTAATGCCTACAGTCACAACTAAAAAGAGTGGAGGTCGCAAGGGTGAGCTCTCCAACTTGAACTCAGTGAGAAATAGACAAGCAAACAATCATATGAATAGATTACATACACAACAAGGGTCTGGTATAATGTATGTTTACTGTGCTAAGGTAAGGCCTAGCCACACCTCCTAGAGGTTGACTAAGACCTCCACACACGGGAGTGCTAGGTAGTCACCAGCCTACCCAGTAGCCTTGATGCCCCCACACAATGTCCCAAATCAGGATGGTGATTGGGTAGCAAGTTTGGTCAACAATGCTATAATGAATACTACCAACCCTTCCCCCTCATCACTCCATCCCACCAGTACCTAACCCCCTATTAGGTAGGGTTATATACATGGGTTCTTCCCTTAACTAGTCCTGTATGACATCATATGTACCCTTCCAATACATTAGTAAGATTCCTAGACCATCCATTTTGCCTCCCCCCTAAGATGCTGTCCTTTACTAGAATATGGAATGATACATGGCAATTAAAGTACTTGTGTCATACCCTAATTCTGGACTAACCAGTGGTGTGATGAACCATCATAAGAACCAATGGTTCAAACTAGGATATTGCAAGACCATGCCAATAATCCAAACCAAATACACGTTCCACAATAATAATCAGAGTAAATAAATAAATAGCGAAAGTCTTATTAATAATAAACTGAGGCCTAACATGATAAATAAATATTTAACAGGTTATCTCCAAGTAACCAAAATATATTCAATACATATTACAAATATCAAAATACAAAAATTAATCACTACAGTAACACCTACAACATCAGAAACTAAAAAGAATTACTCGCGCAAGGGTCAGCTCTCCAACTTGAGTTGAGTAAAACAATACAACAAACATATGCATGGATTTAATTCATATCTTTCGTCTAGTTTTAAGTTTGCAATGTGCTATAGTAAGGTTTGAAGGCCCCCACACTTATATACACGAGTGTGTGAATTCACCCAATGGATTAAACACCATTGCTATCCCACATACACCCACCATGGAATAAAGATAGAGCTAAAGTGTCCGGATCACACACCACCAACACTTCTCCTGATGTCCTACCTATACCAATACGTAAGCCCCTACTGGTGAGGGCTTGTAAACTGGGTTCGTAACTAACCAATCCTAATGTCATCTAGTGTATCCATGGCCTCACCCCAACATCCCTCAATACATCCATAGAGATAGAGCTAAGGTCCCCCGATAGAGTCAAAGACCACACGGTCTGAGTCCACCTCCCCTGATGCCCTATGACGTAATAGTTCTATTAGGATAATGGCGATACCAAGATGTCAGTGGGAAAGACTTGAGTAGAGATAGAGCTAGAGTCTGGTGACCAGGCTGAACTACAATGCCACCTCTTCCCCTTGATGCTCCACTCACATCTGATACACTAACCATACACACACAATCACATCTCTATTCCTAGCGTCATCATCATCATGTTATAAATAAACAGAAGTAGATATGCATGAGCAGTAATAACATGAATATTGGATAACATGTGAGATGCATATTACAAGCAAGCAAGCATAGAAACAATCATTGCAATAGACATAATAAAATAAAATAGTTTGTTATTAGCCAATTAGTTTAGGTCTTGTTCCCTCACCTTTGATCGATGTTTATTTCTCTTTCAAGCTTTGGAAGTCACTTTGAATCTATTGGGAACCTAAACAATTAATGTATTTAAGTTAGGGTTTAAGTTTACTAAGTTACTAGTCTAAAAATATTCTTGTTGTTATAGTGTGGTCGAACCTGTGGTCGCAATATATACGACCACACCATGCGATGAGATCTTTCCTAGGAACTTCCCAAATAGTTGTGGTTGACCCTCTGGTCACCCTGTGGTCGACCACAGGCTACGACCACATGATGTTTGGTCAGTTTTCATCTTCAATCTAAATTTTTCTTGAAAAAATTGATTCCTCGGCTCATCACTTGGGTTCATCCTATGGTTATCCTATGGCCATTATTTATAGTTTTTCATTAACCACTATCCCTAACCTATTCTCTTATGGTTTTCATTAGAAATTCCAAAACTGAAATCGTTACATTATATTCAACACATCAACTTGATAAAAGGAACCTATCCTATTTGATCTAGCCTATAGAGTCAAGTCCATACCTTAAGCTTGTTCTAGGGAGCTAGAACCTTCTCTTGCAAAACCTTCCTCTCAGCCTTCTTCTCCAAATCTCCTTCTTCTCCTTGTCTTCCTCTCTTTCTTTTCCTCTTAGGTTTAGAGTTTTAATTTAGGTTCTAAAAGAGTAAGAGAGACAAAAGAATGTCTCTTATATAGAGGAAAACCTCCATATAGAGTCCCACTTCAATTAGGAAAGAGATCCCTTAAGTTTGGAAAAGTTTTCAAAACTCAGAGTTGGTCTCAACATTGTGTGGTCGCACGTGTGGTCATAGTATTCATCTACCAAATGTCGTGTGGTCTCATGTGTGTGGTCTCATGTGTGACCACATGTATCGACCACACATTCGACCACACCCCTCAAAAATGGCACCACATGTCCAAAATTTACTAGTTTTTAGTTTTTGACTGGTTCCTTCCACACAACTTGACCAGTCAACCACACCAACTAAATTTGACTTGTTTCTTATCTTATCTTGTTGTTTCTTCATCCAATTGGTTCACTTGAGCCGGTTATGAAGGAAAGGCCGGTCACGACACAAGAACATAAGGTTAGACTGGGTTAGTGGCATGTAGGTCTTATGTAAGACCCTTATTGAACTAACCGGTCTTACCACCTTGTACCAGGTCTACCTATCATGGTCGAGCCAAATGGACCAAGTGCGTGAAGGAAATAACGAGACCAGGTAGTAAACTGACCCAAAAACAGTAAAATAGGGTGTAGGGTTGCATACCCAAATAGGCAGGGTCGGACCCCCCTCATTAGGGAGTTAGACCCCTAAATTTTAGACCTAGGGTCGGACAATTTTGACCCGAGGGTCGACGGGATCTCCGACCCTCTCATTACTGATAGAAACCGTAAATAGGAAACTTTCTAAATTTCAAGGGGATTCTTTCTTAATCTCAATGGGATTATTTTGGGACGTTCTTCTCTATAAATAGGACATCCCTTAGCCTCTTTCACTCCTTTTGAAACCCTAATTGAAAGAGAAGAGAAGTTGAAAAAGAAGACTAAAGAGAAGAATTCAGAGAAACCTCTGAATCTCAGCAAACCTAAGGTATGGGTATGCATCTATTAATAATTTAAGACCTTAGAATAGTTCATGAAGAGGGTATGATCTAGGAGAAACCCAAATCATCCATCTATGGGAAGATTTCAATGAAATTCATTGAGGGAATCATCGTAGGCAAAGTAAGGAAGTAACTTGAAGTTTTAAGCCATAGAACAAGCATAGAATGGACTGTGGAAGTAAGCCATAGGATCAAAACTTGAATGATTAGACTATAGAATGAAAAGGTCGACTCAAACTACGTGGGGTCGCACGTAGGGTCGATTGGGAATCGACCCTACCAGACCACAGGATCGACCCCCAGCTTTCAGGAAGTCCAGGGAAGCTGTGGTCGCACCTAGGGTCGATGGAACATCTGACCCTAGCATCTACCCTACACGCTGGGGTCATAGAAAACTGCTACCCTACCTGCGACCTGTCCTGCGACCCTCGCTTAACAGCAAGCCTAAAATTATCGGAATGACTTTTAATTAAAATCTATCGACTTTTTAGGTTTTTCTATTGATATAAATGTGATACTTAAAGCTTGAAAGTGGATCTACACTCAAGCAAAGGTAAGGAATGAAGACCTAAACTAATTGGCTAATAATAAATTGTTTTATTTCTTAAGTCCAATGCCATGACTGATTCTATGCGTGTATGCTTGTAATGTGCATTCGACATGTCATCCAATATTTTTATTATTACCGTTCATGCATATTTAATTTCATTGTTTATAGCATGATGTTGATGATGATGATGATGATAGGAATAGGCATGTGAATGTCTGTGTTTGGCTGGTGTACATGGTGCGGGTAGGGGATGGTATCAATCGGTACTTCAATGCCATTTTCATTGGGGTATATTGTGCCATAGCTCTACTCAAGTCATGTCCACTAACATCGTCGTATCTCCATTACCTTAGCAGAACTATTACGTTGTAGGGCATCAGGGGAGGTGGTCTCGGACCGTGTAGTCTTCGACTCTGCTGGGGGGGTGAGGCCTTGGATACATTGTTTGACATTAGGATTGGTTAGTTACGAGCCCAGTTTGCAAGCCCTCGCCAACAAGGGATTACGTATTGGTATGGTATCAACCGGTACTTCAATGTCGTTTTCATTGGGGTATATTGTGCCATAGTGGGTGCATGTGGGGTCGACAGTGCCGTTTTCTTTGGGCGGCTTCACACACTCATGTATAGAGGTGAGGCGGCCTCCAAACCTTTCTATAGCACATTGTAAACATACCAGACCACAATTATGAATTGAATGCATGCATATGTTTGTTGCATTGTTTTGTTTGCTCACCGAGCCATGATGTGTGCTCACCCTTTCGACGTCGAATATTTAGTTGATGATGCAGGTACCACTGTGGAAGATTATATGAATGCTTCTGTGTACTAGCATGTGGCTACAATGGAAGTTGAAGATATAGTGGAGACGCATGACTCCTCATGCGAGTACAACTCATGCGTTTTCGATTAGATTTTTATTTGAACTATTAAGGAAATATAATTTGATATTTTATTTATTTATGTCTCGGTTGATACAACATAATTTGATATTTTATTTATGATTTCACAGTTAGATTCTTCAGTTCATTTAATATTAAGACTTCTGCTATTGTGTATTTATTCTGATTATGGTTGTGGATGTGTATGGTTTAATTTAAAAGGACACAGCCTATTAGAGATCCTGGTTGAACCGTTGGTTATTAGCAGTTCATCACACCATTCTGGATAGTGTGGAATTGGGGTGTGACATCTTACAACTTGGCAGATTAGATCTGACAGTCCCAGACCCCTTCACAATATTCTACCCAGCGTCACACGTCACAATCATAATTACAAACGTAAATGTTATTGATGCAATGCATGCAAAATGGTAGATATTGGAGGGCATGTTATTCTCGAAATAAATATAGGCAAGCAACATCAATCAACATCATATGCATCAAATACACCAAAATTAGGTCAGGGTTCTGTTCCTCACCTAATTACATTAGTAGTCGATATCCACGCTAGAAAATATGTGTTTACAAGGTGTTCTTGAGCCTTTACAAGACATGGGGTTATTAGTTATAAGTCTTACATGATTTACTTTGGATTTCTTATGTCTGGACTTTTCCGATCTATGTATCGATTGGTATATAATTGGCCGACTCGTGGTCCGGTAAAATATTTAAACCTTCTGCCATTTGTCGGTCGATATCATGGTCGGTATAAAGCATTAACCGTGACATCGTCCGGCTAACTCTCTGAGACCCTTTTGCAGTTTGTTGATCGATATGCCGGTCCTTACTATATAATTTGTTGTATCGGCCGCCTCCTCCTTATGGCCTCTTTTCTGCTTAAGGAGTTAGGATTCCTCCTTTTGGTTTCATTCATTCCTTTGCTAGGCCATTGTAGACCGATAATGGGACACCTCGTAGGTGTAAGTACCCTCATAGTGTATGACCCGCACTCCATGAACTCGATCTAAACCTTTAATTCATGTCGTAACAGGTCTTCCAATCATCATCGGGCCAGACGGGATGAGCGGGTGACAATCAGGTAGAATAATGGACCAAAATTGATAAAAATTGTCATGTCAGTCTCATCATACCGATCTGTATACCGGTCGACCAGTATGTCTACGTGGACAGACTAGTTAGATCTGAAAATGGATCTCTGTGGGTCTCGCTTGTCAAATCTCTATCTTAAAGACTTTTTTAATGTAGGAAAACTTCCTAAACTTTATCCTAGTCTATTTAAGGACCCTTAAACCTCCTTAAAACTCTTTGATTGATCCTCACAAACCCTAGAGAGGAGAAAGAGATCTGAAGAGGAGAAAGAGCTAAGAAAGGTGGAAGTGGAGCCGCCGTTGGACGAAGAACGTCATAGTTGTGAACCAAAGGTATGTGCTTGAACTTCTCTCTAAGTTAAGCATTATAGATGATTGATCATGACTGATCAATACCTTGCAAGGCTAGGTATTGATCTAAAACCCTTATTTTATCGTTAAACCCTAATTATTCGGAAAATCCTATATTCGAATTCTAGGTGAAGAATCATCGGAACTAGGTCTTGAATGGAACGTAAAACATCCTTAACTCGTTGCTCAGACCTAGAATGCATTGGAGAAACCCTAGAACCAATAATGGGTGATCGATGGAAGACGAACACCAAGTTGGTTGTCTTCCGGAGACATACCGGTCGACTATACCGGTTACACTATGTGTGACCGGTACTGCGATCGGTACTTCTCAGGAGCTGGTCAGTGGGGGACCAATCGACCATACCGGTCACACCTTTTCCCCATAGTGCAGTGACCGGTACCTGCGATCAGTATGCACTGTGAGGGGTATATTTTGATCCAGTTGGTTTTTCGACCAACGTAAACCCTAAGAAACTAATTCTAATTCAACCCTAACATCGTGTAGGACCTTGTGATAGTGAGTTTGGATTCTGTGACGAGGAGCAAGATAGCAATCAAGCGTCAGGTAAGAGAATCGGACCTAAACCCTAATAACTTAATAACAGTAAAACGTTGTTAATAATTATGATTCTGTGGATTGGTGTTATACATACTCACATGTCATCTTTACTTTCAGTTATTATATTGTTCATGCATACTCGCTATGCTAGGATGTGATTATTAGGCATGTGATTATTTTCATTGGTGTATGGAATGGGAAGGGCCTGGGGTCTGGGATCATTCCTCACACTAACACCTTTTTGTATCGCTTTTGTCTTAGCATGCTTGGTGTGGGTATGGTATCAGGGGAAAGAAGTGGCATTGTGGTCTCTAGCCTGGCCACTAGACTTGAGCCCTATCTCTATGCCATAGGGAGCTGTGTTGGGATAGGGCCTACTGTGATGACATATAGGATTGGTTAGTTGTGAGCCCAGTTTGTAAGCCCTCACCAATAGGGGCTTACGTGTTGGTATGGATAGGGTATCAGGGGAAGTATTGACGGTGTGTGATCCAGACACTTTAGCTCTATTTCTATTCCATGGTGGGTGCATGTGGGATGATAGTGGTGTTTGATCCATTGGATGGATTCACACACCTCGTGTATAGAGGTGCAGTGGCCGCCAATACTTTCTATAGCACATTGCAAACTTAAAACCAGACCATAATGTAAATGATATTCATGCATGATGTGTGTTGCATTGTCTGATTTTCTTACTGAGCTAAGTTGTGAGCTCACCCTTGTATATATACATGTTTTTAGATGTTGATGCAGGATACACTGTGGAGGACTACGTGAACGCTCCAGTATATGGAGGTGTTGCTGCATTGAAAGTGCAAGCAGGGGAGGACGGGCATGGCGCTTCATGCGATTGTCCTTTCTGCATGTACTTCTAAGATATGGATGATTTGATTATTTTATTTTAGTTGAATTTTATAAACGATGTAAAGCTATTTATTTATGTTTTGGTATTTTAAATAATTGGATAATTTATTTATTTATCAATAGAAGTACTCAGTTCATTATTATTAAGATTTTTGTTGTATTTAATCGTATTCTGATTATGGTTATGTGTAGTGGTTTGTATTAGTGGACATGATCTTATTGAGATCCCAGTGTAAACTGTTGGTTTAGTGACGGTTCACTCACACTTCTGGTTCAGCCAGAATTGGGGTGTGACACATAGCAAGTATGAAGGATTGGTTTCCTAACTAGGACAGTTGTTAGGAAGGGCTAATCTTCCTTCCAGTAGTTTACATTAGTTTTATTAAGAGTGTACATTCATCACCTAACATCTTCATCTTCCAATTAGAATACTAAGGTTGTATTAGAGTTTATAGAGATTAGGGTTTTACCTACAGTAATTTGATTACTACAAATCGACGGTGCACTTTGTTGGTGATTTCTCACACGATGGTTGCAGGGCTTGCCTTCCCCTTTCCTTCTCCTTCCTTTCTCCTTTCTTCCTCTAGAAAACATGTCAGAACTCTCCCTCTAAGACTAATACATTTTAAGAAGAGGATAAAAGTTAGGGTTTTTATTTGTTTAAGGTTTCCTAGTTGGAGTAAAACTCTCAATTTGAATTGGAAAGCCTAGGGGGTTGCCAAGTGGCAAGAGATTGGATTTAGATAGGATCTCCTTTCCTTTTCCAACTCCAAGTAGTTAGAGTGGTCCTTCCTAGGTTCATTCATGGGTCCTAGGAATATTCTAAAGAGTCTCCTAAAATAAAACTACTCGTTGGGTTAAAGAGCAGGTCAACTCAGGCTTTACCAGTCAATGCTGACGGATCATTCTGGCTCAGGTTTACCGATCGGCTAGTATGACTACCACCAATTTAAAGGTCAAGTTGGTCTCTTTTGTCCCTTCTCATAGTGCTCCATTAATGGTGTAACCTAGTTCTTATTAGGGGCTTGCACAACTAGCTAGTCTATGATGGAAAACCCTTTAAGCACTACAAAAATCCAGCTAGGCCAAGGTTTCTGGGTGTGGGTTTTATAGAATGACTAGAAGGGTACTGCTTCTATCAGAGTTTGATATTACATGTGGTACCCAGAAGTCCATAAAAGGGAGTGTGATAGCTGAACACCTGTTGGCACACCCAATAGAAGATAGTTTCCAATACTTGAAGGATGTGTTTCTAGATGAATAGGTATATATAGCTCAAGAAGATAGACAGGTAGATTCATGGCTCATGTTCTTTGATGGGGCAGCCAATCATAAAGGATATGGGGCAAGAGTGTTACTCATAGGCCCAGAGGGGGTATTCATGCCATTTTCTTTCCTATTAGAGTTCGATTGCATAAACAATATTGTAGAGTATGAAGCATGCATCATGGGACTAAGAGCAGCATTGGCCATTAATATCAAGAAGCGGAAAGTATACATTGACTCTTTTATTGTCATTTATCAGGTCAGAGAAGATTGAAAGACTAAAGATGAGAAGTTGATACCCTACAAAGAGTATGGAATAGCATTAGCTCAGAGCTTTGAATTGATTGAGTTTGATTATTCACCCAAAGGCACGGATATGTACGTCGATGCTTTGGCCACCCTAGCATCAATGATAGGCAATGACTTGGAAGAATGGATCAAACCTCTATTGATTGAAAAGAGAACACAACCAGTATACATAGATGAAATTAATGCCTTGACAGTAGACAGTTGATGTAAGACCCTCACTCCATGAACCTAATCTAACATAGGTTATTGTGTCGGGACAAGTCTTTCTATCATAACTGGGCCAGAAGAGATGATTGGATGATGAGCCACGAATTCAGGTATAAAAATTAACCAATTCTATACTAATTGGTCAGACTGGTTGAGTATGTCTGATTGCATGGGCTATGCCACTAGACATGCGACCTGACAACCCTTGAACAGACTCTGAAATTAGGCAAGTTTTCTAATTTGTGTGGACTTTCCCTAACCTAGAGTGAATCCACAATAGGAAGTTAACCCCCTTATAAAAACCTATTTTTCATCATTCTCCCTCATTCTACAACCCTAAAATATTAAGAGCGAATTGAGAAAGGGAGTTGTGGAGAAGAAGAGGAGACTGTGAAGAGAAGCAGCCATTGTGAAGAAGGTGCACACCGTGTGTAAGACCCGCATGCCACAAACCTGGTCTAACCTTACATTTCGTGTCATGACCCGTCTACATATAATGGTCGAGCCAAGTGGACCAAGTGTGTGAAGAAACCCAAGACCCCATATGAAATTTTACTTAAAAAAATAGTCAAAATGAGGGTAGGGTCGCATGCCTAAACAGGCAGGTCCGACCCCCCCATCGACCCCCACCATCAACCCGTGACCAGGGGTCGCAGGGGGTCTCGAATTTTCTGACCCCCTATCGACCCCCGATAATCGGGAAAAACAGCACGAACCGAAAATTAGGAAACTTTCCTAATTTCAATTGGAACATTTCCTAAACTCAATGAGACTTATTTTGGGAGATTTTACTCTATAAATAGGACGTCCCTAAGCCTCTTTCACTCCTTTTACAACCCTAATTGGATTGAGAGAAAGAGAAGAGAAGGAAGAGAAGGAGAAGAGAAGGGATTCAGAGGAAGAAGCATACTTCTCAGGTATGTATACTATTTCCATGAATTTCTAAAGACCTTAGTGTAGATAATGAAGAGGGTATGATCTAAGAGAAACCCAAATCATCCATCCATTGTTAGGTTTCAATGGAAACCATGGAGGAGATCATTGAAACCATGTAGGTGAATAAAGAATAGTTCTAAACCATAGAACATGTATGGAATGGACTATAGAAGGAAGCCATAGGACCCAAACATGAAAGATGGACGAAATTTGATATTTTCGACTGAAACCATGGGGGTCGCACCTAGGTTCGATGGAACATCCGACCCTAGGCATCGACCCTATCTGGGGGTCACAGAAAACTCCTACCCGTCCTGCTACCCGTCCTGCTACCCCCAGTTAACAACAAGCTGTAAAAATTAGAATAAATTCTAATTAAATTCTATCGACTTTGTTAGGTCTTCTAGCGATATAATATTGTATAAAGGTGATTCCTAAGGCTCGAAAGAGGACCTACAAACAAGCAAAGGTGAGAGAACAAGACCTAAACTAATTGGTTAATAATAAACTATTTTTATTTTTTGAGTCCAATACCATGATTGTGATATGCGTGTATGCTTGTAATGTGCATTCAACATGTCATCCAATATTTCTATTATTACTGTTCATGCATATTTAAATTTATTGATTATAACATGATGATGTTGATGATGGTAGGAATAGGCATGTGAATGTTTGTGTTTGGCTGGTGTACATGGTGCGGGTAGGGATGGTATCAACCTGTACTTCGATGCCGTTATCATCGGGGTATATTGTGCCATGGTCTATTCAAGTCATGTCCACTAAGCAAGTGTCAGTGTGCTTGATGTGAGTGGAGCATCAGGGGGAGGACGTGACATTGTGGTTCAGCCTGGTCACCAGACTCTAGCTCTATCTCTACTCAGGTCTTGTCCACTAACATCGTCGTATCGCCATTACCTTAGCAGAACTAATATGTCGTAGGGCATCAAGGGGGGACGTGGCGTTGTGGTTCAGCCTGGTCACCAGACCCTAGCTCTATCTCTATGGATGTATTGAGGGATGCTGGAGTGAGGCCTTGGATACATTGTTTGACATTAGGGTTGGTTAGTTGTGAGCCCAGTTTGCAAGCCCTCGCCAACAGGGGCTTATGTGTTGGTATGGGCAACCAGTACAGCCATCCCGTTTTGATGGGGTGTATATTGTCCATGGTGGGTGCATGTGGGGCGACAGTGCTATTTTCATTGGACGTTTCCACACATTCGTGTATAGAGGTGCGGCGGCCACCTAACATTTCTATAGCACATTGGAAACTTATATACCAGACCACATATATGAATTGATCGCATGCATATGATTGTTGCATTGTTTTGTTTTTCTCACTGAGCTCAAGTTGGAGAGCTGACCCTCGTACGCGCAATTATTTTTAGTTTCTGATGTTGCAGGTACTATGATTGAAGATTATGTCTACACGTCAACATATGAACGGGTGGAGGCTATGAATGAGCAAGCTATGGAGGACTATTGTGATTCGTTAAACGAGCGTTTCAACTGTGGATACGCTTAGCATTTAATTTTTGTATTTGGATATTGTAATATGTATTAAGTTATGTTTTGGTTACTTGGAAATAAATGGAATATTAATTATTTATAATGATTAGACCTCAGTTCATTATCTGTAAGACTTCCGCTATTTACTTCATTACCTCTGATTAACATGGAATGTGTTTTGGTTTATCATATGTGGGATAGCCTATTCGAGATCCTGGTTGAACCGTTGATTTATTGACGGTTCATTACACCATTCTGGTTGGTGCAGAATTGGGGTGTGACACCATGGTTTTGTTAACACTACACAAAACCTACAATAAGATCCTTATTCTTGTAAAAGAGGAACTGGGCTGTGTAAGGGATTGAGATCATGGTCAGGTTTGGCCAATTATTTATGCATTAATGGATTAAAGATTTATACCATGATCTGTTGTAGTCGAATCCATTAAGTGGGAAGCCTTAGTTCACTATGTTGCTAATGGAAGACCATACTTTAATGATCCTTGACCGTTAAATGGTTAAGGAGAAGCCCTAACACCAGTCGAAGAATCGATTGTGGAGAAAGTTAGACAGAAGGACACTCGAACCTTGTCCTGTGGGAGTGTCCGATGACACATACGGTGACACCGGACAAACCTCCGAACATGTTTGGGAAGTCTCTTGAAGAAGTCCAAAGGGATGTCTAGCGGGAAATCTGTTCCCAAACACACGACCAGACAATCGATCGGACATGCTAACAGAGAGGTCCAAACTCTGTCTGGTGGGATGTCTGGTCGGACATGTGACACCGAAGAGGTGTGACTGGCCATTCTCATATGAGACTATTTTTGTCGATCTGGACATGGATCTGATCAACTTAACATCTCTAGAGTTATCTCTAAATAAACACTATAGTTATCTAGGATTTGTGAGCAAGCGAGGCTAGGCTCTATGGCTCAGAGGGAACTTGCTGTCACACATCAAGTGAGGGGCAAAACTCCAAATTAATAAATTAATAAAGTAAACCAATCTGCTTGATATTGATGTGTGATGTTTGTGCATAAAACATGTCATCCTTATATTTGTTAAGTTATTGTTTATACATACCATTACTTGCTAGGATGTGATGATAGGCATGTGTCTATTTTCTTCGGTGTGCAGAGTGGAAAGGGGTTGGAGCCCTGGACCATTCTTTGCACTGACAACTTTTGGTATCACCATCTACCTTAACATATTTGGTATGAGTAGAGTATCAGGGGGTGCTGGTGGTATTGTGGTTGGAGGCTGACCATTGGACCCTTGCTCTATCTTTATTTCATAGGGAGCTATGTTGGGGTAAGGCCTTGGATACATTGTGATGATATGTAAGATTGGTAAGTAATAGAACCCAATTTTTAAGCCATTGCCAATAGGGGTGTACATATTAGTACGGGATAGAGTATTAGGGGGGTGGTAGTGGTAGTATGGTTAGAGTCTGACCATTGGACCATAGCTCTGTCTCTATCTTGGAGTGAAGGTTGTGGGACAACAATAGTAGTGTGGTTGTAGCCTGACTATTGGGTGTGCTCACATTCTCGTACAATGGAGGTGTGGTTGTAACCTATCCTTACCATAGCACATTGCAAGCTTTGCCAAATCCAATGTTGAATGTTATCTCATGTATATTGCTTGTTGTATTTGTTTTATTTCTCACTGAGCTAAGTTATGAGCTCACCCACGAATTCATATTCTCTTAGATGTTGATGCAAGTTATACTGTGGAGGACTACATTGATGCTCCAGCTTATGGAGGTGTTGTTGCATTAGATGTGCGACTCAGTGGAGAACGAGCATGACTCGTCATGCCAGTGCTACTATTACATATATTTTTAGGTTTTTATTTTATGTTTGAGTTATGAGACTTGTAAAGGATATGTTTAATTATGTTTTGGTCAATACTTAAGATAATTAGATTAAATTAGTATTTTATCATTAGATACTCAGTTCATTTAATAAAGTTTTTTGCTATTACTTATATATTTTGAATTATGGTTTGTATGTGTGGTTTGTATGTTGATACAGTCTTATTGAGATCCTGGTGTGATCCGTTGGTTTAATGGCAGTTTATTCACACTTATGGTTTGGCCAGAATTGGGGTGTGACATTCACCCTTGGTTTGCACCATTCATAGACTTCATCAAAGAAAAAAAGTGTTCCACAGATGATTCGACAGGAGACAAGAAATTCATGATGCCATACACCTCCCAATTCATGCTATTTGAAGACATCCTATATAAATGATCTTACGAAGGAATAAAACTAATTTACATTGATGAGGAATTGACACAGAATGTCATTGAACAAGTACACCAAGGAGTGTGTGGTCCCCATATGAATGCTAGAATGCTCTCAAAGATCCTTCGATTGGGGTACTTCTAGAACACCATGGAATCAAACTGTGCAGAATTTGTAAAGAAATGCCACAAATGTCAAGTGTTCGCCAACTTCATAAATATACCTCCAACAAAATTGCACTCTCAGCTCTCCCATCCATTCTCGACTTGGGGCATCGATGTGATAAGCCAGATCTACCCTAAAGCTTCAAGTGGACAGGAGTTCATTTTGATGGCCATTGATTACTTCACAAAGTTGGTAAAAGCCCAGGCATATGCAAAGCTCATAGCAAACAAAGTGGAAAAATTCCTACAAGAGCAGATCATCTGTCGGCATGGGATGCCTCAAGCTCTTATTGTTAATCAAGGGCAACAATTCAGAGGCAAAGTGGAGGAGCTGTGTGACAAGTTCCATATCAAGAGGCATATCCTCACCATACTGACCATAGAAAAATGGAGCAGTTGAAGCAGCCAACAAGAATGTAAAGCTTATTTTATAGAAATGGCACAAACTAACGCCGATTGGGCGGACAAGTTTCCGTATACACTTTTGGCCTATGGGACCTCAATCATAACATCTACTGGGATAATATGTTACTCCTTGGTTTATGGCATAGAGGTGGTACTCTCCATTGAATTAGAGGTACAATAATTAAGGCTGACAATAGAATGCAAGATCCCGAGATAGAGTGGCTTAAAGCTAGATATGATAAATTGAGCCTCACAAAATGAAAGAAGGATCAGGGTGGTAGACAACATAAAGAAGTACCAATAGAGAATAGCAAATACATTCAACAAGAAGGTTTGAATCCGTCCTCTAGCAGTTGGGGATTTAGTGCTGAAGGAATAGAGAGCACCGACACACAATGCACGAGGCAAGTTCTGCCCAAACTGGAGTGGACTGTACATCGTCAAGGAGATATTTCTAGGGAAGGCTATTCACCAAATTGATCTAAATGGAGATGAATTACAATACTTGACAAACCTAGATCAAGTTTAGTGGTATAACGTGTAGCCTATCTACAAAAAAAAGGAAGAAAAAAAAGTATGGATAAGCTTCTGTTTACAGGCTTGGGGCATGCTAACTTGCCCATTTGGCAGGTTTCACAGGTTGGACAGGATTCTCAAACAAGATGACAACTTTCATCACAATAGAGTCATACATCAGTTTATCACTTGTTAGGGAAAGAACTCCCATTTTCATGGCAAGAACTCTATCACTCGTCAAATAATCCGGCGGTCTTTTTAGAGTTCTACATCTAGCCCTTGTTTCACTTCTTTGACATGACTCTCGTGAGCATTCCATTCTGAACAATAATCCTAACAATTCTGACCAAAACTCACATTAGTGATTCATCAATTCAAATGACATCCAAGGGCTCAATGGTCCATCTTTGATAAGTTAAAGTGGCATCTCTTAATGGAGATCAGGCCATTCTACATAAATAACCAAACACTCTCCCAAGTGGCTAATCCATTTGGAATAGTTTCTTGTCATCCTATCCAGGCCATCCATTTCTCTAACACTTTCAGTTGGCTCAAAAATTTAGGCCCAGACATGGAATTATAGTATCTTTGCGAGGACGTACATTAGTAGAAGTGTGGTCAAAGTGAATCTAAGTAGTTACGGCCGAAGAAAGCTCTTCTGACTCACTAACAATTCATATTGTCTTGGATTTACAACTTTGCAAGTTATCCTTTGGCGACGTATTTAAAGCTAGCTCACACATGAGTAGTTTGCAGATGAAGACAGAACACTGTCAGATTAAGGCAATAAAAAAAAGAGAAAAAAATAGAAAAAAAAGATAGAGAAAATAAACAAAGAATAGTACATCTCGAACTACGTTTTTGGACTTGATTCCTAAGAGACAAAGGTCTTGAGAGATACGTAGGCAATTTGGGGATATACCCCCTAATTCGGTCCATCACTGTGACTTGAACCGGTCCGGTCCATTTTGGTACACACAATCTATTTACATCAAAAGTGTAGGTACAGTATAGGTCACAAAGGTGTAGAACAGTTATAGTACAAGTTATACAGTGCAGTTACAACATCACGTTAGGAAGGCAATGGCAGTTGAACTCCGATCAAGTCTAAAATTGAGCAAAAATGGATCGCTTTCTTTTCTTTAGCCTCAATTGATTCAATCTCGGCGAAATAAGGGTATCTGTAAGCACCCCATTTTTTCCATCCCCAATAAAAACCAATTCAGCTTGACCCAACCCAATCCATAGTGGCCCAGACCAAGTTAGATTAGACCAGCCCATTTCAGACCAGACCAGTTCAACCCGATCCAGTTCAATTCATGTGTCTTCTATATTTACACACACACACACACACACACACACACACACACACACACACACACACACACACACACACACACACACACACACACACACATACACACACACACACACACATATATATATATATATATATATATATATATATATATACCAAAACTCTGGCATTTTGGCATGAACATGGTTTTCTCATTATGTAAGTACTACCATACCAAGATCCATTTACAGTCCATAACATAACATAACTCTTCCGTTAATCACATCACATATTGCGAGAAATTCAGAGTGCAAAACAAATAATAGTAGAATCAATAACAAAGAACCATTAAACCAAGTTTATTTGTATTAAATAACATTAGTAAAGGTTTTTCTATCTTCAAACCAAGACATGACTAATATAATTCCAAAAATTGAGTAATTAAATAAAAACTCACGGGTCAAACAACGTTCAGAATAAATAAATAAACAAAACTGTATTTTTCATAAGTAAATACTACTGATATAATATTCTTTCTTAGACAGAGAAGTTTTCAATCCTTTAGAATCATTGTCTTTTAACCATAAAGAGAATCATCACATTCACATAAAGAATCATGTGAATCATCTTCAAGTTCTTATCCTTTATTCATATCATTATCAACTAATAATCTGCACAAGAATCTGAAAAAAAAAGGTGTACGTATAAAGGGTGAGCAAAACCACATGCTCAGTGAAAAATTAACACACTCAAGCACACAATGCATGATATATTATTAAGGTCCAGATGGTCTGTGAATAACCATGCCCAAGTCATGACACACCTAAATCATAGCAATGAACATGCAAGCACGGGTGAGGCAAATGTAACACACTTGACTCCTTGCCTCATGTGATACATTATCCAAAGAATGAAGAATACAACCTAAGTATACCAACTTGGTATTGTACCAGCATTCTCCCATCATAGGCTTTCTCTTGGCATCTTATTCTATGCCTCAACCACTTCATTGGGTGCTCACTACCCAATCCATAATGGTTAATCACATAGAATAGATTCATCCCTAGTTCTCACCTGAGACACTAGAGGCTGGTTCCTAACCTTGTCAATTTCCTTGCTTCAGCTGTGAAAGGGGTGTACCCAAAATTGGTCCACAATAAGCCTACACCAATACCTAAACCCCTATTGGCAAGGGTTGCCTATCACAGGATATTGATGCCTAAACCAATAAATATTACTAATGTAGGTACCCATATCCTAGTTTAATTGACCAAGATAAACCCTCCCATTTCAGCTATCATGATCCAGTAAGACACATGCAAATGACAAACAATCAAGTTATAAAACATCTAAATGTTATCAAACATTCCATAATAAACCAATCCAATATAGAGTTATAATATGCGAATGCATGAACAGATATTACAGTTATTGGATGGCATGTTATCACACAGTAATCTAAACAAGTATCAAATACATACGCACAGAAACAAGAAATAAAACATGTACTAATCCCTCACTTGAATCTGGGGAGCTAATCTTTACTCTGTTGCAGACAGAGTCCTTTTCCTTATTTTCCTACGTCGACTTACCTATTACAATTAAGGTACGAATGTTACTTATGATTGTTTAGTCTCGCTTCCATTAGTTCTAGGGTATCCTCATTAGTCTTAGGAACATGTCCAAGGGTCACTTGGTTAAGTCTCAAAGTCCATGGTTGAAAATACAACCAAAATAGGCTTGCTGTAATGAGGTGGTCGATGGAGATGGTTGATTAGCTATGGTGGTTGATCATCTCTGTTTTGTCAACTGCCTAGGTATTTTAGTATAAATGTGTTCTAGAGGCTTCCATTTCTGTAGGGTCACTTCTAAAGATGCTTTATGATGTGTTTAAGTCAGTGGTTAGGATAGAATCCTTTTCCCATAGGTTATATGCATGTATGATTTATGACCGAAAGTATTGTCTTTGCAACCACATGTACCTATCCACTTGGGAGCACATTCCACTCATTGCAATCCTTCCAGCATGTTTATTATGTCATTCTTCAGGTGTAAAATTCTTAACATAGTCCAAATAGTCAATTGGGGTGAAAAATACCCAAGATAAACCTCACTGTAAACCATGTGATCAATCACAACAGAGGAGGTCGATCAACTCACTTTAGTCGACCTCCATGGTCGATTCCCTTGTACCAGAGAGCTCAAACTGATTCAATTTCAGTCATTTCTCTTAAGCACGGGGTCCAAGGCTTCTCTAGAGGATTTCTAAGTATTAGAACAATATTAATGGACATATTCTAATCAAGATTGAATGTTATACACCATCATAAGGTCTTACTTTAAGTACTTGCATCAGTTTATCCTTCATTAGCTTTCTTGATCAACTTTACCTAACATTCATTAATGGTCTTCTAGAATCTTGTTCTAGCATGATTAGAGGTTGGGTTTACCTCATATGATCATCAAGGGTTCAATCTAAATAAGGTGAGAGGTTTTTAGGCTTACCTCAATGCTAATGTTATCAAAGTTGTAGAGAGAAGTTTGAGGGAGGTCCTTCAATGGTTGTTCTTTCTCTTCCTCTTCCTTCAACTTGCTCTAATTCACTCTCTCTCAAAATGTGTCAGAGGTTCTAATGTTTTCAATTAGGGATCATAGAGAGTTTTTATTAAAGAGTTTATGCAAGGGTTAGAGTTGCACTGTAATTCTTTTCTTGAGAATCTTAGTCCTAGTATGAGTGTAATGAAGGAGGTTTGGATGTTGTTAATTGACACTCCAACACATTTAAAAGTAGGTCCCATGTGATTTTGGACAATCATGGGTGGTTAAGAACCAATTGAAACCAAGCCCAACTAAATTAAACTCGAATTGGCCTAATTCTGGGTTCATGTGATCGATCGAACGGGGGCGGTTGATCATCTCAATTTCGTCGGCCTCCTTGGTCGACCACCTACTCTAAATTGACTCTGAATGGCTAGACCTTGGTTTGTTCAACTAATTCATTCCACACAGAGCTTCTACACTATTAGAAAGAAGGTTTTTACTCTTACCTAAAGTTCCATACACTCCATAGATGATATGGATGCTAGGCTAGTGTCGGCAGGAGAACCTATTATGTAAGAAAAATTTAAATTAGCCCATATTTTTGGATGCGGGTTTCATAATTCCCCCTACTAAAAAGATTTTTGTCCTTGAAATTTAATTACCTTGTTATTTGAATAAGTGTCACATTTTTCACAGATTTCATCTTCCTTCTCCCATGACGCTTCATCCTTAGTATGATTCTTCCATTGCACCTCGATGTAGGCAATGGATCGGCTTCTTAGTTGATGAACCTTCCTATCCAGGATTTTCGCGGTTCTACTTTGTAACTCAGGTCCGTATTTATTACAGGAAGTTTTACATTCAGCACATATGTTGGGTCGGTGATGTACTTTTTTAGCATTGACACATGGAATACGTCATGGATGCTAGCAAGTGCAGGAGGTAGAGCTAGTTGGTATGCTTCAGCTCCACTTCGGTTGAGTAATATATATGGTCCTATATATCTTGGACTTAGCTTTCCCTTTCTTGCCAAATCTTTTAATTCCTTTGAAGGGTGACACTTTCAGGAAGACTTTGTCGCCTACTTGAAATTCAAAGTCTTTGCCACGAAAGTTTGCATAGGTCTTTTGTCTTGACTGAGCAGCTTTAATCCTTTCCCTTATCAGATCAACATTCTCGCAAGTTGCTTGGAAAATATCTGATCCAAGTATTCTTCTTTCACCAACTTCATTCCAATACAATGGAGTTCTGCATTTCCTTCCATATAATACTTCATATGGTGCCATCTTGATAGTGGACAAATAGCTATTGTTATATGCAAACTCCATCAACAAGAGATTTTGATCCCAATTTCCTTTAAAATCCAGAGCATAAGCTTTAAGCACATCTTCCAATATTTGAATCATTTTCTCAGATTTTCCATCTGTTTGAGGGTGAAAGGCAGTACTAAACTTCAGTTGAGAACCCTTTGCGTTCTATAATCCTTCTCAAAACTTGGACGTAAATCTTGGGTCATGATCAGATACAATACTAGCCAAAACAGGGTATAGGTGGATGACTTAATTGGTATACAGTCTGGCTAGCTTATCCATGGAATACTGAGGTCAAACTACAATGACCTTGTGGTTTTAGTAAACCTATCCACAATAACCCAGACTGCATCTACAAAGTGTGCAGTTATAGGTAATCCTATGACAAAGTCCATGGTAATGTGGTCTTATTTTTATTCTGGTATCGGTAACGGTTGGAGTTTACTAGATGGTCTTTGATGTTTTGCCTTGACTTTCTGACACATCAAACACTTGTATACAAATCTAGCTACATCGGATTTCAAACCTCTTTACCAGAATTCCTTCTTCAAGTTGTGGTACATCTTCGTACTTCTAGGATGCATAGAGTATGGGGATGAATGGGCTTCAATCAAAATCTTCTCCTTTAAATCTTCTGTAGATTCTGGCACACATACTCTACCATGATAGCAAATAACTCCACTATTCACAATGAAATCAGGGTCTTGCTTTCCATTCTTGAGTTTGCTCTTCAGTGCACTAAGGTGATGGTTTAATATTATTGCCTCTTTTATCTCTTGCAACAACATCGGTGGTATTTGAAGGGCACCTAGAGTGGGAGTGGTGGCTTTAATTAACTCTTTTAGTAGAGGAATGGCAATGGAGTCTTCAACTACGGGTAGAGGAATGACTTGAGATTTCAATAGCACGTAGTCACTAGCCTTAGCTTCTCCTTGCTTATGGCTTTTCTATTGAGGGCATCGGCTACTATGTTAGCTTTTCCTGGATGATATTGAATATCACAATCATAATCCTTCAATATCTCTAACCGTCTTATTTGTCTCATGTTAAGCTCCTTCTGATATAATAAGTAGGTGAGACTCTTGTGTTTAGACATTATTTGAATCTTTTCTTCGTATAGGTAGTGTCTCCATGTCTTGAGCACGAATACTACAGTGGCTATCTTAAGATCATAAGTCAGATAGTTCTTTTCATGCTCATTCAATAGAGGAAAACCCTCCATATAGAGTCCTACATTGATTAGGGAAGAACCCCCTTCAGATTAGGAAGCTTTCCTAATCACGGAGTCAGTTATAACATCGTGTGGTCGCACGTGGGGTCGCATAACCCATCGACCACACGTCCAAAAACTACGACCACATGTCCCAAACTCCAGTGATCTCATTATTCTGAAGTGTGGTCGACCCCACCTATTTAGGTATGTGACCACACACTCCTAATTAGATGATTTTGGGTTCAATTTCATACCTAGCCTTGTGGTTTCTTCATGCACTTGGTCTGCTTGGTCCGACCATGATAGGAAGACCTGATACAAGGTGGTAAGACCGGGTTAGTATGATAGAGGTCTTACACTATCTCTATTCCATGGTGGGTGCATGTGGGACGACAATGGTGTTTGATCCATTGGGCGAATTTACACACTCGTGTATAGAGGTGCGGGGGCCACCAAACCTTTATTTAGCACATTGCAAACTTAAAAACCAGACCAAAGATATGAATTGAATACATGCATATGTTTGTTGTATTATTTTGTTTGCTCACTGAGCCGTGATGTGTGCTCACCCTTTCGACGTCGAATATTTTTCGTTAATGATGCAAGACCTACTATTAAAGAATATATGAATGCACCGACGTATAGACATGTTGCTGCGATGGACGTAGAAGTTGAAGAAGATGCGCATGATGAATCATGCGAGTGCAACCAATGTGTTTTTGCTTAAGTTTAGTTATAATTTAAACATCAAATATGTTATTGATTATTTATTTTTATGTCTTGTAGTTTAGAGATAATTAGATTAAATACTTATTAATCACTGTTAGACTCTCAATTCATTATCTGTAAGACTTCCGCTTATTTGTTTATTACCTCTGATTATTACTGTGGAATGTGTGTGCGGTTTGATATAGTGGGTACGATCTATACGAGATCCTGATTGAATCGTTGGTTTATTGGTGGTTCATCACACTATTCTAGTTAGACCAGAATTGGGGTGTGACACCAGGAAAGGAAGGTTTCTCTACCATGGGAGAGGGGGAAGCAAGGGAGGGGGAGGGGGAAGTGCCGAACAGCGGGGGAGAGGGGGAAGTTCTCAAAAGAAACTAAAAGCCTAGGGTTTGGAAAGGGGACATCTTGGCCCAAGGAATGAGTAGTAAAGAGCTCCAACGGGACTGCAGGAGCTTCCATAGATTCTTGATGCCTCATAGAAGGAAGAGGGAAGGGGGAAGCCCGCATCACTTCCTTGATTAATCACTTGCTGAAAATTTTCCTTCCTTACTTCCTTACTCTTTTACGGCTTCTCATTCCTTACATCTTTGGGGTTTTTTGCCCGCCCTACCGCTTTATTTTCTTTTCTTAATCTCTCTTTTCATTATCTCTTGATTCTTTCACCTTTCCCCTTCTCTCTTACCACTCATAGGCCACGAGGGAAATGATTGGGCATGATTTTAGGTACCACATGGACACTTGAAATGACACCTAGGGGGTATTTAGGTAACTGGATGGGTATTGGCTAGGTATTGGCTCGACACATTCAGGGGTTGATTGGGATAATTGGGTACACTCAGGGGTTGACTGGGTACTAATCGGGTCCACTTAAGGGCTTACTAGGTACTAATTGGGTCCACTCAAGGGCTGATAGGGTCCTAATAGGATAGACAGGAGATGATAGGATATTGACCAAGGCACTGGCCAGTTTGACTAGGTTCACTTAGGGGCTGATTTGGACGGCAAAAATAGGGTGCTAACAGGGGGTACCACAGTTAATGGAATAAATCCTCTACCTTTAGACATGGAAGGGATTGTCGAGACATGTTGGCCATTGAACTCAATGTTTTGACCCTTTATACTCGCATTGTTGTCACCATCTTTTAAAAATTTGGCAACTTTAGGCTCTACAATGGTAAGGATATGAGATGGACAATAAAATTTGTATCCTTTTTGATCTTTCAAAATAGCCAATGAAATATCTACTGACTATTTTAGGATCTAGTTTCTGAACATGTGGGTTGTAAATTCTTATTTCGGCTTGACAGTCCCATATGCGAGAATACTTCAAATAGGGTTTCCTTCCATTCCATAACTTAAAAGGAGTCTTCAGAGCTGACTTGGATGGGACCTTGTTCAAGATATATTCAATTATTTTAAGAGCTTCATTTCAGAGGTAGACTTGAGTTACTAATCATACTTCTGACATTGTCCATTAGTGTACGGTTTCTTTTTTCAGCAAAACCATTTTGATCTAGAGATCCAGGCATGATATATTGGGCGACAATACCTTGCTCTTGAAGATACCATGCAAAAGGACTAGGTCGTTGTCTGTAGTTTGTAGTTCTACCATATCACCACCTCTATCAGATCTTACGATCTTTATTATCTTGCCAGTCTTTTTCTTTACTTTTGTTTTGAAGTTCTTAAAGGTATCTAGTGCCTTATCTTTATGAAATAAAAGATAGAGATATATGATTCTTGAGTGGTCATCAATAAAGGAGATAAAATATCTCTAACTATTTAGACAAGGAATGGCAAAAGGTCTACAGATATCTGTATGTATGAATTCTACGAGCTCAGTTAACTTTCTAACATTTTTCTTGGTTTTGTTGGTCTCATGAACTCCATCATTTACTAATCTTTTGATTCTGTTACTAGATATCTGACCTAATCTAAGGTGCCATAACTTTAAGGATTTCTTATTTACATTCATTCTCTTAATGACAATGTGGTTTATAGAAAGTAAATTACTTTCATATGTTGGATCTAGATTTAAGAGAAATAAACCATTAACCAAAGAACCAGAATTGGTGATTATATTATTCTTAAAAATCCTTAATACTGTATTAAATAAATTGAACACATAACCCTAAGGTGTTAATTTGAAAACAAAATCATATTCTTTGCAAAGGATGGAACATAACAGGTTTTTCCTAAATCCAACACATATTCAGATTGCAAACTAATCTATAGACACCTACAACTTCCATTTGAGATTTCATCCGATTTTTTGAATGGATGAGTGTCTCAGTTTCCTTCGGAAGTCTTTTCTGCAAAAAACCTTGCAAGGTATTAGCCACATAGATTGTCGATCCAGAATCAATCCACCAGTTATTTGATTGAGAATCAATTAAATTTGATTCATAACAAACCAAAGTTCTTTGAGCTAAGATGTCCCTCATGTGCGTGATGTAATCACACACACCTTTCTTACCACTATGTTTTATTGAGTTTACCTGTCTAAACAGAGTGCTTGCTAATGCCTTCTCTAAACTCACAAAATGAGCATCGATTGCCTTCAAGTAATCAGTAACCTTCTTACATTCAGGAATTGTTCCTTTAATGCTTTTGTTGATATTGTTCATGACAAGCATCAGGCTCAAGTGTTTAGACAGCTCCCACTTCATAGTGAGCAATTTGGGTTGGCGTACTGGAGTCCATGAGAGCAGCAAACTCATCAACATGGAGTACCAAGTCCAAATCCATGCACCTTAAGGTCAGATAAGTCTGGCCTTTCCAATTTGGATAATTTTCCCTGGTAAGCATTGAGAGTGAAATCTGATTATTAAATGATGCTGCAAACAAAATAGCAAAAGAAAGTTTAGATTTATGGCATACAACTTTATCTTAATATCAACCCACATTGATAATCAGTCACATAAACTAAATTTTATTATAATCTATATGTGGGCTAAACTTATAATCAATTATAATATGTGTGGAAACCTTTCACTAATTTGATGAAAATTAACCTCAAGTAATAGACTGATGCACACCATAAAATTACATGTGGGCTAAAGTCATAGTGTACATCTATCTTGCCTTAATTAATAAGACTAAGTATCACTCCAATAAAAAAGGAATTCTCAAACCTGTGGGATGAAGGAAAACCCACTCTCTTACAGTTTCGCACCCTATTATATTCCTATTTCTAGAAAAGAAATAAATATTTCCCTGTGGGGATAATGTCACACCCTAATTCTGAACCAACCAGAATGGTGTGAGTGAACCATCACTGAACCAACGGTTCACACCAGGATCTCAATAAGACCGTGTCCATTCATACAAACCATTGCACATAACCACAATCAAAATATAATAAATACAGCGGAAGTCTTTAAATAAATGAACTGAGTAATCTATTGATAAATTTAGTAAAATATCCAATTATTCAATTACCAAAACTTAAATAAATATTTTTACATCAACTGTATCCCAACAGAAAAATCATTGAAATAAATAAAGTAAAACCCTAAAGGTACACGCAGAAAGGGCACTCACATGAAGCGTCATGCTCGTCCTCTCCTACTTGCACATCCAGAGCAGCAACACCTCCATATGCTGAAGCGTTCACGTAGTCGTCCACCGTGTAACATGCATTAACATCTAAAAATGGTGTATACACAAAGGGTGAGCTCATAACTTAGCTCAGTAAGACAATCAGACAGTGAATCAATATTATATGCATGAGTAACAATCATTTTATGTTGTGGTCTGGTTTAAGTTTGCAATGTGCTATAGAAAGGATTGGCGGCCACCGCGCCTCTATACACGAGTGTGTAGCATCGTACAGTAGATCACACCGCTGTCGACCCACATGCACCCATCATGGAATAGAGATAGAGCTAAGGCATCCACTACCTCCCCTGATGCTCTACCCATACCAGTACATAAGCCCCTACTAGCTAGGGCTTGCAAACTGGGCTCACAACTAACCAATCTTATATGTCATCACTATAGGATCTATCCCAGTACAGCTCCCTACGGCATAGAGATAGAGCTAGAGTGTGGTGGTCAGGCCGGAGACCACAGTGCCACGACCTCCTCCTGATGCCCTAACCGCACCAAGCATACTAAGATAGAACAATACGCAAGTAGACTCTATCCCAACATCACTCCCTACGGCATAGAGATAGAGCTAGAGCTCCCTATGGCATAGAGATAGAGCTAGAGCGTGGTGGCCAGGCCGGAGACCACAGTGCCACAATCTCCCCCTGATACCCTATCCGCATCAAGTATGCTAAGATAGAATACTACAAAAAGGTGCCAGTGTGAGGAATGAACCCAGACCCCAGGCCCTTCCCATTCCACACACCAATGAAAACAATCACATGTCTAGCAATCACATCCTAGCATAGCGAGTATGCATGAACAATAATAATAGCTGAAAGTAAAGGATGACATGTAATACGCACAAACACCAATCCACATATTCATTGTTATTTACAATAGTTTACTATCCATTAATTATTAGGGTTTAGGTCCGATTCCCTTACCTAACGCTCGTTTGATAGCTTGCTCCACGTCGCAAGATCCAAACGTGTTATCACAAAGTCCTACATAATATTAGGGTTCAATTAGAATAGTTTCTTAGGATTTACGTTAGTCGAAAACCAACGAGGCTACAAAATACACCTCACAGAGCTGACCGGTTGTAGGTACCGATTGCAGCTCTGTGGGGAAAACTGGCAACCGGTATGGTCAGCCGATCCCCACAGGAACTCCCCGAGAGGTACCGGTCGCAGTACCGGTCGCATGACCTGCGACCGGTATGGTCGACCGGTATGTCTCCGGAAGACCATACACTTGGTTTTTCGACTACCGTCGATCGTTCTCTATTGATTCCAGGGTTTCTCCTACACATTCTAAGTCTGAGCTTTGAGCTAGATTCGTTTCCAACTCCATTCAAGTCTAGCTTTGATGGTATTCATCCTAGAACTCGAATCTAGGGTCTAACGATTAAATTAGGGTTTGACGGCAAAGTAGGGTTTAGGTCAATACCTGCTTTGCATGGTATTGATCCAAACAACCCAACCATCCTAGAGTCATAATGTGAGAGGAAGGGTTTAAACACTTACCGTCGACTAGCGTAAGGTGTGCGTCGTCGAACGGCAACGGCGGCTCTTCCTTCTTCTTCCTAGCTCCTTCTCCTTCTCCAATCTCCTTCTCCTCTCTAGGGTTTGTGAGGATCAATGGAAGGGATTCTAGGAGGTTTAGAGGGGTTTAAATAGGGTAAAAATTAGGTTTAAGAAGCCTCTTAGGATTAGGAAAGTCTTAGGATTCGGAATTAAGAAAGTGGGACCCGTCGAGATCCAATTCCAGATCTCGGTAGTCTGCTGCGTAGACCATACCGGTCCACTAGTACCATCGACCGGTATGAGTAAATCATACTTTTGTTGGTCTATTTTTGGTCCGATTTCATACCTAGTTGTCATCCGCTCGTCCCGTCTGGTCCGATGATGATCGAAAGACCTGTTACGACATGAAATCAAGGTCTAGATTGGGTTCACGGAGTGCGGGTCTTACAACTTCCCCACCCTTAAAAGAAATTTCGTCCCCTAAATTTGCATGTAGGTCTCACAACTCCCCCACCCTTAAAAGAAATTTTGGCCTCGAAATTTAAACGTACCTTGATCGTCGAAAAGGTTAGGGTACTCCTTTCTCATCGCGCTCTCCTCCTCCCAAGTAATTTCTTCGACATCTTGGCTTTTCCAATGCACCTTCACATAATGGATATCTTTGCTTCGAAGTTGTTGTACCTTTCAGCTTGAGAGCATCACAGGTACCACTTCAAATGTTAAGTCCTCTGTAAAGTCATGGGGGTCTGCTGTCAAGATGTGCGATGGATCCCTGACATACTTCTTCAATAATGATACGTGGAACACATCATGAACACTTGACATGGATGGTGGTAGAGCCAGTTGATATGCCACATTACCACTTCTGGTCAATATCTCGTATGGTCCCACATACCTGGGGCATTGCTTTTCCTTCTTACCAAACCGTTTCAGCCTTCGCACAGGTGATATCTTCAAGAATACCATGTCACCTACTGCAAACTCCAGATCTTGACGTCGGTTATCCGCATAGTGCTTCTATCGAACTTGAGCTGTCTTCACTCTTTCCTTGATCTGATCAATCACTCGACAAGTTTATTCGACAAACTCTGGTCCTACAATTCTTCTTTCTCCCACCTCATTCCATAACAGAGGTATACGACATTTCTTCCCATAGAGTGCCTCATATGGAGCCATCTGAATTGTAGCCTGGTAGCTATTATTATAAGCAAACTCGATGAGCGATAGCTTCTCGTCCCAAGCTCCTTTAAAATCTAGGGCATAAGCTCGGAGCATATCTTTTAAAATTTGAATAGTTCGTTCTGATTGCCAGTCTGTCTGAAGGTGAAAAGCTGTACTAAACTTCAACTTTGTTCCCATAACTTTTTGTAATCCTTCCCAGAACCTTGATGTAAAACGTGGATCTTTGTCAGATACTATACTCTCTGGGATGCCATGAAGCCTGACTATATTATCCACATATAGCTTGGCCAACTTCTCCATGGTATACTGAGGTCTGACCGCAATGAATCAAGCTGTCTTGGTAAGTCGATCGACTATAACCAAACTACATCCACCGATCTTGGTGTCAAGGGTAGACCCGTGACAAAATCCATTGTGATACAATCCAACTTCCATGCAGGTTCCGGTAATGGTTGTAGTAAACATGTGGGTCTCTGCCTTTCTGCTTTAACTTGCTGGTAATTCAGACATTGGAACACGAAACGAGCTATATCTGCTTTCATACCCCTCTACCAATATAATCTTCTTAAATCATGGTACATTTTGGTGCTTCCTGGATGTACCAAGTATGGAGTGTAATGAGCTTCTGTCATAACTCGATCTCTGATATTTAAGTTCTCACTCTCAGGTATACATAATCGTCCACGATACCTGAGTACCTTGTTTGAATCCAAGGTAAAGTCAGGATTGCTGTTACCTTTCTCTAGATCTTCTTGTACAGTCTTGAGGTGTGGATCCTGTAGGATTGCTACTTTGACCTCATCTATGAGATCCGATGAGATCTTCAAGGCTGCGAACATCAATGTAAACTTATGAATTAAGCCCTGTTCCACTGGATCTCTTGCAGTCTCTTTTAGACATTTTCTGTTGAATTTCATACTTGGGGGTATTTTGATAATTTTAACCACAGTTTGAGGTGAGAGATAGAAATTTATAATATATTATAGTATAAATTTAATCATGTTGGAATTTAATTGAATCTTTCTTATTAGGTGTGTAGGTATATAATGTACAATGTATAGTTGTACGGTTGGATGGTCCTTTGGATGAGGGGTAAGTTTTAAAATAAAACTTTATAGTCATGGGTTTGGTGGTAATTAGAAAACATGGAAGGATAGGGCAGAAAAAAAAGAGAATCTAGAAATTGGAGACAAATAGAAAGAAAGTATTGTACTCAAGAGCTTAGTTGTTTGATCCAAGTTTTTGATTTGGAGAACTTCACTGTTGAAATGGTTTTGGAAATCTCAGAGAGATTCATCTGGCTTCTGCTTTACAGTCAATAAACTGACTACTGTCATTTTAGGCCATGTCTGGGTTTGGACATGTTCAAAGAAATGATCACTAAGTTGATCAAAACTATGGATGGAGTGAATTGAAATGTTATTAAACCAAAGTCGGCCAGGACCTTTGAGGGTGGATGGAAAGGCTCTACCCAGAATGGCATTGGAATAGCCATGAAGGAACGTAGTGGATGAGAAATTATCAAGGTAAAGCTGAGGGTCTAATGTCCCATTATAGGGATCAATCTTCGGCATTGTGAAATGTTTGGGAAGAGGAACTTTGATGATTTTTAGAGCCAATGCCATATCGACAATGTACTCCTTTTTGTAGGGGGCACCGGATCCTGCCCTATTCTTTTCAACCTCAGACAAGCCCGGTTGTAGACTCTGCAACAAGTGTTCCATATTTCCTATTTTAGGAGGTACACTGGACACTGGAAGTGTCTATGGAATAGGTTGTTGGCTGCGGATGCCAGTGGGATGAATGGTGTTGTTGCTGGTGCTGCTGTGGGTACCGTTGTTGTTGCTGTGACAGCGGCGGCTACTACTGCTGCATTAGCTGCTACCGCATTGGTTGTTACTGCTGATGCAGCCAACTCAGTTGCAACTCTCTCTACTATCAACTTATCTGTTGCACCTCTTTCCATTGCAAGTCGTTGAGCAGCTACTCTTTTCTGCTCTCGCCGCATCTAGGCGGGTTTGTACGCTTGCATGGATTGATGTTGTGTCATGGGAACGCTGGGGGGGCTACTTTTTTCCTCGAGCCTCTCATTAACTGATTGTGGAGTAACTTGTTTTTCGAGTCTATCATGGACTGATCTTCCAATTCTGTTGTGAACAGACACCCAATTTTATTTTGAGTCTTTGGTTGAACTGCTTGTGGAGGATGTTGTGCTTCCCTCCTATTGGTGAATCGGTGGAATGATTGGTGGTGAAACTTGTTCTCTCCTCTTGCTTTGGTGATGGCTTTGATGAGACTTTCCTGAATGAATGGAGTCTCAGTGCCGGCTTGGTCCTTCAACTTCATGATGCGATGGACGTAATCGCTTTGGGATATGGTTGCAACTTGTTTAGCCCAATTTGCTCCTTCGGGCATAACCAACTTTGAGATTGCTGCTAACTAGGTGCTGAAAAGCCTGATTTGTTCTTCAACAACTATATAATGATGTGGTGGAAGTTTTACTGGTTGTATGCTTAGGATAGGTAAATTGACTATTGTAGTAGTTCTATTTTGATTTCTCCTTGGCTGACTTCTTGTCCAGCAGGGTTAGCTCCTTGGTGGGATGTATTTCCATTCAAGGTGTTTCCACTTTATGTGGTCACCATTGTTGAGAGATCTTGAATAGAGATTGAAAACATGAAGGAGTTTGATTGGAAAGAATGACTCAAACAGTCCCACAGTGGGCGCCAAACTATTGATGCTGAAAACTAGTCTAGCTGACTTAAATGCCTTGCTGGCAGAGTTGTACACCGCGTAACGGAGTTGTCTCTGTAGTATCAGAGTTGACCTCGTAGTAACCGACTTGTCTTCGGTTATATCCAAGTTGTGGATATGATCCTGAAATCACAATGAAATTCACCAAGAGATAGATTGGGTAGTCCGGTGGCCACTCTGATGATTAAGTCAGTCTTAGATCAAGCAGTGTGAAGTATAATAAAGAAAATCCTTCTTTGAGAGTGAGATAAGGTATGAGTATAATAGTAAATGGATAGAGAAAAGTATCCGTCTATGTACCTTCGTGTTCTCTGATATCTATAGATATGTGTGTAATTGGCTAGAGTGGTCTGAGAATACCCAATTAGTGGCTAGTAGTTGATAACCGAGTCTTTGGCAATTCATCGTCGGATGGAGATCCAACGACTAATCTAAGAGCAGTTGCCAGGATAATGGCTCGTAAAGTACGACTAATGGGTGTAGATTTAGGAAGGGTTTCCCACTAGAATGGGAAACCACTTATTTAACCACCAAAATGGGAAACCACTTATTTGAATTAGATTGCAACATATGTAAGACACGTGTTGTGATGTTGATGCCCCTGGAAGTAGGGACACGTGTCGTCCCGTCATTGATGAACATGATATGGTATTAACATACCATTGTTGTGCTGTTTGATGTGATTTCTTTGAATCCCTAGAAAAAATGTTGTTTCTTCTCGATGGCAAGAGATCTTTTTCCTCCGAGCTTCATGCAATCTAAACTACCATGTGAGCTATTGGTTCATTCTAAGTTGCTTTTTTCATAAAAAAATTTAGGTTTTTCTTTTTTTGGTCGTTTTTTTAAGTTAAGGTTTAATCTCTTTTATTAGAGTAAGACCGACTTTTTCATTTATCTATTAGATAACTTAACTACTAGAAGAGGCGGTTGACATTATGGGATAAGATGAGGATTGGTTGAATTATGAATGTACCTTACCTAATTAATATTATAACTATTAAATTTTAAATATTATTAAAAGAAATAAAATTATTTACTGAAACAATAAATTAAGAGGACTCTTTGTGAAAAAAGTTTACTACGATTAAATTATTTGAAACAATTAATTTTTATTCTTCCTACTTTTAGTTTCCCATGAAGAAAGTAGGGTTATCTGCTAAAATTTTCTTCCTCACCAAAACCACTGAGGGAGTAAAAATATCAATCTTCATTGGAATAAACGGTCGGGGAGGGGCAGTTGAGAGCTGCGAGTAAAGAGAGCTTCGGTCATAACTCATAATTGATGATCATAAGAATCCAAAACTAAATGTCGGTGAGAAATAATATTGCTTATAGATATGAACTGAAGCACGTGGGATGGGGCCAAAGTGGGAGGAAAAAAATATCACGAGGGAGTTTGGTTTTTGAAAGCGCTCCAATATAAAGCCGGAACATCAGGGCAGAAAAGAGAAACGTCCATACATTGACTTTCAGGTACAATGTTTGAGTGCAATGTTTGACTGGCAGCCGATTGAGGAATGTGAAAGGGGCTTTGAAGAAGCTTTGGAAGGGTGATCCAAACCATGGGATGATTGACATGTGTTAGGATACTGTTTTTGGTTGGACATGGTTGTTTTTATGTTGAGGCTTCAGGCCTTCTGGTTTCTCCCCATCCTCCGCCTGTGGGGGTTGGGGTGAGTTGTTGTCTCTTCTGTCCCCTTCCTCCCCCTGTGGGGGTTGGGGTGAGTTGTTGTCTCTTCTGTCCCTGTTTCTTCTTTCTTTTTTTTTTTTTTTTTTTTTTTCTTCTAGTATAAAAAAAAGCGAAGTACAATGGAAAGTTTCAGGTGAAATGTTAGAGACATTTTTATGGATCGGTGGTTGGATTAGGTTTGAATTTTTTATTTAATTGTATATCGATACGTGGTCTAAATTATGGAAAAAGTTTCTCTCCTGCCGTCTAGTTTATCAATCGTCCATGGAATAAGCTAATGTGGCTCGGCAATAAGAGAAGATCTAGATCCCCAAACTTCCAGATGGTTACAGGGGAGATATAAGAGACGTTTTTATGGATTGGGGGTAGGATACAGTTTGGATTTTCCATTTAATTGTATGTCGACTTGCGATCCAAACTACTGGATTTGCATTTGCATTCAAAAAATAAAATAAATTTTACATCTAATATGAAATTGAAGTAGCTTATACAAGCATGTTTCCTTAGAGTTAAAAAAAATTTCTTTTTTATTTGAAAAATTTTAACTTGCTTTTCCTTTAATTTTCCTTGCAATCAAACTGAGCCTAAGGGGTAAACTTATCATTTGACGCAAATAGAGCAAGGTTCTAAATTCAGACATCGAAGACAGATTCGACAATGTCCAAAACCGATCAATCAAGATGGAACCCATACGTATCCAGGTCTAATAGAAACCTAACACCTAAGCGACACCATATACAGCTTTAGCAAAACTAAAGGTCTTTCTCAGGACAGATCATAGATTTTGCAAAATTAAAGGTCTTGTCAGGACATATCATGGACCTCAAATCTGAAAATAATCAGTCAGTGGCCCAAGAGAAAGACATCTATATGACCTGTAAATTTCCGTGGCTTCAACAAAGCTTACTTCCTGAATTGAAAAGACGGTTCTGTCCAAAGTAAGTGTATGATTTTCCATTACTTCACCAAATATTCCATTGTGAATTGAAGTGTTGGTACCCGCCAGCTAATAAATTGACACTAATAATTGGAATTGAAATGATACCGACTAATTTGTCATCCCTCCAGCAGCTCCACATCTACCAGCATCACCACCCTCACTTGTAGATGAATACACACCCCCCAATAATACGATCACTCTCTGTCAAACATACCATCCTCACTTGTAGATGAAAAAAAAAACACTTCTTACAGTACCCAACACTCTCGGTGAAAACTACCAACCTTTCTTTCACCTCAACCTCGTTAGCATCCAACTCAAAAGAATCACCACCACTAGCAGATATACTTCCGCCCAAGGAGGGAAGGCCCGCAAATTCGTGTCCATGGCCATCTGAAGACCCAAAAAAAAAAAAAAAAAAAAAAAAAACTAAAGTGATAGATGTACAAAACAGAAAAAAAAAATTATCAGATTATTTCAACTATATAAAACAACATAAGGTATAAGAGACCTACCTTCGACAATGCCATTAGCAGGGCTAAAAACACACTAACATTAAGACCAAATCTAACTGAAAAAGGAACCTTCAGGAATGCTATCAGCACCCAAATCTTTCACACCATACAAGGTGAAAGAATGTAGGATTTTACTTAGGAAAGTAGTTACATAAAAGAAACTGGATCACTTTTGGCCTGACTGGGTTGGATCTGAACCTGTCCTCATTCACAAGAGAATCGGGCCGATGAGTTAAAACTTGTAATGATCATATCTTTTGGGATTCAAATCGTCTCCTCTCTGTACTTCAGGGAGGAGATGCGGCGACCCCATTGGATGGTCGCCATGTAGAGGTCGGATGAATCCGACCCCTCCGTTCAAGCTGACACTCTCTTGTCGGCTTGGCTTGTCGGCTCGAATGGAGGGGTCGGATTCATCCGACCTCCACGTGGCGACCATCCAGTGGGGTCACCGCCCCTCCTCCCGAATCTCAGGGATGAGACGATTTGGATCCTATCTTTTGAGTTTGAACTCAGATTAGAGAGATTCCGATGCTATTTTGAAGCTCTCATTGAGTGCTAGGCTACTTTGACTTTTTGTCACATTGGGAAAGAGTTTACTTTTTGGGTTGACGAAGTCAACTCAAACATGAGGGTATTTAGATAATTTTGACCATTGTAGCCAGAATCTAAAGAAGGCTCTTGGTGTAGGCTGGAGGTCTGTGGAAAACCTAGGACTCGAGAACGGATTCAAAACCTGATAAAATAGGGGACTTTTGGGATTTCCCTGGCTATTCAGGGGGTGAGAAAAATGAAATGTCTATAGCTGTTGAGAGTGCTAAAGGATCGCACAAAGGAGAATTCTAGTTGTTATCGCTGGAAAGTGATCGGACTTTGATTGTGACACCTATCACAGAAACAAGGCAGACAGAAGAGTTGGGTGGGGGACGTACACCTATCACAAAAATTTTCTGAAGTAAAAAAATTAAGGTGGATAGACTACAAATAATTTATTTATAGATGTGCCGCATCAATTCCCATAGAGGCAATCGCTACAGACGCAACCCTCGGTGTGATCTTCCCAGGGGTCTTCTCCATTAGAGACGTCCTCCACGAGTGAAGACTCCATGAAGCTGGCCACATAAGAAGTACTTGCATCAAAATCTGAAAATAGAATCGAAATGAGGGGTTAGCTCCCATTCCAACTCAGTAAGGAAGTCAGGTATCAAATGCACACACATAAATTAAAAATGCAGGTCATTAATTAGGTCATGGCATAATGTTTCTAACAGTACCCTCTTGAGATTCCCACTGGCCCTCAAACACACCAATAGGCAAATGTCTTCCAACACTCATGCACAAGGTTAAGTAGATGCGATGTCCAGGGCCCCGAGCTGCGATCTCACACACCCCTAAGGTTAACCACTGTTGACCTCAAACACACCAAAGATTAATGGTACCACTGATTTTAGGACACTCCTCATGAATCAATGGCTCATTACCATGAGATAAACCCCAAGCCGCAACCTTTCACACCCCAAAGGTTAACCACCACTGACCTCAAACACACTAACTATCAATAGCACTATTGATCCCAGGACACACCTCATGAACCAGTAACTTGTCACCCCAAAATATGCCCCCTCCTCCCATCCTCAGTCAACACATGACGTCCGGACTCATCCCATTGCACACTACCATCAGCGTCTAGGGCTACGGGCCTATGCCAGCACCTAACCTCATGCTGACAAGGGTTTAGAAAATATAGAGTGCATTGTATAAACCTTCCATGTCAAAATATGTGTATAAAAATATAGCGTGGCCGCACTCCAGCAGAGATACTCGATCCCAGTCCTGTCAAGCCACATTGTCCCGACTAGAGTGCTAGCTATGCAAAGCTGGGCTCACATTGCCATGCTCCACTAGTACCATTGGTGCACGCATGCCACAC
This sequence comes from Protea cynaroides, assembly GCA_028583415.1. Lineage (NCBI taxonomy): Eukaryota > Viridiplantae > Streptophyta > Magnoliopsida > Proteales > Proteaceae > Protea > Protea cynaroides. Next base: position 72,836,118 of record CM053273.1, read on the forward strand.
AGACTAACCAAACACATTTTCATACAATCAAGCATAGTTATTGTTTGTATTCATATGCATGAAGAAATATTACAATAAGGCATGGCATGTTATATTCTAAACACAAGCAAACATACAGTAATGTCCTAGTTAGTATGGACCCAACCCCTCACCGGATCGCACTGTTGTGCTGAAGTACTTAAAGCCAGCAAAATGCTTCGCCCTGAGAACCCATATCGGTTTACCTAAACATGTGTATAAGTTTTATTATGTTTGTTAATCAGCTTTTAAACCCAAGTGGATGTGTCCACAACAAGGCTATGCAGGTCCCAAGATAAATTGGGAGCCCTACAATTGGTCCCCGAAGGATTTAGCAAGCAGTTGGACAACTGCTGTCGTAGTGGCGGATGAAAGCCCCCTATGGTAGGTACCACTAGCTAGGCCAAAGCTCATAAGAGCTTTCTGTAAGTAAGCCAGCTAATTAAGTTGACGGATGAGTCTACCAGTTCTGATAAGCCCCCGGCCCCTGGCTCATTAGCTGAGGCACTAAGCTAGTCCCATAAGTTAGACAGACCCATGAGCGAACTGGTAGATAGTGATTCTGACGGATAAATGTTGTCGGCTTGTCCTCTGACTGAGCTCGTGTCCAAAAATATTATAAGTGTTTAGTTTGTTGGTGGATGGTATTTCAGTGGATCAATCCTCCATCTACATACATTGATCAAACCCCTAGGTCTAACATCCAGAACCGGAGGCAAGGGCTTTGCCCCATTCGCTGGCTTGAGTCCGTCGGCTAAGTCTGAGAACTAGACTCAACCAGGAAGATGAAGTAAAAGTTGGGGATTTGCTCACCCAATTCACTCCCTTCCATATTAAAATGGTGGGAAATATCTTTCCCACCCTTGGTGATGTTTTCAGGTCAAGCAACACCTCCCTTGGGGGTGTGGGTATCTTAAACCGAAATTCTAGGGTTTCCTGGGTAGCCATTAATGGCGGCCAATAACCACCATTAATGATAGACTTAACCCCATAGTAAAGAGGGAAGTTAATGCACTCACTTGGGAAGACAGATGGAAGTCCAATGGAGTTTGTTAGCTTTAAGTCTCCCCAAGTTCCCAAGCTTCCTCCCAAAGCTTCAGTAGCAAATCCTCAAATGGCTAAAAGAAATAAATGAGGGTTAGATCTCTTTTTATAATGAGTGAGGAGAGAGAGAGGGAGAGAGAGAGAGAGAGAGAGAGAGTAACTCTCACAACTAAACTGGTGAAAGGAAACAGGTTGACTCATCTGCTGGCTTTGTGCCATCAATAGGGCTAAAATATAGCCCTGGTATTAGTTTCTCAGGTCCAATGAATTGGAAGGCATGTTGGGCCCACCTAATGTTAGACTTGCACTCCACTAACCCGGTCTAATCGGGTCATGACTGGTCTTCCATCATAACCGGCTCGAGCAAACCAACCGGATGAAGGAACCACATAGCCAGATATCGAAACTATCCATTCATAGGTTGTCCAATTGGATAAATGAGTTTATCCGATCTGCATATTGGGTGACCGAATAGTCGACTGGTCAAGCCCATATAAACCGACTCCGAGTTTCGAAAAGTTTCCAAGTTTGAGTAGGACTCCTTCCTAATTGGAATCTCATTCTCAATGGAAGTTTACCCTCTATAAAAGTAAAGTTTCTCTACCTATTCCCACTCTTTTGAATATTTACAAACCCTAGAATTGAGAGGGAGAGTGGAGAAAAAGGTTTGGAAAAGAAGAAGAGGCATGAGAGAAAGGAAAAGAAGCTCTACAGAGAAAAATTATCGTTGGTCTCCAATCCACTGCATTTAAGAACCAACGGTAAGTCATCTTGCCTCTGTAGAAGGTTAGGTTGTGCTAGGGTTAGGATTTGCAATCACAGTGTTAATAGATCTGACCCAACACCATGATTGTGTTACAGGATCTCTCGTATAAGCCTATAATAAACCGTAGTAATTAGGGTTACATTGAATGACCAAACCTTAATGACTTATGAACATAGAATGGTTTAGGATGGATCCCATTAAGAGCCGAAGAATTGATTGGGATGAAAGACAGACTAAAAGACAACATGAAGATTGTCCGATCCTATTGACCGATTGCACCAATTGTGTCACAATCCAATTTCACACTATTTAGAACGGTGTGATGAACCGCTAATAAATCAACACTTCAACCAGGATCTCTAATAGGCTGTGTCCTTTTAAATTAAATCATACACATCCACAACCATAATCAGAATAAATACACAATAGCGGAAGTCTTAATATTAAATGAACTGAGAAATCTAACTGTGATAATCATAAATAAAATATCAAATTATGTTGTATCAACTGAGACATAAGTAAATAAAATATCAATTACATTTCCTTAATAGTTCAAATAAAAATCTAATTGAAAACGCATGAGTTGCCCTCGCATGAGGAGTCATGCGTCTCCCCTATGTCTTTAGCCTCCATTGCAGCCACGTGCCCGTACACAGAAGCATTCATATAATCTTCCACAGTGCACTACAACAATGTTCATTTTTGGCGACGGAAAATTTTCATCGCTAAAAGGAGGTTTCCGTCGTCATTTATATTTACTGACAGACCAGTTTCCGTCGTATATTCTGTCGGCGTAGCTGCCGTGGGTATAAATTCACATTTTTTCCAACGGAAAATAAATTCCCGTGGGTAAAATATTATATTTTTAGCCACGGAAAGTAAGTTCCCGTGGTTGAAGTTGTTGATATTTACTGACAGTAAAAAAATGTTCCATTGGTAAAAATATCTATAATTACCAACGCGTCATCAGTTACCATGGAGTATAATACTACATTTTTCCCATGGAAATTTAGATTTTCGTGGGCATAAATTTGTATATTTACCAACGGAAACTTAATTTCCGTGGGTAAAAATAATATTTACCAACAGATATTATCTTACCGTCGGTAAAAAAAGTCTTTTTTTTTTTAAATTTTCCCAAGCAATACCCATACTGAAATATTCCTGTTATAAACACTGAAAACTGTATATCCTGTCATAAAACACAAGCAAAGCACAAAAGACTAGAAAAAAACTAGCAACTGAAATCTAAAAGAATTCCAAGTGAATTGAAATTTATAACTGATATTCCAACCTTTACAGGGAAATAAGCTAAGTTAAAAAAAAAAAAAGCATTGTATATATACAGTACTCCAAATTAAGTACAAAAAAAAAATGCATTGTTTATAATAACATTCCAAAATCTTGTAACTCCAATCCACCAAAATGCTTCTCAGCTTCCTTCCCTTGTCTGATTCACGCCACACCACTTTTCATTTCTTAGATACAAAAAGAAAGCATTCAACCATTTCAAGCATCCCATTGAACTTCTTCAAAAACCTAAATCATGAAATGCGTTGAGCAAACAAATGTCAGCCTTCCATGCTTGCTGTTTGTTAAAGTCACATAAAAAAGAAAATAAGAAAAACAAAGTAGTTATATGAGATTCTACATGTACCACCACAAACTTTAGAATTTTAATATATCAATTTAAAAGATTATCAAGAACAAATAACAGATGTTCAGAGTGTAAAACTAAAAAAAATAAATGGGCTAACGACAAAGTACTTCTCGATCAACTACTGTGAAGAGTCATGAATGCTCATGGTTTCTTAATTTTATCAGTTTCATTCTAAATCATGTTTTTCATGCTAGTATACGCACAGATGCAATCAAATTATTGAAATGCATTGATTGTGTGGTCTGGGCATTACATGAACATTTGTACTCTGCTCCCACTCTGAAAGGAACATACCAGTCAGTTTTCATACTACCAAATCTCCTCTTATTCAGTGGTTGTAGGTGGGGGTAGGGATCTTCCAAGTGCACAAGAAAATTAATATCTATCTATCTGGCCCTACAAATATTCAGTAGGTGCTAAGTTTTTTGGCCTTTTACGTGATTCTATCTATCTATCTATCTGGCTCTGCAGTTTTGCTTATTGAGTCACTTGCACCTTCTTCCCTCCATGTAAGTAAATTGGAACTTATTAAACTCAAGATTTAAGAGCAAGTATTATGCCTCTTAATTGCACCTTTTTTTTTTGGGTTGGTAGAACCCAAGGAGTTGAACTCATGCCCTCTTAATTGTGAGGTGTTGGTCCTTGCCAACTAAGTTATCTCCTTGGCGTGCTACAATTGTTGATCCTTTAAAACATGCAATACTCCTCCATCAGTAATTCTATAGACCTCTTTCCCCCCCAGTAGTGGTGTCAAAATGAATATGATCTAAACTGGATTGTTAACCAATGCATTTTCAGGTTGACTGGATATACTATCTCGCTTTTGGTGTTGTGGCTATTGGACTCACCATTTATTCAATAAGGTATGTTGGATTTACATTAGATAAACTCTTTCCTTGTCTAAAACTACTTCTCAACAGACCTAGTCTTAGCATTGATTAGATTTCTTTAGCCACCAGATGATCAGCTATATTGGAGCAAGTGTGAACAGAAAACCCATAGATCACGAAGTTGGAATCACTAATTGACGCAACCTGTTAGCTATGGCCCTCCCAAGTGTGTTTTTGTTGGATTACTGCTTACTTTAGGCTAAAAATGGCCAAATTTTAACCCTAAAGGTTCAAAGTCAACAAAGACTTCCTATGTGGGTCACTTTCGAGCATCCTAAAGGTTCACAACAACAAAGCTACTTAAGAGGATATTTTAGTTTCCATTCCCGAAGGTTCATAGCCATAGAGCATCCAAGAAGGATATTCTAATTTTCAATCCTGAAAGTCCAAAGCTGGTAGGAACTTCAAAGATGAGTCATTTACTATCACCCTATAAGTTACCTTCTGAGTTCTTGCTCATTTCAGAATCAATATCAAATTCCTAACCTAAAAGTGACCTTCTGAGTTCTTTCTCATTTCATAATCAAATGTAGATCCATATCTCATCCAAAGTTCAAATCAATCTCAGCCTATTAGTGAATCAAATGCAGAGCCCTAGCTCATCCAAAGATCAAATCAATCTTAGTCTATTAGTGAATCAAATGCAGAGCCCTAGCTCATCTAAAGATTAAATCAAACATAGCCTATAAGTGAATCAAATGTAGAGCCCTAGCTCATACAAAGTTCAAATCAAGCTCAGCCTATAAGTGAATCGAATGCAGAGCCCTAGCTTATTCAGAAAATCAATCCCAGAATCTCAATCAAAAGAAAAGACAATAATTCCTCCATCTAGATAAATCAAAGCCGAGCCCAAGCTCGTGTAATCAGCCTTGTATTCACAGCCTAGCGACATACAAGAAGAGGTTCCAAGCCAACAAATCAGCCTTGTATTCACAGCCTAGCTTCATACAAGAAGAGGTTTATCAGCCTACAAATGGATCAAGTCGGGTTCAAGCCCGTGCATACCTTGCATCATGAGTCTCACCTCAGCAAGAAGAGGTTCCTAGCCTACAAATGAGCCTTGTATTCACAGCCTAGTTTCATACAAGAAGAGGTTTATCAGCCTACAAATGGATCAAGTCGAGTTCAAGCCTGCGCGTACCTTGCATCATGAGTCTCACTTCAGCAAGAATAGGTTCCCAACCTACAAATGAGCCTTGTATTCATAGCCTAGCTTCATACAAGAAGAACAATCATCAATTTTCTAAGAAGAGCAAACCTTCTTGCCAGTCGAACTACATTCTGGGTTTGATTTCTAGGACACACTTAGAATACGTAGGCAGTTTAAGACAAATTACCCTAAGTGCAGCCCAATAAGCAATCTCACTCATATAAAAAATGTGGTTATTTTGTCTTTAACCTTGAATTGGTAACAATCTCGGCTAAAGAGGGGCATCTGTAAGCACCTCATTTTTGCCATCCCCAACATAAGTGAATCTACATGGCAGGTTTCTAGCTTTTAACCCAAAGGTTTGTGATTCTTTAATGAACCCCGCAACAAGGTCATAGGCTATTACCTACTTGGATGTATAGGTCATGAAATTATCTTCAGAATGAGACTAGAATCATCAAATTCTGACATCAAACAAGGAAGATATCACAGTTTGAAAGTGCAGGGGCATTTACGTAATTATCGTATGATGCATGCATTATCATTTAAACTTCAAATCATCATATCTTGGTGATCTGATATCGAAATTAGATGATTCAAAAGTCAATATTCCTCATTTTCAGTCCTCTTCAAAGTGGACGTGAAAAATCCTGGGTACAGGTCACCGGTAGGCCCCATGCAAGCTTTCATGCAGAATTATCGATAGAACTTCAAAGCTTTATATCTTTGTCGTTCTACGTCAGATTCAGATGATTCAAAGGCCATTATTTTTCATTTGTGGTGTTCTACAAAGGAGATGTGAAAAATTTGGTACAAAAATCTTCGACGGGTCCCATGCAAAATTAAATGTCGAAATGGTCGTTTAATCTTTGAAAATTCATATTTTGGTCACCCCACATCCAAATCAGGTGATCTCAGTTTCAATATGTTCCACTTTTAGTACTCTACAAAATGGACGTAAAGGATTTTAGGTAGAAGTCTCCGAAGGATCCCATGCATAATGGTTAGCCAAATTATCGATAATTGACCTACTGAAACTTCATAAATTCATAAGTTGGCCATTTTGTTTCCAAATGAGGTGATTCAAGTTCCAATATTCCTCATTTTTAATGTTCTACAAAGTGAACGTAGAAAATTTGGAGTAGAGACTATCGAAAAATTCCATGTGGAATGCCGACGGAAATAGACTATGAAATGATAGAGGAAGTCAACTTGGTCCAAACCAGCTCAACCCAACTTAGTCCAACTCAGTCCGGCCCAGCTTAGACCAATCCAGACCAAATCACGTTGGCCCATATGCATGTATTATATATATATATATATATATATATATATAGGAAAGAGAAAAGAAGAAAGTTGAGAGAGAGAGAGAAGAAAAGAAGCCGAGAGAGAGAGAGAGAAGAGAAGAAGCCGAAAAAGGAAAGAGAGAAGGAAAAAGACGAGAAGAAGAAGAGGAAGGAAGAAGAGAAGGAAAGAAAAGAAAAAGGAAATAATGAGAGAGAAGCCGAGAAGAAGAAGAGGAAGGAAGAAGAAAAGGAAAGAAAAGGAAAAAAGGAAAGAAGAAGAGAAGGAAAGAAAAGAAAAAATTGTGGAGAAGAAGGAGAAAGAGGAAAGAAGAGAAGAAGGAAAGAACAAAAAAAGGAAAGAAGGGATTTTCTAGAAAGACAAGAAGAAAAGGAAAGAAGGGATCTTCTAGAAGAAGAAAGGAGAAGATAAAAGGCCAAGAGAAAGAGAAAGAGGGATTTTTTTTTTCTGGAGGAGAAAAAAGAAGCAAAAACGTGAGAGACAGGAGGAAACAGAAGATGAAGATGAAGAAGAAGATGATGAAAATGAAGATAGAGGGAACGTGAAGAAGAAGAGAAAGAGAGGACCTACAGGAAAAGAGAACCATGTTGGAAAACCGATCAGGTAAACCCCTCCCTTGTCTATTTTATTCTTTTCTTCTTTTATTTATTACACCTGTCATCACTCCAGCAGCCACCTACCTTGTTGTACTAGATTCTACCCCCATTGCCACCATTAACACCTCATCCCCCTCAACCTGCTCACACACTTACCTGGTGCTCCCACCGATTGCCACCTCCTATTGATTCTGATACACCAAACCTCCATACAGCCACCGCCCTTCCTATTATCCACCCACTATCTCTACACAATCTCCGTAGCCACATGCAATCACACCTGTAGCTGAGAAACCTTTACCGAACACCATTTTCCCTCTGTAGCAACCACATACTCATCTTAGAATCACCAATCCCTTTCTCCCTATTTGGCCTGAAGCTTTTGTTTCTTTGGAAAAATCATTATTGATCTCATGCCGTAGGATGTTATTTTGTTCTGATATTGATTATTGATTTGAAATATGGCCACGATCATGAATCTTATTATGTGATTAAATTCTATCCCATGATCATGTATTTCTTTGTGTGAATAAATTCTACCATGCTTGAACGTTAATGTGGTTGATCCGACCACGTGATCTGAATTTTTTTGAGATTGATCATGGCCTTTGATATTGAATTTTTAATGTGATGAAATTTTAGCCATTGATCATGAATGAATGTTATGTGATGAAGATTGAATCATGATCATGAACCTTAGTGGGATTGATCCGACTATTGCTGAGATTTTTAATGTAATTGATCCATATGATAGGAATTTTATGAGATTTGTCCAACCATATGATTGGAAATTTTTAGGCATTGATTATGGCCATTGATCTTGGATTTTTAATGTGATTTAAAATATGGCATGTGATCATGGAATTTTCAATGAGGTTAAAATCTAGCCATCGATTTTGAATTTTGATGAGATGAACATCTAACCATTGATCTGATTAATTTGATGATTAAATTTGATTCATTGATCATAATCTATTTGATGTGAGATCTGAACCGTTGGATCTTCATTATGATTGATTCTAAATGAATCTGGATAGTTAAATATGTGTTGCGAGTGTTTTTAACTATTGGATCTTGATCAAAGGTTTTTTTTAAGGCATCTAACCCGTTGGATCTTTATTTAGAATGATCTGAATGGTCGAAATGACCTCATGAATGTTTTAAGTGAATCTGAACCATCGATCAAACATGACCTTGATCAAATTGATGATGATCGATTACATCAAGTTTGATTAGTTGATCAAATATGATTTTGATCACATTGTTGATAATCGATGCTTGATTAATGCTCTCACATACTTACTGCCATGTTGAGATGCTTATTGCTATGATTAAATGATCACTGTCATGTTTGGATGCTCATTGCCATGTTTAAATGCTCACTGCCACATTTGGATGATTTATGTCATATTTGCATTCTATGTTTGGTGCTTACCATATTGATATATAGATGCATATATTGATTTCTTGTCATTTTTAGGTCTTACCATGCTTAGAAAATAGCATATAAGATCTTATCTTATTTGAATGATTCATGCCATATTTGCATTCTATGTTTGATGCTTACCATATTGATATATAGATGCATATATTGATTTCTTACCATTTTTAAGTCATACCATGCTTAGAAAACAGCATATAAGATCTTACCTTTTTTGGATGATTAATTTTATATTTGCATTCTGTTTGGTGCTTGCCATTTTGACATATAGATGCATATATTGATTTCTTGCCATATTAGGTCTTGTCATGCTTAGATTAGCATATTAGATCTTGCCATATAGGTTCTTGTCTTATTTGCAATGCATGTCATATTTGGGATATTTTTAACAATCTTTCTATATGTTTATTTCTTGCCATAAATGTGTTATATGCTATATTTAGATGAATAATTTATTTTTGGCAATAATTTAATTTATATAACACCTTAGTTGAACTGCCATATATGCATACTTTTAGAAGACAATCTAGGCGTGCGGGCGTGCAATTAGGCACCCACATTCTTGGGAAGGGTATAATGGAAAATAATAAAAATCTTAACAAAGAAAGAGAATGTTTTGCCAAACTTTCCAAAATTAGAGCTTACGATGAAAAGGGTAGCTCAGGACGATTTCTACCCCTTAGTAAACCTAAAACCAAGAATAGGTTCTAAATCTTTAACCTAGAATAGGTTCTCAATCCTTAACCTAAAACTGGTTATTTCAGCCATTTTTGAACTACCAAACCCTAGGATACGTAGGCTATTTGGGAGAATCCCAAATTCGGATCCACACCTTAGTCTACTCGGACTATCCATAAATCCACTAGAATATCCATCCACATTTTGACCCAAATAGGGTTCTCTACTTTCCAACCCAGAAAGGGTTATCCACATTTTGACCCAAATAGGGTTATCCACATTCAGATCCAGAAAGGATTATCCATTCTTAGATCCACTAAGACTATCTATCAGTTCGTATGGACTATCCAGATACTAACACATAGGGTTTCTCATCCTTTCATGCATAAACTTCAACTTGAACAATGAACTTAATCATGCGCAAGCATAAATCACAGCCATAAACTTTGATCACACCTGAATTACAATGGTGAACCTGATTTTTGGAATAATTCCGTGATACGAAGGTAATCTGATAAAAACAGATTCGGTTCAATGACATCAAACCACTTGGTTTGGTTTGGTTTAATAGATAGAGTCTAGCATAGGAAAGGTATAGGAGACCGATTTCGATCGGGCTGTTTGGGTGCCTAACCCCTTCCCATAACCTTAACCTGACGCTTACCCAATCTCTGATGGACCAGAAATCCAATCTAAAGGTCATGAGTTAATCGAAGTTTTACCTTAGGGTGAGATTTCACATTTCTAAGGTCTTAGACTTTAATCTAGGTGGCGACTTCCAATCAAATTACGATCTTTGTCCTCACAGGTGGCCGCCAATCCTTTCTATAGTACAGTTGCAAACTTAAAACCAGACCAAGTTATGAATTAAATGCATGCATATATTTGTGTATTATTTTGTTTATTCATTGAGCCGTGATGTGTGCTCACCCTTTCGACGTCAAATATTTTTAGTTGATGATGCAGGTCCTACTGTAGAAGACTACGTGAATGTGTCGTCATAGGGACACATGACGACTATGGACATAGAAGTTGTAGAGGAGGTGCATGATCCATCATGCTAATGCAACCAATGCGTTTTTGATTAGTTTAGTTATATTTGTGTATTAGAACATGTAATAGATTAATTTAATTTATGTCTTGAGTCGTTTGAAGATAATTGGATTTATTTACTTATTTATCATTGTTAGACCTTAGTTTATTAATTATAAAGACTTTCACTTATTTTATTTATTATCTCTGATTACTATTGTGCAATGTGTTTGGTTTAATATAGTGGGTTGGCCTATACGAGATCCTGGTTATTCATTGATTTATTGACGGTTCATCACACCACTGGTTAGTCTAGAATTAGGGTGTTACAGTTGCCATATCTTCCTCTTCTTCTGGAGAAAAGCCTGCAGTACCTAGCAAGAGTGGGATGCTTCTCCTATGCAACTAGATTTTAGTGAGGAGGCTCCATCCGGGTCAGTTGCAGAGGGTAGGGCTAATTCCCCTGATGATGAGCAGGAGAGTTCATCACATGCTATAGGTGGTGATGTAGTTCTTGCGGCAGTGGCTCCTCAGGATAAGGCTTGAGGGTTCATTGAGTTACATGATTTGCTAGCTGATGCTCGCTCTTTGGTGGTTGCACTAGATGATCATCAGGGCTCCCTCCAGACCAGACTAGATGCTCACAAGAGGAGGATGTTATAGAACATCATTGGTGTGGTGTGGCGGGTGGCTATAGTAGAGTAGAGTATCATCCTGCTTCAGAGCTCACAAGAGGCTACAATGCATGAGGTTTCCTTTCTATGTTCAGCATTGACTTCTGCCAGTATTGGTCCTCGAGTTACTGACAATGTTATAGCTACAGCAGTAGCCAGGCATGAAAGCTCTTGTTGGCGGTGTCTTCAGTTAATACCGAGGGTCAAAGCCACCTATCCTGCAGACAATCCTGGTCACCAGGACTATCATGGTTCTCAGCAGTTGGATGCTTAGACCTATCCTCTTTATCTTTTTATCTCACTGGATATTTTATACATTTTATTTTGGTATTGGTTTTGATTGATATTGATGGGTAAGCATCCGGTTTTTGGATGCTAAGCCATCATTAATACATTATTCTCTTTGGGTATATCAGATGTTTATCTTTCATTTTATGTATAAGGATGTCTTATGCTTTTGCTTATTGGTATTTTTCTTGTAGATTATTCATGGTTCTTACCCCCCATATAGTGTATGATTTATGTTTCCTATTTAACTTTATTCATATTGTGGTGTGCATGTATGTTATATTTTAATAGTTGGTGTTGCACATTCGTGCTTTGATACCAACTTCTATCACACCCTATTCTTAATGTATCGATACTATAGAAAGGATGAGATCTCCACAGCCTAATTTAGGGCACTGGAGATCCCCTTCCAAGATCATGAGACATGGAACGTTAACTAGTAAAAGGAACATCACATAAGAAATAGTAATAAATTACAACACTTGATTTTTAAAGGATTTCAAGTCAAGAGTTTAGCGGAAGTTTTAAAAATAATTAAACAATAACAACTGATATACATTTAAATGATAATTATGATATAAATCCCCAAACCAATGTATAAGTAGATAATTACGATAATTAAATTCTAAAATATAGATTATCCAGATGTGAACAGGCCCCTAAATTTAAATAAAATAAATTAAAATAAATTTTTTTATCAATTGTTCAAAGTGTCTATCCGTAGACACAGTCGTCACACTCGCACGTCTCGTCATGAATATCGTCATCACTAACATCCATAGCATCACAATCCATCATACTGGCATGGAAAAGAATTTTTGTACACAAGGGTAAGCTCAACCACCGAGCTTAGTAAGAGAATCAAACATGCACAAACAAAATAAATGAATTAACAACTATGATCTGGTATATAACTGTAAGTACCAGTTCAAGACAACTCACACATGGAGTCTTCGACTACACGGGTCACTCTCAAAGAACGAATATTGTCCCATACATGAAGCACATTCCCCAAGTATGGGTCCGTTGTTGTAGTGTAAGTTCGTTTTACACCTACTGCCCTGCACCCAAATCATCTCAAGTCCACAGTATGTCGGGCACCTAAGGAGATGGTAATCCCATTAGTTGATTCATCAACCCATCGACACTTTGTCGGGTATGGGGAGCATCACAGCTATGTTTATATCAACCTTTATTGAACCCATGCCACTACATAATCCCCTAATGGCTAGGGATACAGTTACTAGGGTGATTTTTAATTCAACTAACCAAGTTATCCTATTAGTCAAACTATTAGACCTTAACGTCGCTAAGCTTTTGACCTCGTCCGATCCCTACTTAGGACATCATGACTTGGCTAGGTTACATGGGCCAATACAGAGCAGTGTTGGTAAGAAATGGTGCAAGCGTCCCATTCTACCTACCTTCCTCTTTACCAACTTAACCAGACATCAGGATTCATCAAGACCAGCTCTACTTTTCAGGAGAAGTCATGAGGCATCACATTCCACCCTATTTCCAAACCACTACGAATTTTATTAATTACATACAAGATAATGCATATGCATGAGCAACCAAATATAGTTCATTGGATGGCATGTTATCAAAACCAAGGCATATTATCACTCGCGTTACATCATTCAACAATATAAATATAAACAAATTTACCAAGTCAAGGTTCAATTCCCTTACCTGAGATAGCAGTAGCAAAATAGAGAATATTGATTCCATAATGGTTTCTCCTAGAGTATTATTGTACCTTAGATAGCAATAATAATGATAACATTTGTTTGTTAGTTTATTGTTTGTCTCTAGCATAGCCTAATAGTTTATTCTTACTTTTCAAAGGTCTATTTACCATAGATACACACCTTACACTTCCTGCCTTGAATTTTAAGTGCATAAACATGCAAACAGCAAACATATAAGGCATAAACATTGGTTTTCAATCAAAACAATGGAGCATTCCTATGCAAAATTATAGTTCCAGGTATATGAACACATGGGCAGGTCCATAAAATTCCCAAGAAGGTGTTATCCAAGAATAACCTTCATCTGGGGTCGAATCATCGTGCAGTACGTGACCGACTACACGGTCACTAACCATAGGCATGCAGTACATTATCAACCGCACATCGAAACATTGCTGGATCTCATTGACACTTCTTCGGTGGGCTTCTAAAAATTTAATAAGCTTAAACAACGAGTTTAGGCTCAAAATTCCCATTTAAACTCATGTTAATGGTTTGATTCCATTATACACCTTACCGATATTGCTGGATCTGATTTCTATTCTTTAGATCATTTTTCAGCAATACTAGGGATGTTTTCCTTAGGTTTAATTCCATAAGAATCCATTTAGGTTTATATTCAAAGTTTGAGCAACTTAGATCCGATTGAAAGTCTATAAAAATTTAATTTCCATTTTTAAGAACCTCACTTCATCTCTGATTCAGATCCATGCTTTGGTTGGATTGATGAATGAGTTTCAATATTTGTTACAAGAGATAATGGTCTGAGTAACATGATTTCATGGATCCTTTTTGGGATTATCACTGATTATTTCAATTCAAGGAGAAGTAAAAGATAGGGAAATTGATACCCGTATGGATTTCTGGTGTCGGTGCTATCTAGTGGTTGTTTCCCTTGGTGGCAGAGGCTTCTTCCTCTTTCTGCCTTCTCCTTTCTTCTCCAGATGTGGCAGATCTCCTCTCTCACTTTTCCCTTTTGTTTTGAAGAGAATGAAAATAAGAAGGATGGAGTATGGCCAAATCCCATACTCATACTCTATTCGCATTAGAGTGATTTGGGCTCCAATCAAGGTGGATTGGAGGATTTCCTCCACTCCTCCCCATTTGAAACTAAGAATGCACCTAGACACTTTTTCCACTAGGTCCAATTTGAGACCAGGCCTAACTAATGATCCAAATGAGTTAGTTCCCTAAACTAATCATGCCATAGGAGGTACAGCAGTAGGGTGCGGTACGTGACTGATCGCACCTAGGTGCAACATACCAGACCCCTAGTTTAATTCCTGATTATTCAAGTTAAAGGCTAGGTTCAACTAGATTACCTTTATTGTGTTCTCATTGGTCTGTCCACCTTGGTATGAATCGTTTGTCGTGGTAAGACCTGTTGCAAAGTCAAATTTTCAAATTAGGACTGAAATTTTGGGTACGAGTCTTACATACGGGGTATAGGGGTGTACCTTGATTAATTTACTAAGAAGAGAACACATGTCCACTGGGATAATCAATCCGAGTGATGACACCTGTTCCTTGTTGATTGGCCATATTTGGCATGGTCCTAACAGTTCCTCCTTGCTTTTTCAAGTTTGCAAAGGTCGGGGGAACCACATTTTTTTGGACGATATGTAATTTTCCTCATAGGTGCGATAGTCGAGCTATAGTGTCAGCTTAATTGTGTTGGGTGACCCTTGTGATCGGCCGCTAATGGATCATGCTGGACTACCTAACCAAAAATGAGTTGCACGGGACGACCTGGTTGATAAGAGTCGTATTGGATAACCTATCCAAAAATGAGCCATACTGGATGACCTAATTGTTAAAAGTCATACTGGACAACCTTTTTGTAAATTTTTTACCTAGTATGGTGCAATATGTTGACTCTGACTTGCATTTAATGCGGTGTTTCTAGATATCTTTTTCGCACTCTGGATATCAGCTTGCATTTAATGCGGAAAACTCTTCGTGAGTAATGATCCGCTACATGGAGCCACCATTCAAAGGAAAACCAGGCACCTAGGTTGTCGTCATGGTACCTTTTTGCAGAGGTGATGTGAGAGCCATTGAACTTCTGCCATGCATCCATAACCATCAATTTTTTTGAAAAGGTATGCACCTTTCCATTTCTAGTACTCATTATGTTTTGGCCCTCGGCCACTAGGGTTATGCCACGTGGATCGCCTCATCGAAAACCTAAATTTTGAATTATTGCATCCGCGTACCATGTGCTCAAGGGCTGCCACATAGATCATATCCTCGGGACTCGAAAGGTCAGACTCTTAAGGGGGAGGTTTGAACTTTATAAATAGAGCTTCATCTCTTTCCTTTCTTCAGTTTAGAGTTGACGTACTAAGACTCTTTTTTTCTAAAGCTCTACTCTCTATCGTTCAGTGCTTTTTTCATCTGTCTAACCACTAGTAAGTATTTTTTTTTCTCCTCTTTCTGCAACAATTGTTGAAGTGTTATTAGGCTCTACTGAGTTCCTTAATTAGGGCAAACCAAAAGACTTTGAGGTTACTCCAGTAGTTCACGAACGTGGGCAGGACTATGTGGATAGTCGTAGGCATCCTTCTGAGGGTTACGAGACCCCTAAGAGTTCTTCTGAGATTAGGTCCAATAGGTCTTCTCAAAACCCTACTGCCCCTTCGCCTACTTCTTCTTCTTGACTCCTTGTGAACCTTAGGTCTGTAGGGGTGGCCTCATCTTTGGGCTCTGGGTGTCCTAAGTCTAAAGAGCATAATGATTCTAAGGATATTCTCCAAGATGATTCTATGGACTTGGCCACCTACTGATTGCCCCATCACATTCCCAGGAAACTCAACTACTCTATAGTGGTTGCTCTTTGGGATAGATTTCAGGTGCCCAAAGAGATCGAGTGTAGGACACCCCTCACATATGAGAGGTCATGTACTCACCTCTTCCATTAGATGCCCCTATACAAAGACATGTTCATCTTGGTGTTTAGATTCCCTGTTCCTTCTGTAGTTGCAGATATCTTGACTTTTTATGGGTTGGTTACGACCCAGATTGCCCCAAATGGATGGGGTTGTATTATAGCTTTTGCATGTTTCTTCTCTAGGATAGGCCGCTGGCTAACTATAGGCCTTTACCGCAAGCTTTTCATGCTCAACCCGAAGTGGAGCACCCAAAAGATACAATGAAGAAAGTAGAGAATAGGTACTATTATTTTAGTGCTCGTCAGATCCGTGGGGTCACTCGGCCAAAGAGCCCACCTTGAACCATTTGTAGAAGGAAATATTCTTTTTTCACTTCTATTCAGACTAGCTGGATGCACTGAGGGTTGGCTGCACTACCCTTAGATTGCATGTGGGGGTCTCCTTGGATGGCCGAGGTGAACATGAGGCCGATTCTGACTTCTGCCAAAAAGGAAACTTTGAACATGATGGGTCACGGGACCACCATCGAGTACCCAAACTTATGGGGAGGCAATCTCTCAATCCTTTTATTTAAGTAACTTTTGAGTACTTGTTTTTCTTTACTAACTTGTCTTTTTTTGGTCTTGTAGTGTCCTACTCTCACAAGCAGCTTTTAAGGATCTCGTTGATGATAATAAGGAGGAACTCACCCCGGTTGAGGTGGAGGAGTTGGCCCACAAGGCCACTGCTAAGGGGACCTTTTAAGTTGATAATGATTAGCCAACCTTCAGGGGACAAGTTAGCTATGCCTTTAGAGATCTCGAAGGCTCCTGAGCAAAAAAGGAATACAGATCCTTCTTCTCCATATTCAGCAGGATCTTCCAAGAGAAGGAGGATGACCATGCCGATTGACAAATCGACCGAGCTAAAGGGTGATGAGTTTGCTTTGACCTCTATTTTGTCTGCTTCTTTCTCACCATCATGTATGCTAATGTTGTAGAGATCGACCTTGTCTACTCTATTCCCATCTTGGAGGCTAGGACACCTATTGCTGCTAAAGGAGTCATGAGGGGGGAGCGTTTCCTAGGAAAGGTGCATCCTTTCCCCTACTGCCTCTGTTATGGAGGGGATCACTAGGGTGGTTTCTCTAGGGGACAGATCTCTCCCCTGCTATGTATGGTGGTACTAGCACTTCTCCCTAAAGGGGGGCACATTCCCCCTCCAGATATACGTGGAGTCGCAAGACTATTACCAGTAGGAAAGGGAAGGGAACTGGGGAGACCAAGCTCCTAGTGCTTGACTGGGACCTCATTGTTGATTATTTTGTCAAAGAGGATAAGGCAATGTGGGGCCTGGTCCTTTCATTGTCATTGCCCTAAGATGCTGATCATCTGACAAGTCTCGGGGAGAAAGAGTTTGAGAAGGAATTCTTCTGATCTATTGCTGGGGTAAGTGCTTTTGTACTTCAATTTCCTTGTGGTATTCTATGTTTACATGTTGGCTTTTGACATAGATGACTTTATAGTCAATAAACTCTGCCAGCAGCCTCTAGCTGAAATACTCTAGTTTAGGAACCGCTTATGTTTAGTGTATTGAGAATGAGAAGGTTGCGAATAAGTTGATGGAAGAGCAATCAAAAGATCATCACACTACTAGGGGAGGTAGAGCAGTTAATGGCTGATGTGGCCAAGGAGAAGATGCTTAGCGTAGGTACCATGCCAAGTTGGTCTCGAAGGATTCTTAGTTAGTGCAAAGTAAGGTTTTCCTGGCCACTTTGAGAGGTCCAAGCAAAGTGCAATTGATCATGCTCGGGCAGCCGAGGCTGAGACCAAGAGGGTGGAGGGTGAACTAGATAAGGCGCAGAAGGCTTTGAATGTGTCCAAGGACGGTAAGGTGCTGCATCAGGAAAAGGTTGTAAGGCTTAGCATTGAAGCCTTGAAGGCAAGCTCTAAGGGTGCCTCATGGGCTTTGGGGTCTTTTAGCGAGATTCTATGTGAGAGTGTACTAAGGATTCGGGGCTTTGTGAACGGTCCCATACTTTGATTTTTCTGAGTGTGTGGTGATGCAGAAGGTGCTAATGTATACCATAAATTTCCAAGCCAAGAAGGAGAAGGTAGCACGGCATCTTGCTCGGGTGCTGGCTACTAAGATGCCGTGTTACTGCCCAAGCCCAGGCTTAAATAGGAATGGCAGTTATGAGTACTAGCCAAGCCTCTGGAAGTTTTCTTCCTACTACAGGTCTGTTTCCTCTTCCTCCGAGATTTGAAAAAATTCTGCCTCCTCCTCCATCCAGAAAAGAAAAGACTTTGCCTCCTCCTACACCAAGATTTAAGAAGACTCCTCCTCCACCACTAAGATTTTAAAAGACTCCTCCTCCGTTGAAAGATGTTCCTGCTTCCCTGTCAAAGGGTCCTCCTCTTCCTATTTAGAGGACAGAAAAGATTCCCTAGGCTCATTGTAAGACCCGTATCAAACTAACCCGATCTTACCACCTTGAACCAGGTCTACCCATCATGGTCGAGCCAAATGGATCAAGTGCGTGAGGGAGATCACGATCCCAGGTATTAAACTGACCCAAAAACACTAAAATAAGGGGGAGGGTTGCATACCCAGCAAGGCAGGGTCGGACCCCCCCAATATAAAATTCAGACCCTGAGTTTCTAGCCGAGGGTCGGACATTTTAGAACCAGGGGTCGACGGGATCTCCGACCCCCTCATCGACCCCTAGTCTACAAACAGAAACCGTGAATTAGGAACTTTCCAAATTTCAATGGGATTCTTTCCAAATCTCAATGGGACTTATTTTGGGAGTTTCTACTCTATAAATAGGACGTCCCTAAACCTCTTTCACTCCTTTTAAAACCCTAATTGGATTGAGAGAAAGAGAAGAGAAGAAGGAGAGAAAGAGAAGAGAAGGAAAATAGAGAAGAAGATCAAAGAGAAAGATTCAAAGAAACAAGCCTAATTCTTCTCAGGTATGGATATTATCTCCATGTAATTCTAAAGAACTTAGAATAGATAGTGAAGAAAGTATGACCTAGGAGAAACCCAAATCATCCACCCATGATAAGGTTTCAATGGAAAACCATGGGGGAAATCATTAAAACCATGTAGGTGAATAAACTATAGTTCTAAACAATAGAACATGTATGGAATGGATTGTAGAAGCAAGCCATAGGACCCAAACACAAAAGAATGGACTGTAGGATGAAAATTTGACTAAACCCACGGAGGGTCGCACGGGTGATCGATGGCCAATCGACCCTACCAGACCCTAACAATTGACCCCCAGTGTTCGGGAAGTCCAGAATCTGGGTGGTAGCACCCAGGGTCGATGGAACCTCCGACCCTGGCTTCGACCCCCAGTTAACAGCATGCTTTTTAAAATCAGAATTAATTCTAATTAAATTCTATCGACTTGATTAGGTCTTCTAGTGATATAATAGTGATATTTACTTGATTCTTAAGGCTTGAAAGAGGATCTACGATCAAGCAAAGGTGAGGGAACAAGACCTAAACTAATTGGTTAATAATAAACTGTTTTTATTTCTTGAGTCCAATGCCATGGTTGATTTTGTGCGTGTATGCTTGTTATGTGCATTCAACATGTCGTCCAATATTTCTATTATTACTGTTCATGCATATTTAAATTATTGTTTATAACCTGATGATGATGATGATGATAGGAATAGGCATGTGAATGTATGTGTGTGGTTGGTGTGCTTGATGCGAGCGAGTATCAGGGGGGTGTCATAGGCTGGGCCTCAGCACTCTAGCTCTATCTCTAACTCAAGTCTTGTCCACTGACATCGTCATATCGTCATTACCTTAGCAGAACTATTACATCGTAGTGTATGAGGGGAGATGGTCTCAGACCGTGTAGTCTCTGACTCTACCAGGGGGCCTTAGCCCTATCTCTATGGATGTATTGAGGGATGCTGGAGTGAGGCCTTGGATACACTGATTGGCATTAAGATTGGTTAGTTGCGAGCCCAGTTTGTAAGCTCTCGCCAGCAGGGGCTTACGTGTTTGTATGGGTAGAGTATTAGGGGAAGTGCCATAGGCCGGGTCTCAGCACTTTAGCTCTATCTCTATTCCATGGTAGGCGCATGTGGGACGACAATAAACGTTACCTTTGGGCGGCTTCACACACTCATGTATAGAGGTGCGGCGGCCACCTATCCTTTCTATAGCACATTGCAAACTTATTTACCAGACCAAAGATATGAATTGAATGCATGCATATGTTTGTTGTATTATTTTGTTTGCTCACTGAGCCATGATGTGTGCTCACCCTCTCGACGTCGAATATTTTTAGTTGATGATGCAGGTACTACGATCGAAGATTATATGAGTGGTCCGGTGTACGCACGTGTTACTGCAATGGAAGCCAAAGACTTAGAGGATACGCATGATCCCTCATGCGAGTGCAACTCATGCGTATTCGATTAGATTTTGTTTTAATTTATTAAAGGAATGTAATTGATATTTTATTTATTTATGTCTCAGTTGATACAACAATAACTTGATAACATATTTATGATTATCATAGATAGATTTCTCAGTTCATTTATTATTAAGACTTCCGCTATTGTGTATTTATTCTGATTATGGTTGTGGATGTGTATGGTTTCATTTTCAATGGACACAGCCTATTAGAGATCCTGGTTGAACCGTTGATTTATTAGCGGTTCATCACACCGTTTTGAATGGTGCAGAATTGGGGTGTGACAACTTGGTATCAGAGCATCTCAGGCCCTGTCTATGAAACCCGTATACTTTCACAAAGGTCGTGAACTGAGATAGGATAAAAATTTAAAAGAGGTAATAATAACACATCATAAGCATCTGTGTTATTTGAGACAAAACTGAAAGAGAATAATGCATCTATTAAATGAGAAATAAATTTTATATACAACCAAAGGAAGAACAAACAATTATATATATATGATTAAAGCAGAGTACAGTCCACAGCCCGGACAGTTACTTTAAAGTACAAAAGAAAGATATAAGAAATACATCAAGAAGCTGGAGGTGATGGGGGAGGTGGTGCCTCACGGTCTCTATCGTAGTCCTCAGCGTAGACTCTAGTCAACCAGGCTATCTAAGTATGGGTCGTCTGGAGACTAGCTGTGAGATCAGCCACCTGTTGGTCAATCACACACTGAGCATCCCTAAGCTTTCCCACCCGCTGTTCTGACATGCACTGAGCATCTAGAAGCTCTCCCACCCGCCGATCGGACAAGCGATGAGCCTCTAGAAGCTCTCCCATCCTCAAGTTAGACACACGCTGAGCCTCTCGTATCTCGTACAATATCCCCATCATGTCATCAGAAGGAGCATACGAAGGACCAGGTGCATGTAAAGGACCAGCTGAAGAAGACGGACCAGCTCCTGTAGTATGAGTAGGTGATGGAGGAGGTATGGCATCTACATCTATGTATAGCCAATCGTCATCATCCCCATGAACCCCTGCTCCAGCGGCTGCTGCTGCTACTGCTGCCTCAGCGTCAGCCATCTCCGCTTGAGTGCGAGGGCGCACCATCGCGTTCCTCTCCTCATCGCTGACCTGGGCATCCCGCATGCCCATCCTGCAGATAGCTTCCCAATCCAGAGGCGATGAGAAGGATTTCTCCTGAATCTTCTCATTCAACAAATCAACCCCCTGGCGGGTAAGCAATGTAGTGATCATGCGTCCATAAGGAAGGTTGCCAGTATAACTGGGCAACATGGTACTGATCATCGTCCGCATGATGATATAGGGAAGGCAGACGGGCTGCTTAGTGCATATGCAGTATAGCAGATACTGGGTCAACTGGGAGACCCTCTCGTAATGTCCACTCTGCGGTATCAGGTTGTGCTGAATAATCTTGCAGTACACCCGTGGATCTAAACATAGGTAACTCGCTTTCATCTCCTAGCGATCCTCTCTGATGAGCTGACGGTCTATCTCAGCCCTCATCTGTAATGAAAAGAACTGGGGCTCTCCAGGGGCATTGAATACGAAGGAACCGCCATAGGAGATACCATCAAGTCCGCTAGCTGTCGATAGTCGAAAGAAATATCAACCCCCTTGACATAGCTAGTGATCCGAAGCTCACCACCTCTCTCATCATCGTTGTAATCCCCCACCACTTGGAGATTACAATAAAACTGGCATACCAGGTCAGGACAGGTACATGCATCATAGGTGATGACAGGGAGCCATCCCATATCGCCAAAGGCCCCCTCCACATTGAATAAGGCCAAGCTAGCCAAGTCCACTTTGCGGCCTCCCTCTACTTTCTTGCGAGCGTAGCGGGCATACTGTGTCTCGGCTTTGAACAGAAGCGAAGACGGTCGCGAACACTAGGTACCTTGGTACGAGCCCTAGTATCTGCAAATAAGAAAGAAAAACAAATAATGGCTTACTAGAGAGGAAAAACCCAAAATTTCGACATAATAACGACGTAAATTGGTCAAAAGCCTTACTTTTCACCCATACACGTGGGCAGGAGGACTTACATAGATCCTAAACTATCTTGTGAGACTCATACAGTTGGAAATTTCAACTAAGGAGATTGAATTGGAAAAAATTTCAAGAAATTCAAAATCTTGACAAAATTAGGGCAAAAAGTAAATTTTGAGTTTCTCGATAACCAACCGATGAAACTCAAATATTTTTGAGGGCTTTCGTTCCTCGAGTCACCAACAACAAAAGCCCCCAATAAAAATTGAATTTTTACGGTTGGAAAAATTTAATTTGAAAAAAACGAGATATACGATCAAAATCCTAGGTATAGAAACCTAAAAACACAAAAAGGTAGGAGATTTACCTGTAGCGGAGGTGTAGATGACGAAACAAGAAGTGCAAACCACCAACGGATCGGAGTTGTCACTATAGCAACTCAGAGGGACGAGATGAGTCAAAGCGGGGAAGAAAGAATGGGAAATGGACTTTGAATCGGAACTTAAAAATCTGATTTTTAGTCCGGGGGTCGGAAAATTCGACTAAAACAATCGACGCACCCATCGACCCCCACATCGACCCTCGGCTCTCGGGAATCTGACAGAGAACCAGGTGTCGCACCATGGGTCGGACATCCTCCGACCCCCCCATTGACCCCCGGCTCTCAAGAAGAATGGGTGATTTTCCAGGGTCGCATACTGAGGGTCGGACACCCATCGACCCTATAGTGAAAATACAGCATTTTCGACAGAATGATCTGAAAATTTTGAAATTTGCATTTGTTAGTGGTTTTAAAATATGAGAATGAAGTATTTAATGATTGTCTCACGTGTTCAATGATTTTCAGGCAATCCCACTATCAGATTAGTTAATGGCTGGACGCAGAGTAACCAGACAGAGCCGTAACTCTATCCCACCACCACCACCTGGGGGGGGAAAATAGCTAAACACACCCAGAAGCACAGGGGAATATGAACACGGCACCGTCATGAATGGGTGGACAAATCCTACAAATCTGCCAGCTCCACCTACAAACTTAGCCACAGTCGTAATGAACTTGGCCCAACAGCTGCAGCAAGTGCAACAGGCACAAGCTACTATACAAGCTGCCATAGGCATAACTCTTCCAGCTGCACAGACACCTCCAATGCCAGCAGGACAGGCAAGCACAGCTCCAGGGGGAAGTAACACAGTACCCCATGCACCTCAGACTCCTATCATGCAGACTCAAGTACAAAATCCTGAGATAGCTCAAGGTGGATATCAATACCAACCACCTATGTATGGGGCGTATGTCCCGCAACAACTAGACCACTCTAGACTGGTGGAGTGTTTTCTGAAACTGAAGCCCAAAGAATTTAATGGCAAGTCAGCAGATCCTTTATGGCCGGCATACTGGGTTGACGAAATGGAAAGAAATTTTATGATGATGACATTAAATGAAGAAGAAAAAGTGTTGTGTGCCACCTTTATGCTGAAAGGAGATGCACACCATTGGTGAAGGTCTACCAGGACATATTTATTAACAAAGCACGCCCAACTGACTTGGGATATTTATAAGGAGGCATTCTTTGAGAATTACTTTCCGAGAAGTTTCAGAGATTCTATGGAAAGAGAGTTCCTGAGTTTATATCAGGGGCAGAAGACCGTGGATGAGTATCAACAGCGTTATGAGGAGATGTTCTTCTTTGCACCCACCAGTATGCAAGAGGAAAACACAAAGACCCGAAGATTCGTCATGGGACTTAGGGGAAGCATCCGCGAGCACGTTCTGGGACATGAAAAGAAAATCTATAATGAAGCGACACAAATTGCTCGAGTTATAGAATCGAGCCAGAAGGAGAGTTATTTCATGCAAAACAGAGGTATAAAAAGGCCAGCTGGAAATTCTTATAACGGAGGGAATAACAAGACATTCAAACCCTTTCCGTGCTCAAGGCTTTACCGCTGCAACCAAGACTACTCCCGTAGCTCAATAGCAACAAAAGCCAATTACTGAAGGGATAAAATATTTTAACTGCAACCAAGTGGGACATATGGCAAGGGAATGTCCTAAGCCCAAGAAGTAGCTAAATCAAGGACGAGTTTACGCGGTTACCTCTGAGGATGCTGCCGCATCGCCTGATGTGGTTACAGGTATGACTTAAATTTTTAGTTAGTTATATTACATTGTATAAGCATGTAGACTAAACCAAAACAAATCACAGGTATCGTACCTATTAATGGCATTCCCACCAGAGTACTCTTTGACTCAGGAGCTACTCATTCTTTTATATCTGTGTCATTTGGAAAGAAGCTGAATTTATCCATCAAAATATTAGACTACAAACTACTTGTACAATCACCTATGGGATTAGAAGTGGAGTTAAAAAAAGATTATGGACCATGTCCAGGTCTTATTGATGAAAAGACCTTGGATGCAACCTTGGTCCAACTTGAGATGGCAGACTTTGACGTCATCTTGGGAATGGACTGGTTAGTTCGACATTCTGCAAACCTATTGTGTTTCGAAAAGAAGCTGACATTTAAAGATGAAGAAGGAGCAAAGTTCAGTTTTTTGGGAACCAAACTTTCCCGTAAACGAAAGCTCATACTCTCTACGCTAAAGGCTAAGAAGTGCCTTGAGAAAGGAGCAGTCGGCTATTTAGTATCTCTGGTCGACCTTACCAAGGAAGCACCACGAATGGAAGATATTGATGTCGTGCGTGACTTTTTAGACGTATTTCCTGAAGAACTACCAAGATTACCACCCGACCGAGCTATAGAGTTCGTTATAGATCTTATACCTGGAGCCGCACCAGTATTTAAAGCACCTTATAGAATGGATCCTACTGAACTGAAGGAATTGAAAGTACAACTACAAGAATTACTGGACAAGGGTTACATTCGCCCTAGTATATCACCATGGGGAGCACCAATATTATTCATGAAGAAAAAGGACGGTAGCGCTCGCTTGTGTATATACTACCGAGAACTGAATAAACTGACAATCAAGAATCGATATCCATTGCCTCGGATCGATGACCTGTTTGATCAGTTGCAAGGTGTCAATGTGTTCTCCAAAATTGATCTTCGATCAGGCTACCATCAGCTGAAGATTATGGACGGTGATATTCCCAATACAGCATTCAGGACCAGATATGGACATTATGAATTTTTGGTCATGTCTTTTGGATTGACGAACGCACCAACAACCTTTATGGAACTTATGAATCGGATATTCCATGATATGTTGGATACGTCGGTTATTGTATTCATTGATGATATATTGGTCTACCCCAAAGACGAGGAAACTCATATTAAGAATCTAAACGCCGCTCTGCAGTGACTACGTAAGGAGAAGCTCTACGCCAAATTTTCAAAGTGTGAGTTTTGGCTAAAGGAAGTAGTTTTTCTAGGCCATGTAGTATCTGCTGAAGGAATTAAAGTGGATCCCAGCAAGATCGAGGCTATTGTAAAGTGGGAAGCACCGAAGAGCGTTGCAAAAATTAAAAGTTTCTTAGGTCTAGCTGGGTATTATCGACGATTTGTGGAAGACTATTCCCGAATTTCCATACCTCTCACCAGCTTAACTAAGAAGGACAAAGTTGGTTTGGACTGATAAATGCGTGAAGAGTTTCCAAACATTGAAGGCTAGATTGATATCCGCTCCGATCTTGACCATTCCGATTCCAGGACAACCATTTATCTTGTACACCGATGCGTCAGGACTGGGATTAGGATGTGTACTTATGCAAGGAGAACAAGTAATTACTTATGCCTCAAGACAATTGAAGACACATGAGAAAAATTATCCCACTCATGATTTGGATCAGCGGCAGTAGTACATGCTGTCAAAATATGGAGACATTATCTGTACGGGGAGAAGTTTCAGATTAAACCAGACCATAAAAGTTTTAATTATCTATTTAATCAGAAGGAGCTGAATATGAGACAAAGAAGATGGCTGGAATTATTGAAAGACTATGACTGTGATATCCAGTATCATCCGGGGAAAGCTAATGTAGTAGCCGATGCGTTGAGTAGAAAGGCAATGATAAAATCGCAGGGAGGGGTTAGCACAACTGCCGCAATGTGTACTATCGGGAAGGTATTCAGTCACGGTAATGAGCAGTTTGTGATAGATGCACCGGATGGATCAGCCAACCAAGTGTTTATTCATCAGTTTTCAAATATGTTTGCCGCATTGAAGATTATACCAGATATAATTGATGAAGTAAAGACAGCTATCAAATCAGACCCTTACCTAAGAAAGGTACAAGAGGACATCGAAAAAGGTAGGACTAACCCTGAGTTCACCTTGGACGAAGAAAATGTACTGAAGTACAAAGGAAGAGTATGTGTACCTGAAACAGAAAGCTTGGACATTAGACACCGATTGATGAAAGAAGCCCATACCACCATCTATTCGATACATCCTGGAAGTACAAAAATGTATCATGATCTGAAAAAATTATATTGGTGGAGAGAAATGAAAG
Source organism: Protea cynaroides (assembly GCA_028583415.1). Lineage (NCBI taxonomy): Eukaryota > Viridiplantae > Streptophyta > Magnoliopsida > Proteales > Proteaceae > Protea > Protea cynaroides. The sequence continues at coordinate 72,863,207 of CM053273.1, forward strand.
TAGACGTAGCTAAGTTTGTGTCTCAATGCCTAAATTGTCAGAAACTAAAGGCTGAACGACAAAGACCGGCCGGACTGTTACAGCCGTTACCGGAACCAGCATGGAAATGGGGCTGCATCACTATGGACTTCGTCACAGGATCATTGACTCCTCGAGTAGTTGACGCAGTTTGGGTGATTGTAGACCTCCTGACTAAAATAGCTCGCTTTATACCTATACGACCTCAGTATACACTGGAGAGGTTAGCTAAGCTGTATGTGGATAACATTGTGTGATTACACTGTGTACCTGAAAGCATTGTGTCCGATAGAAATCCACGATTTACTTCAAAGTTTTGGGAATGATTGCAAAAGGCTATGGGTACAACATTGATGTTTAGTACTGCATTCCATCCACAGACAGATGGACTGTCAGAGCGTACAATTCAGATTCTAGAAGATATGCTTCGAGCATGTGTAATTGATATTAAAGGACCATGGGATGAAAAGTTACCATTGATTGAGTTCGCTTATAACAATAGCTATCAGGCTACTATACAGATATCACCCTATGAAGCACTGTATGGCAGGAAGTGTCGAACTCCTTTGTTTTGGAATGAAGTTGGGGAACGTAGTATTGTTGGACCGGAATTTGTTGAAGATACTTGTCGAGTGGTTGACATTATCAAGGAAAGAGTGATGACAACTCAAAATCGTCAGAAGCAATATGCAGATACTCGACGCCGAGACCTTGAATTCATCGTGGGTGATAAAGTATTCTTAAAAGTATCGCCTATGCGAGGATTGAAACGGTTCGAACGAAAAGGGAAATTAAGTCCAAGATATGTCGGTCCATATGAGATTCTAGCTAAGCGTGGAAAAGTGGCTTACCAGTTAGCACTACCATCATCTATGTCAAGTGTGCATGACGTATTTCATATTTCCTTATTGAAGAAGTATGTCAAGGATCCAACGCACGTTCTGACAATAGCTCTACCTGATTTGACTGATGATTTGACATTTAAAGTACCACCAACTGAAATCACCAGCCGAAAGGTTCAACGACTATGCAACCGTGATATCTATTATGTTAAGGTCACCTAGAGAAGTAGAGATATGGAAGAAATCACATGGGAAGAAGAGAATGCTATGCTAAAGCAATACCCTCATCTATTCAACTCGGAAGGTATGTACAATTTCGAGGACGAAATTTATATAAGTAGGGGGAGTTGTAAGACCCGTATCTGTAAGACCCGCACTCTGAAAACCCGGTCTAACCTTGGTTTTGTATCGTGACAGGTCTTCCGATCATCACCGAGCCAGACGGGGCAAGCGGATAACGAACAGGTACGAAATCGGACCGAAGTCGACCAAGTATACCTGATTTTAGGTATACCGGTCGATGGTACCGGATGATGGTACCGGTCGACCGGTATGGCCTGCACAGCTATGTGCGGGAATTTGGAAATTTGTCTCTGCGGGTCCCGTTTTCCTGATTTCGAATCCTAGAAGTTTCCTAATCCTAGTAGGGTTACTAAACCCTATTTTTAGTCTATAAATACACCCTTAAACCCCTCAAATCCTTTCCATTGTCTCTCACAAACCCTAGAGAAGAGAAAGAGCTTGGAAAAGAGAAGGAGCTAGGAAGAAGAAGGAGGTGCCGCCATTACCGTTTGACGAAGCTCTCGCTACGCCTGTCAACGGTAAGTGTTTGGATCCATCTTCTTACCCTATGTTAGTTATGTGAGTGGATCAATACCATGCAAAGTAGGTATTGATCTAAAACCCTAAATTGGCCAATAAACCCTAAGTTGCCGTCAAACCCTAGATTCGAGTTTCGAGATGATATTCATCGAAACGAGACTTGAATGAGTTGGGGATAGCTCTAACTCAAAGCCTAGACTTAGAATGGATAGGAGAAACCCTGAAAATCCATGGAGGATGATCGATGGCAGTCGAAGAACCCATGTATGGTCTTCCGGAGACATACCGGTCGACTATACCGGTTGCACATGGTGCGACCGGTATGTTGCGACCGCTACCTCTCGGGAGGTTGTTTGTGGGGGACCGGCTGACCATACCGGTCGCCGGTCTTTCCCACGAGCTGCGACCGGTACATGCCACCGGTCAGCTCTGTGAGGGTATTTTGTAACCATGTTGGTTTTCGACCAACATGAAACCTTAAATAATATATTCTAATGAAACCCTAATATTATGTAGGACGCTGTGACTTATTGTTTGGATCTTGCGACGTAGAGCAAGTTATTGAACGAGCGTCAGGTAAGGGAATCTGACCTAAACCTAATAATTAATGGACAGTAAATCGTTGTTAATCATTGAATATCTATGATGTGATGTTTGTGCATATTCACATGCCATGCTTTACTTTCAGTTATTATTATTGTTCATGCATTCATAGGATGTGATTGTTAGGCATGTGATTGTTTTCGTTGGTGTGTGGAGTGGGGCATGGGCCTGGGAGCGCTCTTCACACTGGCACCTTTTGTAGTATTCTATCTTAACATGCTTGGTACGGGTGGGGTATCAGGGGAAGATCGTGGTACGTTGGTCTCCGATATTGATGTTGTCCCGACCATCGTTGTGTGGTACTGAGGATTCCGAGTCGACGCTGCCTTGTCCACGATGCTTTAGCTCTATCTCTATGCCGTAGGGAGTTGTGTTGGGATAGGGTCTACCTGCGTATTGTTTCTATCTTAGTGGGTTAGTTGCGGATAGGGTATCAGGGGGAGGTGAGGTTTTGGTGGTCTCCGACCCGGCCTGCACGCTCTAGCTCTATCTCTATGCCGTAGACGGCTGTACTGGGATAGAGCATACATTGTTGACATATAGGATTGGTTAGTTGCGAGCCTAGTTTGTGAGCCTTGGCCAGTAGGGGCTTAGGTACTGGTATGGGTAGAGTATCAGGGGAGGTGCGGGTATACCTTAGCTCTATCTCTATTCCATGATGGGTGCATGTGGGTTGGTGGTAGTGTGATTACTGTGCGACGCCACACACTCGTGTATAGAGGTGCGGGGGGCCACCAAACCTTTCTATAGCACATTGCAAACTTAAAATCAGACCACAGCATAAAATGATTGTTACTCATGCATAATCTTGTGAAACTGTCTGATTGCCTTACTGAGCTGTGTTGTGTGCTCACCCTTTGTATATACATTGTTTTAGATGTTGATGCAGGATACACTGTGGACGATTATGTGAACGCTCTGGCATATGGAGGTGTAGCTGCTTTGGATGTACAAGCAGGGGAGGACGAGCATGATGCTTCATGCGAGTGCCCTTTCTGCGTGTACCTGTGATTTGTTTTATTTATTTATTTCAGTTATTTTGATTGGATTAAAGGGATGTAAAAGATTATTATTTAATATGTTTGAATTTGAATAATGGGATATATATTTACATTATCAATAGATGCTCAGTTCATTCTATTTAAAGTCTTCCGCTGTATATTTATATTCTGATTGTGGTTATGTGTAATTGGTTTGTATGGGTGGACACGGCCTATTCGAGATCCTGGTGTGAACCGTTGGTTCAATGACAGTTCACTCACACCGTTCTGGTTGGATCAGAATTGGGGTGTGACAACTTGGTATCAGAGCTCTCGGGCTCTGTTCCAACAAACCATGCTGCACTTAACTAGGTCGATGAACTGAGTTAGGAAGTTTAAAAATCTTAATACAAACACACTCTAAGCATTGTTTGATACCTGAGATGGACTAAGAAAGAGAATAATGTACTATTCTAAATATGAAACCTAATATGTGCACATACACTAGTTAGGAAAAACCATGAAATTTCATTAAATAGAAAAGCGTATCAAATGTAATAGTGCTACAGGGTACAGTCCACAAATCGGAAAGTTACCCTGTTATATAAACAGCCATATGAAAATAAAAAGTAAATGGAAATCATGGGGTAGGAGGCCTGGGAGGTATGGGGTCAGCTATATCATAGTCCCGCTCGTATGCGACCCTAAGCCAATGCACCTGGTCCTGAGTCACCCGTAGACCACGAGCCAGGCGTCCCAACTCCTGACCCATCGCTCGCTGAGACTCCAGGATGACCCTCTGGGTGTCCCTGATCTCAGTAAACATACTCAACACTGAGTCGGGAGGGGGCTGAGATGGCCCAGCTATGGGAACAGATGGTGGTGGTACAGGTGGAGGCTGTGGGGCAGGCACTGGAGCTTCCCCAACTACATCGTCATCATCATCATCCCCCATCTCTGCCGCATAGGCCGCATTGGCCGCGGCTGCTGCTGCGGCTGCTGCTGCTACTCTCCCAAGTGGACGAGGGCGAGCCTCCAACTCGTCATCACTAACGGGCAGGTCAACCATCTGCATCCTATTTATCGCATCCCAGTCGATGTCAGAGGTCATGGAGTCCTCGACGGCTGTCTCTCCTCTGAAACTCACGCCCAGACGGCGAAGAAGGAAAGTGACGAGACGGCCATAGGGAAGGTTGCTGGCCCGATCGGTCACAGCCGCTCGATGCATAGTCCGAATGATGAGGTATGGAAGTGAGATCCGCTCTCCGGTGCAGACGCAATAGGTGACGTACTGGGTGAGCTGGGACAACTCATTGTAGTGACCGCTCTGTGGCACTATATCGTGCTGGATGATGCGGCTGTAGACCCGGGGTATAGGTCTCAAGCTAGCTGCCTTCATAGGAGCCCCAGGATTGAGTATCTGATGCGCTATCTCTCGGCGCAAATCTTCAGTTAAGTAACCTTTCGCCTTGGGGGCGCAGTACACCAAATCTCCATCATTGGGAACCCCAAGCAGATCAGCCAACTGGTGGGTGTTGAAGGAGATATGTACCCCCCGGACGTAGCTGGTGATGCGTAGATCCCTACACTGGTTCGGGTCTTCGACATCCCCTTCGAGTTCTAGATTTGCATAAAAATGCTTGACCAGGTTAGGACGTGTAGTCTTTGTGTAGGAAATAACCGGCAGCCAACCTAGAGCGCCAAAAGCCGTCTCTACATTGAACCGGTGCAATTGTCCCACGTTGACCCGGCGCCCGGATACAATACTCTTATCATCAAACCAGGGAAACCGAGCCTGAGCTTCCAAGGAGCGAAACCATAGCTCGTCTAGCTGAGGGATTGGTGGAGAGGGAACCCGAGAACTAGAACCATGTGAGCGTTTCCTGAGGTTGCGTCTAGGAGCCATTTAGAATCTGCAAAACAAAGGAAAATGAGATAAAAGTTAGAAATTTTCAAAATTTTGGCAGCATAACGACAGTAAATTGGGAAAAGCCTCGAACTCACCCAAAAACATGGGGAGGAGGACTTACGTAACCCCCACACTCTTCAATAAGCCAATCACAAGCAATTATAACCAGAAATTGCAAGAAATTTCAAGAAATTAAGAAAAATTATAAAAATTTTGAAATTTCATGAAAACCTAGGTCAAAAGATGAAAATTTTGATTTTTAGGAAAACCGTTCGGTGGAACCCCAAATTAGTTGAGGGCTTTTGCTCTTGGGGGTCCCTAAACCCTTTCTAAGTCGAAGGAAAAGAATTCCTACGGTTAAAACATCTCGAACAAAGAAAAACCTAAATTTCTACATAAAGACGATATGGAAAATTTCTAAAAATATGAGAGAGAGGGAAGAGACCTACCTGGAGACGATATGCTAGGTCTTGAATGGAAGGAATCGGCTTCAAATAGCACCGGTCGAACTGTAGCAACTCGAAACCCAGAGAAGAATCGCCACCGGAGAGAAAGAGAAAGGAAAAAGTGAGAAAAATCTCACTTTTTCGCGATTTTAAACCCATTTTGGGCATACCGGTCGACGGTTATGCCTATACCGGTCGACCGGTATCGACCCAGGTGTGCGACTGCTATGTCTTGGCCAGAAAATTTTTCTGACCGGTCGACTATACCGGTCGCAACACTGTCTACAGAGTGGCGACCGGTATCTCATAGACATGCGACCGGTATGTCTCGGCCAGAAATTTAATTTTGACCGGTCGACTATACCGGCCGCAGCATATTTCCACGTGTGCGATCGGTATGTTGCGACCGGTACGCCCCAAAAGAGCCAGAAAAAAAAAATTTAAAAATTCCCAAAATTACGTAAATCGAAATGTTACTTCTCGACTATTTTCCAGCATTATTCAAGACTAACACTACTATTATTGATGATTCTCACGTGTTATGTCTTCTTCTCAGATCCAAATAAATAGTCTGAGATGGCAGGTGGAAACGGTCGAAGGGGTAGAAAGCATCATCATGCCAGAAAGCGCCTAGAGGAAGAGCAATCTGAGCAGGACCAGGTTAGAGAAACCAGCCCTGAAGAGGAGGAGGAACAGGTCCCGGAAGTACCGATAGAATTACCAGGACCACCTCACAGGAATTCCGAGACCATAGTTACAAACTTGGTCTATCAGATGCAAGCTCAACAGAAGGAATTTCTGAGTGAGGTACTAAAGATGCTCTGGTCAGCAGGTTCTCTTCCTGCCGGTAATACGCCCGAGTCAGGAGGAGTTAACACTACCCAACGGGTGCATAGTAGCCCAAGGCCGAGGGCCCAGGCACAGCATGTACCACCACCGCATCGGTTTCCGTCGCCTTCGGCGTATCCAAGGGTGTATCCATATCCACCACCATGGTACGGAGCAGATACACAGGGACAACACGATCTTAGCAGATCTGTGGATAGGTTCTTGAAGTTGAAACCGTCATCATTCACCGGCAGGACAGGGAAACCATTGTGGCCAGCACAGTGGGTTTCGGAAATGGAAAAGAACTTCCGATTGATGACGTGTACTGAGGAGGAGAAGGTTCTATTTGCCACTCACATGCTGAGAGAGGACGCGAATGCTTGGTGGAATTCCACACGGGCATATTTGGAGAACCAATATACATTAGTTGACTGGGAGGTGTTTAAAGCGGCTTTCTTAGACAAATACTTCCCAAAGAGCTTCAGGGATCAAATGGAGAGAGAGTTTCTCAGCCTGCAGCAGGGTTAGTCGATCGTAGATGCTTATCAACGGAGGTACGAAGAGCTGTTCTTCTTCGCACCAGTTTAGTATGCGGGAAGAGGAGACAAAGATACGTAGGTTCACCATGGGACTACGTGGAAGCATTAGAGAGCATCTTTTGGGTCCGGATAAGAAGACCTACAATGAGGCAATGCGGGTTGCGAGGGTGATAGAGTCCGGTCGGAGGGACAGCTTCTTCGCTCAAAACAGGGGAGTGAAGAGACCTGCTGGAGAGAGCTAGGGTGGCAGTAATCCTAGACCATTCCACCCATACGAGGGCGGCCGCTACAGCACTGCGAGAAACAACCTTGGCACCACCTGTGCCACAATTAGCCGACCCAACCCGAATATTAAGTGTTATAACTATCAACAATCGGGACATGTTGCAAGGAACTGCACGCTACCTAGGAAGCAAGCTCCCCGAAGAAGCCGAGTTTATGCAATCACCATTGAAGAGGCAGCCGCATCACCCGATGTGGTAACCGGTACGACTTTATCCCTTACTATTTGGTTTATTCTTTCGGTTGCATGAGCATATAGAACTAAGGGGCAATATATTCCGGGAATTGTAAATGTAGCTGGTTTTACCCGCCGGAGTATTATTTGACTACGGGGCCACGCACTCCTTTGTTTCGTTTCTTTTTGGGAAGCGAATGGAGTTATCAATCAAGCAATTGAACCCAAGCTTGATAGTTCGCTCTCCACTAGAGTCGAAGTGGCTTTGACCAAGTATTATGGACCATGTAATCGTAAGTATCGAGGGCCGAGACCTAGAAGCAAGCCTAGTAATACTTGAGATGGCAGATTTTGATGTCATTTTAGGAATGGATTGGCTAGGCCATCATTCGGCCGTCCTTTTATGTGGTGCAAGGAAGCTTATGCTTACTGATAGAGAGGGAAAGGAATACGGTTTTATTTGGAATTAAGCTATCTAGGAAGCGAAAGTTGATCCTCTCCGCCCTAAAGACTAAGAGATGCTTGGAGAAAGGGGGAGTGGGTTATCTCGTATCTGTAGTCGACCTCACAGCAGATTCACTCAAGATGAAAGATATAGATGTGGTTCGAGAGTTTCCAGATGTATTTCCAGAAGATCTTCCAGGCTTACCACCGGACGGGGGCTACAGAATTTGTGATAGACCTTATACCAGGTTCAGCTCCGGTGTCTAAAGCACCATACAGGATGGCCCCAACCGAGTTAAAGGAGTTGAAGACCCAATTACAAGAATTGCTGGGTAAGGGCTTCATACGACCTAGTATTTCGCCTTGGGGAGCACCTGTGTTGTTCGTCAAGAAGAAAGATGGAAGTGTACGGCTATGTATTGACTATCGTGAGCTGAACAAGTTGACGATCAAGAATCGGTATCCTCTGCCTAGGATCGATGATCTATTCGATCAGCTGCAGGGTGCAAAGGTTTTCTCAAAGATCAATCTCCGATCGAGGTATCACCAATTGAAGATCAAGGCCGGAGATATTCCGAAGACCGCTTTCAGAACGAGGTATGGACATTATGAGTTTCGGTTATGTCTTTCGGGTTGACCAATGCTCCGGGTCGTTTATGGAACTGATGAACCGAGTGTTCCATGACATGTTGGACACTTCGGTCATCATATTCATCGACGACATATTGATTTACTCTAAGGACATGGAGACTCATACAGCGCATTTGAGGGCAGCCCTACAACGGCTGAGGGATGTGAGGCTTTATGCAAAATTCAAGAAGTGCGAGTTTTGGTTGAAGGAAGTGGCTTTCTTGGGCCATGTTGTATCTGGAGACGGTATCAAGGTTGATCCAAGCAAGATAGCTGCTATAGTAGGATGGGAAGCACCAAAATCTGTTGCAGAGATTCGTAGTTTCCTTGGGTTGGCTGGTTATTATAGAAGATTCGTGGAAGATTACTCCAGGATCGCGGTTCCACTCACCAGATTGACCAAGAAGGGAGAGAAATTTATATGGACAGATGAGTGTGAGAAGTGCTTCCGGACTTTGAAGTCAAGACTTGTCTCGCACCGATCCTCGACCATCCCCGAACCAAGCGTACCGTTTACTCTATATACGGATGCTTCGGGGGTTGGGTATTGGAGTGTGTTCGATGCAAGGAGAACGGTGATCGCTACGCATCAAGACAGTTAAAAGAGCATGAAAAAGAACTATCCTACGCATGACTTGGAGCTAGCAGCGGTCATTCATGCAATCAAGACTTGGAGACACTATTTGTACGGTGAGAAGTTTCGGATCAAGTCGGATCACAAGAGCTTAACTTATCTCTTCACTCGAAGGATCTGAATATGAGACAGAGGAGATGGCTGGAATTGTTAAAAGATTATGATTGCGACATCCAAGTATCATCCGGGTAAAGCAAATGTGGTGGCTGGACGCCTTAAGCGAAAAGTGGGCATCGAAACCCGAGGCAGGACCGAGTACAAATGCTGCATTGTGTGTGCTGCAGCCTCGAGTTCGATAGAAATTGATGAAGAACATATTATCGAAACTGCGGAAGATCCAGTGGAGCAAGGCTTGATTCATAAGTTCACTATGATGTTCGCCGCACTGAAGATCTCGTCGAGTCTAATTGATGAAGTCAAGGTCGCAATCCTACAGGATCTATATCTCAAGACAGTACAGGAAGACTTAGAGAAGGGTACGTGCAATCCTGACTTTACCTTGGAATCGGACAAAGTACTCAAGTATCGCGGACGGTTATGTATACCCGAGAGCGAAGACGCGATATCGAGGGCCGAGTTATGACTGAAGCTCATTACACTCCATATTCGGTACATCCAGGAAGTACCAAGATGTACCATGATCTAAGAAGACTTTATTGGTGGAGGGGTATGAAAGCTGATATAGCTCGTTTTGTGTTTCAATGTCTGAATTGTCAACAAGTTAAAGCGGAGAGACAAAGACCCACAGGTTTACTACAGTCGTTACCAGAACCTGCATGGAAGTGGGATTGTATCACTATGGATTTTGTCACTGGCTTACCTTTGACACCAAGGTCAGTGGATGCAGTTTGGGTTATAGTAGATCGACTCACCAAAACAGCTCGATTTATTGCGGTCGGACCTCGGTATACCATGGAGAAGCTGGCCAAGTTATATGTTGATAATATAGTCGGACTTCATGGCGTTCCGAGTATAGTATCCGACGAGAGATCCCCGTTTTACATCGAAATTCGGGGAAGGATTGCGAAAGCTATGGGAACAAAGTTGAAGTTCGAGATGACTTTCCACCCTCGGACGGACGGACGATCGAACGAACCATTCAAATTTTGGAAGATATGCTTCGAGCTTGTGCATTAGATTTCAAAGGAGCTTGGGATGAGAAGCTATCACTTATCGAGTTTGCTTACAACAATAGTTATCAGGCTACAATTCAGATGGCCCCATATGAAGCTCTCTATGGGAGAAAATGCCGTACACCTCTGTTATGGAATGAAGTGGGGGAAAGAAGGATTGTAGGACCGGAGTTTTTTGAAGAAACTTGCCGAGTGATTGATCAGATCAAAGAGAGAGTAAAGACAGCTCAGGTTCGACAGAAGCATTATGCGGATAATCGACGTCGAGATCTGGAGTTTGCAGTGGGTGACAAAGTGTTCTTGAAGGTGTCACCGGGCGAGGTCCGAAACGGTTTGGTAAGAAGGGGAAGCTATGCCCAGGTATGTGGGACCATATGAGATATTGAATCGACGTGGTAATGTAGCATATCAATTGGCTCTACCACCATCTATGTCTAGCGTTCATAATGTGTTCCACGTATCATTACTGAAGAAGTATGTCAGAGATCCATCGCATATCTTGAGCGCTGATCCTCCAGACTTGACCAAGACTTAACTTTTGAAGTGGTGCCTGTAATGCTCTCGAGCAGAAAAGTTCAGCAACTTCGAACCAAGGATATCCATTATGTGAAGGTGCATTGGAGAAGCCAAAATGTGGAGGAAATTACTTGGGAAGAAGAGAGCGCGATGAGGAAGGAGTACCCTAACCTTTTTGACGATCAAGGTACGTTCAAATTTTGAGGCCGAAATTTCTTTTAAGGGTGGGGGAGTTGTAGTACCTACATGCAAATTTCGGGACGAAATTTCTTTTAAGGGTGGTGGAGTTGTAAGACCCGCACTCTGAAAACCCGGTCTAACCTTGGTTTTGTATCGTGACAGGTCTTCCGATCATCACCGAGCCCGGACGGGGCAAGCGGATAACGAACAGTACGAAATCGGACCGAAGTCGACCAAGTATACCTGATTTTAGGTATACCGGTCGATGGTACCGGATGATGGTACCGGTCGACCGGTATGGCCTGCACAGCTATGTGCGGGAATTTGGAAATTTGTCTCTGCGGGTCCCGTTTTCCTGATTTCGAATCCTAGAAGTTTCCTAATCCTAGTAGGGTTACTAAACCCTATTTTTAGCCTATAAATACACCCTTAAACCCCTCAAATCCTTTCCATTGTCTCTCACAAACCCTAGAGAAGAGAAAGAGCTTGGAAAGGAGAAGGAGCTAGGAAGAAGAAGGAGGTGCCGCCATTACCGTTTGACGAAGCTCTCGCTACGCCTGTCAACGGTAAGTGTTTGGATCCATCTTCTTACCCTATGTTAGTTATGTAGGTGGATCAATACCATGCAAAGTAGGTATTGATCTAAAACCCTAAATTGGCCAATAAACCCTAAGTTGCCGTCAAACCCTAGATTCGAGTTTCGAGATGATATTCATCGAAACGAGACTTGAATGAGTTGGGGATAGCTCTAACTCAAAGCCTAGACTTAGAATGGATAGGAGAAACCCTGAAAATCCATGGAGGATGATCGACGGCAGTCGAAGAACCCATGTATGGTCTTCCGGAGACATACCGGTCGACTATACCGGTTGCACATGGTGCGACCGGTATGTTGCGACCGCTACCTCTCGGGAGGTTGTTTGTGGGGGACCGGCTGACCATACCGGTCGCCAGTCTTTCCCACAGAGCTGCGACCGGTACATGCCACCGGTCAGCTCTGTGAGGGTATTTTGTAACCATGTTGGTTTCCGACCAACATGAAACCTTAAATAATATATTCTAATGAAACCCTAATATTATGTAGGACGCTGTGACTTATTGTTTGGATCTTGCGACGTAGAGCAAGTTATTGAACGAGCGTCAGGTAAGGGAATCTGACCTAAACCTAATAATTAATGGACAGTAAATCGTTGTTAATCATTGAATATCTATGATGTGATGTTTGTGCATATTCACATGCCATGCTTTACTTTCAGTTATTATTATTGTTCATGCATTCATAGGATGTGATTGTTAGGCATGTGATTGTTTTCGTTGGTGTGTGGAGTGGGGCATGGGCCTGGGATCGCTTTTCACACTGGCACCTTTTGTAGTATTCTATCTTAACATGCTTGGTACGGGTGGGGTATCAGGGGAAGATCGTGGTACGTTGGTCTCCGATATTGATGTTGTCCCGACCATCGTTGTGTGGTACTGAGGATTCCGAGTCGACGCTTCCTTGTCCACGATGCTTTAGCTCTATCTCTATGCCGTAGGGAGTTGTGTTGGGATAGGGTCTACCTGCGTATTGTTTCTATCCTAGTGGGTTAGTTGCGGATAGGGTATCAGGGGGAGGTGAGGTTTTGGTGGTCTCCGACCCGGCCTGCACGCTCTAGCTCTATCTCTATGCCGTAGACGGCTGTGCTGGGATAGAGCATACATTGTTGACATATAGGATTGGTTAGTTGCGAGCCCAGTTTTGCGAGCCCCGGCCGTAGGGGCTTAGGTACCGGTATGGGTAGAGTATCGGGGAGGTGCGGGTATACCTTAGCTCTATCTCTATTCCATGATGGGTGCATGTGGGTTGGTGGTAGTGTGATTACTGTGCGACGCCACACACTCGTGTATAGAGGTGCGGGGGGCCACCAAACCTTTCTATAGCACAATGCAAACTTAAAATCAGACCACAAAGATAAAATGATTGTTACTCATGCATAATCTTGTGAAACTGTCTGATTGCCTTACTGAGCTGTGTTGTGTGCTCACCCTTTGTATATACATTGTTTTAGATGTTGATGCAGGATACACTGTGGACGATTATGTGAACGCTCCGGCATATGGAGGTGTAGCTGCTTTGGATGTACAAGCAGGGGAGGACGAGCATGATGCTTCATGCGAGTGCCCTTTCACGTGTACCGTGATTTGTTTTATTTATTTATTTCAGTTATTTTGATTGGATTAAAGGGATGTAAAAGATTATTATTTAATATGTTTGAATTTGAATAATGGGATATATATTTACATTATCAATAGATGCTCAGTTCATTCTATTTAAAGTCTTCCGCTGTATATTTATATTCTGATTGTGGTTATGTGTAATTGGTTTGTATGGGTGGACACGGCCTATTCGAGATCCTGGTGTGAACCGTTGGTTCAATGACGGTTCACTCACACCGTTCTGGTTGGATCAGAATTGGGGTGTGACAGTATCAAACTAATCCGGTCTTACCACCTTGAACCAGGTCTACCCATCATGGTCGAGCCAAATGGATCAAGTACGTGAGGGAAATCACGATCCCATGTATTAAACTGACCCAAAAACACTAAAATAAGGGGGAGGGTCGCATACCCAGCAAGGCAGGGTCGGACCCCCCCAGTATAAAACTCAGACCCTGAGTTTCTAACCGGGGGTCAGACATTTTAGAACCAGGGGTCGACGGGATTTCCGACCCCCTCATCGACCCCCAGTCTGCCGACAGAAACCGTGAATTAGAAACTTTCTAAATTTCAATGGGATTCTTTCCTAATCTCAATGGGAATTATTTTGGGAGTTTCTACTCTATAAATCGGACGTCCCTAAACCTCTTTCACTCCTTTTGAAATCCTAATTGGATTCAGAGAAAGAGAAGAGAAGGAGGAGAGAAAGAGAAGAGAAGGAAAGTAGAGAAGAAGATCAAAGAGAAGGCTTCATAGAAACAAGCCTAATTTTTCTCAGGTATGGATATTATCTCCATGTAATTCTAAAGACCTTAGAATAGATAGTAACAAAGTCGATAGAATTTAATTAGAATTAATTCTGAATTTAAAAATCATTCTGTTAACTGAGGGTCGGAGGTAGGGTCGGAGTCATGATCGACCCTGGGTGCAACCCTCCCCAATCTGGACTTCCCGAACACTGAGGGTCGATCCTCAGGATCACCTAGGGTTGGATGGTCATCGACCCTCTGTGCGACCCTCGGTGGATCTTGGTCAATTTTCCTCCTTTTAGTCCATTCTTTGTGTTTGGGGTCCTATAGCTTTCTCCTACAGTCCATTCAATATTCATTCCATGATCTAGAACCATGAATCATCCTCCTATATAGCTTTCACGTAATCTCCCATAGTTTTCTATGGAAACCTAACCATGGATTGATGGTTTGGGTTTCTCCGAGATTATACTCTCATCATTACCTAACCTAAGGTCTGTAGAAACTCATGGAATTGGTATCCATACCTGAGAAGAATACTCCTTCTCTGCAACTCTTCTTGTTTTGGCTAAATTCTCTTCCTTGCTTCTCTTCTTCTTCTCTTCCTTCTCTTCTCTTTCTCTCAATTCAACTAGGGTTGTGAAAGGAGTGAAAGAGGCTTAGGAACATCCTTTAAATAGAGTAGTAACATCCTAAACTAAGTCCCTTTGAGATTAGGAAAGAATCCAAATCGAAAATTAGGAAATTTTCTAATTTCAGTTTCGGCGGCAACCGAGGGTCGATGGGAGGGTCGATGATCCCGTCGACCCTAGGTTTCTAAGTTGTCTGACCCTCCCTTCAAAACTGAGGGTCTGACTTTCTGTCTTGGGGGGTCCAACCCTCCTTAGCTGGGTATGCGACCCTTCCCCTAATTTAATTATTTTTGGGTCGATTTAATACCTGGGATCTCGATCTCCTTCACACCCTTGGTCCATTTGACTCGACCATGATGGGTAAACCTGGTTCAAGGTGATAAGACCGGGTTAGATTGACACGGGTCTTACACATGTGGTCACAGAATCCGTGCGACCACACATCCAAAATATGTGACCACACGTCGTGTGGTCTCATGCATGTGGTCTCATGTTGTGTGGTCTCACGTGCGACCATACGTATCGACCACACCCCTCAAAACTACCACCACACGTCCAAAATTTACTAATTTTTAGTTTTTGACTGGTTGTTTCCGTATAACTTAACCAGTCAACCACACCAACTAAATTTGACTTCTTGCTTATCTTATCTTGTGATTTCTTCATACAATTGATGAACTTGCTTTCCGTGTTGCATCTTATCTTATCTTGGGAAGACCAATCACGACACGAGAACGTAAGGTTAAACGGGGTTCGTGGCGTGCGGGTCTTACACCATCTCTACATGAACTTGCTTTCCATGTTGGTTCTAGCACATTAGTTTAGCGTAGAACAAGGTCACTAACGACGAAGTGCTGCTCTTGGGCTTTAGAGATTTAGTACCAAAACTTTCTTTGTTGTTAGACTGCTACATGATGAGCTGCTTCCTCTCGGGTATCATATAAGAGATCGAGTTCATAGTGCATGTTCTCGTCATTAGTTTATTCTAAATAGTGAGACACTCGATAGGTCATTTTGATGACTTCTACTGGTATCACTGTTTCTTCCTCATATGCCAGCATGAATGGTGTCTTTTCAGTTGTTATGCCAGTCGTGGTTTTATAGGACCAAACGATTCTCAATGACTCTTCTATCCATTGGGTCTTGGCTTTATCCAGTTTTTTAGCTAGTCCTGAAAGGATGGTTCTATTGGTGACTTCTATCTTCCCATTTTCTTGGGAGTGGACGATAAAATTCTTCCTGTGCTGTATGTCGAATCCACTACAAAGATCTTTGAATTGCCTGCTTAGGAATTACGGCCCATTGTCTGTGACCAGAATTTTGAGGACCCCGAATCTGTAGATTATTGAAAGCCTAGAGAAGTTTTCAACTTTATGGTTGTTATATTCCCCGTGGATTGGACCTCGATCCACTTGTTGAAGTAATCGATGGTGACTATCAAGTACTTCTACTGGCATTTCACCATCGGAGATGGACGCAGGATGTCCATGCCCCATACTACAAATGGAATAGGTGTAGGCATGGGTTACAACTGGCTTATTGGCTAATGTTGTGTCCTTTCATGCTTTTGGCAATTCTGGCATTGTTGGACATAGTTAGCGCATGATTGTGGGATATTTGGCTAGAAGTATCCTCACCGCAGCACATTGTAGCACATTGCTCAACCACTTATATGACTTCCACAGAACCCTTCTTGTACCTCAGCCATGGCATATTTGGCATCTGAAGGTCAAAGGCATCTAATCAAGGGTTGGTAAAAGGACTGCTTATAGAGGAGTCCATCATGCATGTTGTATTACAATGATTTAGCTTATATACATCAAGCATCTTTTCTATTTACAGGCAGAACATTGTCCTTGAGGTATGCAATGATTGGGTCGATCCAGCGTGGTTCAGGGGTGACAGGGCTGGTAGTTGGGCTAGGAGCTGTGCTGGCCGAATTCAACACATCTATGTAGACCGAGCTAGTGAAGTCAGCTAGGTCAGCTTTAACAAGCTTAAAACGCATGTTGGCCTTGACATTGATTCTCGTGAGATATTGTACAACTCGAACTTGTGAAATTTTGTGATTGATTTTCATACCTTTGTCAAATATTATTGCATATGCTCTTGCCTTGCCACATATACTCCATTGACTTATTGTACAACGATTTGTGAGTTGTTGTAGACAGTCAGTTATTGTATCACTAGGTTTTTTGCAAACTTGATCCCTGTAAAGAGCACTTCATATTTTCCAATGTTGTTCGCTGATGCGAACTAGAACCAGAGTGCGGATTGTACTCAAAAGCCTTTGGGGACTGATGAGGACTATTCTTGCCCCAATGTGTTCATTGTTTGGGGCCTAGCCCCATCTATGTAGAGTATCTAAATAGACGGTTCTTTAACATTCAACGTCAGCTTATACACTTGGAACGTCGAGTTAGGATCTTCAGATTATTCTTCATCATCAGGGATCGAGCTCTCTAGGATGAAGTTAGCTAGGGCATGGACCTTGATAGCCATTCATGGCTGAAATCTGAGGTCGAACTCTCCTAGACCCAATTGATCATCCATCATGAGACATCCATTTTTGACAACACCTTCTTTATGAGCTTGTCTATCAGTATCTTGATTAGTGTAACCATAGAAGAATGAGATAGCTTCCCAACTACTGTGAAGGGGGCTAGGGTTTGTATTTGGTCTTGGCATTAAGCAATACTTTGTTGGCGTAGTATACTAGACGCTTGACCTTATTTGCTTCCTTTACCAGGACTACATTGATGGCTTCTGGTGAGATTGCTAGGTATAACTATAGCTCATCACCTGGTTTAGGCTTGACCAAAAGTGGTTGAGACGATAGATACCTCTTCAATTCCTTGAATGCCTTATAATACTTTGGTGTCCAGGAGAAGGGCTTGATTCCCTTCAAAGTCTTGAAGATAGGGAGACATCTGTTATCTGATCTTGACATGAATTGACCTAGCGCTACAACTTGGTCAGTCAGTTGTTGCACCTATTTGGGTTTTGTTGGCGCAACCATTTTCTAGATTGTAGCTATCTTTGTTTGTTTGGCTTCGATACCTCACTATGAAAACATGAACCTAAAGAATTTTCCTAAAAGAACTCTGAATCTGCACTTGGCTGGGTTGAGGAAATTGTTTTTTCTGAGGACATTGAAAGCATTGTTTAGGTCATTCAAGTGAGTTCGGGTTTCCTTGTTTTTGTCAAGTAAGTCATCTACATAGACCTCCATATTTTGACTGATCTACTCTTTGAAGACTTTATTGACCAGCTTCTTATATGTTGCCCAAGCATTCTTCAAGCCAAAAGGCATGACTTTGTAACAGAATGTCCCTTGGTTGGTTATGAATGTGGTGTCCTCCTTATCTTTGCGGTATATATTTATCTAATTTTACCCAGAGTAGGCATCTATGAATAAAAGCAATTCATAGCTTGTGGTTGCATCTATCATTTGATTTATCCATGGCAAGGGGTAACAATCCTTAGGGAAAGCTTTATTTAAGTTTGTAAAATCAATACATACACACCATCGGCCACCCGACTTTGGCACCATTACAACATTGGACAACCAATCAGGGTAGTCGACTTCTGTAATAAATCCTGCCTCTAATAATTTTTTGACCTCCTGATCTATCATAGCATGTGGTTCTAGAGTGAATGTTAGGGGTGGATATCAAGGTAGTGCTTAATAAGTTCCCACGGAATGCTTGGAATGTTGGCTATAGGCCATGTGTAGGCATCTGAGTTCTTTTGAAAGAAAGCTATAAGTTGTTCCCTTTGCTCATAAGGGAGGGACGAACCGATCTAAAAAGTATGCTTTGGTGCATTAGCATAATAAGGAGATCTGGAAGAGTTCTTTGGTTGGGGTGCCTCTCTCTTGCCAATGGTCGTCGTAAAGATCCCCGAGAATAATGGGTTGAATGGTGCTGCTCCATGGGCCTTGAGCTTGGCTACATAATACGTTCTGGACACTGACTGATTGGCCTTGCAATAGCCAGTTCTATCTTTAGTTGGGAACTTCATGACCAAGTAGTAGGTTAGCAAATAGACCCTTAGTTTATTAAGGCCTAGCTGATCAAAGATGGCATTGTAGCTGGAGGGGATGTCCACAACCATATATGTCATCAGGCAGCTTACTCTACAGGGTTCTTCATAGACCTTGGTCTTCAGGCAAACAACCCATTTAATTGTGACCAGTTCTCCACAGAAACTGATCAACAAGTATAGGATGGGTCTTAGTGCTTGTCGTCTAAGCCCATCCGAGTTTATGTATGGTAGTACAGGATCTCTGATGCGCTGCCAATATCTACTAGGATCTTCCCTACGCTATAGCTATCACTAATAGAGATCTTGGTGACGATCGCATCCTCATGAGGAATTATGATGTCAATTAAGTCATCATCGCTGAAGGAGATGAAGTTTCCTGTTTGAGGCATCTTCCCTTTAACTTTAATGACCTCAATGCTATTGACACGACTGGACAGTGTACCATTATCTGGTAAAGGTGCTTCGATAATGGCATTGACACGTCCTTGGTAGTGTTTTGGCCGGACCATGAGAATTTTATATTAGTCGTGGCTAGCATACTCATGGTCGGCCAAAGCGAGGTCATACTTTGACTTTGGTTGATCTACTAGTAGTTTTCGAGGAGGATTCTTGCTACGAACCAACCAAGCATAAGGTCGGTTGGGGTCTCATCCTCTTAGAGCTCAAACAAGATCTGGCTTAGAGTCCCAGAGGTTGGCCATCTAGGCAAGGTTTAGGTCAGCAAACTCCTAAATGAGTTACTGAGTTGAAGCTTCTTCTTTGACATGTCAGGAAGAGCCAAGTTGGGATATCAACCTTGTCATCTATTTTCCATCTCAGCCTTGGGGCTTATCTTTTGACTTTGGGGTTAAGTCCCATGGGAGGAGATCAATCATGTTGAGGTCAGGGAAATTTGGTGAGCGCCGATGAGGTGGGGGATTCTGGCCATTTGGATCCCTATTATTTTTTGTGCTATTGCCTTCTGCTACTTTTGTTCTGCAGGTGTTTGTGGAAAGTCAGTTGTAAGACCCGCACTCCACTAACCCGGGTTAACAGTGTCGTGTCAGGTCTTTCCATTATTCCTGCACCAAGTGGACCGAGCATGTGAAGATGGATCACAAACCAGGTATAAAAATTGGCTCAACACCTAAAACGGTATGCATATGCCCAGATACCTGGGTAGGTATGGTCGACCATATGGTAAGAATGAAGATTACGAATCTAGGACCCCACGGTCGATGATTTTGACCCTACGGTCGATGGGTTCAACGATCGTAGCCACCGTGAGACCCCAAGTCAGACTCTGAGTTTTGAAAACTTTCCAAAATTAAGGGATTTCTTTCCTAATTGAAAGAGGATTCTATATGGAGAGTTTTCCTTTATATAAAGGATGTCCCTCAGCCTTTTTCACTCTTTTAGAACATTAGTAAACCCTAGAGAAAGAGAAGGGAAGAGAAGGAGAAGAAGAAAAGGCTAAGGAGAGGATTTTACTGAGAAGAGATTGGATCTCTATCACAGGCAAATGTATGAATCTAATCTTTGGAGATGTAAACTCTAAGGAATAAGACTTCTATAGAGGTTATGAGATATCCACCTATTATGATCTATGTGATTCCTTAAGAAAATCCCAAGGATAACCACGAGGGATGAGTTTGATGATTATGGTTGATAAGAAACTACTAATGATGGCCATAGGATGATCTTAGGATAAACCCAATTGAAGAGCAGAGGATTTGACCTAGGAAGAACTCTAATTGCATGTAGTCTGTCACCAGAAATTCCAAGGTCACAGCTACGATCGACCATAGCATGACCAGCCTGATCAGAGGATCGACCATAGACATTCGGGAAGATTCAGGAATCATATGGTCACAGCTACGGTCGCACCATATTAGACCGTAGAGTATCAACCGTAGGCAGTAAGATCGACATAGTATGATACCATAGGACCAATCAGACACCTATCAGTTCTCTATTTTGATTTTCTACTACTGTAACATGTTATATATGAACCCTAACTTAAACTCATATAACTTTTAGGTTGTTAAATTGATTGAAAGAGAATTTTAAGACTTGGAAGGAGATCGTGTATTGCTAACAGGTGAGGAAACAAGACCTAAACTAATTGGATAATAATAAACTGCTTTATTTTTATTGAGTCCAATGCCATGATTGATTCTATGCATATATACTCGTAATGTGCATCTTACATGACATCCAATATTCCTTCTATTACTGCTCATGCATATTTAATTCTATTTATTTATAACATGATGATGATGATGATGCTAAGAATAGGCATGTGATTGTATGTGTGTGGTTGGTGTGTTGGATGCGAGTGGAGCATCAGGGGGAGGACATGGCATGACAGTTATTAACCTCACCACCAAACTCTAGCTCTATCTCTACTTAAGTCTTGCCCACTAACATCATCGTATCGCCATTACCTTTGCAGAACTATTACGTCGTAGGGCATTAAGGGAGATGGTCTGTGTAAGACCGGTATCAAACTAACCCGGTCTTACCACCATGAACCAGGTTTACCCATCATGGACGAGATGAATTAACCAAGGGCGTGAAGGAGATCGTGATCCCAGGTATCAAATCGACCCAAAAACACTTAATTTAAAGGGAGGGTCGCATACCCAGCAAGGGAGGGTCGGACCCACCAAGACAGAAAGTCAGACCCCCTATTTTACAGAGGGGGTCGGACACTTTAGGAAACCAAGGGTCGACGGGATCATCGACCCTCTCATTGACCCTTAGTTGCCGCCAGAAACTGAAATTAGGAAAGTTTCCAAATTTCGATTGGATTCCTTCCAAATCTCAATGGGACTTAGTTTAGGAGTTTCCACCCTATAAATAGGACGACCCTAAGCCTCTTTCACTCCTTTTACAACCCTAATTGAATTGAGAGAAAGAGAAGAGAAGGAAGAGAAGAAAAAGAGAAGCAAGGGAGAGAAAAAAAAGTAAAAAGGAGAAGAATTGCAGAGAAGGAGTATTCTTCTCAGGTATGGATACTAATTCCATGAATTTCTATAGACCTTAGGTTAGATAAGGATGAGAGTGTGATCTCAGAGAAATCCAAACCATCAGCCCATGGTTAGGTTTCCATGGAAAACCATGGGAGAATACATAAAAGCTATATAGGTGGATGATTCATGGTTCTAGACCATGGAATGTATGTTGAACGGACTGTGGGAGCAAGCCATAGGACCCCAAACACGAAGAATGGACTAAAAGGAGGAGAATTGACCAAAACCCACAGGGGGTCGCACAGAGGGTCGGTGACCATCCGACCCTATGTGACCCTGAGTATCGACCCTCAGGGTTTTGGAAGTCCAGATTAGGGGAGGGTCGCACCAGGGATCGGTCATAACTCAGACCCTACCTCTGACCCTCAGTTAATAGAATGGTTTTAAAAATTAGAATAAATTCTAATTAAATTTTATCGACTTTATTAGGTCTTCTAGCAATATAATAGAAATATAAAGGTGTTTCTAAAGCTTGGAAGAGTATCTATTAGCAAGCTAAGGTGAGGGAACAAGACCTAAACTAATTGGTTAATAATAAACTACTTTTATTTTCTTGAGTCCAATGTCATGCTTGATTCTATGCGAATATGATTGTAATGTGCATTCAACATGTCATCCAATATTCCTGCTATTATTGTTCATGCATATTTAATTTTGTTTACTTATAACATGATGATGATGATTGATGCTAGTAATAGGCATGTGAATGTTTGTGTGTGGTTAGTGTGCTTGATACGAGTAGGGCATCAGGGGAAGTGTTAGGCGGTGTTTGATCCGGGCACTTTAGCTCTATCTCTGACTCAAGTCTTTTGCATTAGCATCGTCGTACCGCCGTTACCTTAGCAGAACTATTGCGACGTAGGGCATCAAGGAGGGTCTCGGTCCTTGAGTCCTACTCTATCGAGGGGCCTTAGCTCGATCTCTACGGGTGCTCTGAGGGATGCTGGGGTGAGGCCTTGGATACATTGGTTGACATTAGGATTGGTTAGTAGCGAGCCCCGTTTGTAGCCCTAGCCATCAGGGGTTTATTTGTTGGTATAGAGTTGTGCATCAATAAACGTGACCTTCGTTGTGCAATGTTAATTGTGGGTGCTGTGGGCGACGGTGAGAGGTTCATCAGGCTTATCCACACTCTCATGCATAGAGGTGCGGCGGCCACCTATCCTTTCTATAGCACATTGCAAACGTAAAACCAGACCAAAGATATGAATTGATTGCATGCATATGTATTGTTGCATTGTTTTATTTGCTCACTGAGCGATGATGTGTGCTCACCCTCTCGATGTCGAATATTTTTACTTGATGATGCAGGTACCACTGTTGCAGATTATATTGATGCTCCAGCGTATGGACATGTGGCGGCGATTGAAGCTGAAGATGTAGAGGATACGCATGATTCCTTTTGCGAGTGTAATTCATGCGTGTTCATTTAGGGTTTTTCTTTTATTTAATTATTTGGATTTATTAAAGGGATGTAATGATATTTATTTATGTCTTAGTTGATGTAGAATAATTTGGTATTTAAATATTAATATCACATTTAGATTCTTCAGTTCATTTTATTATAAGACTTCTGCTACTGTGTATTTACTCTGATTATGAATGTAGATGTATGGGGTTTAGATAACACGGATATAACCTACTCGAGATCCTGGTTGAACCGTTGGTTTGTTAGCGGTTCATCACATCATTCTGAATAGTACAAAATTGGGGTATAACAACTTGGTATCAGAGCTTTCAGGCCTTGTCCGCTAGACCAGCATACTTTCACAACCAATTATGAACTGAGATAGGATAAAAGGTAAAAACTGTAATATTAACACACTATAAGCACAAGTGATGTTTGAGACCAATTTAAAAAAAGAATAATGCATCTATTAAAGGGGAAACAATTTTAATACAATGTGAAAGAAGCAAACGTATATACATAACTAAAACAGAGTACAGTCCACACCCCGGACAGTTACTCTGTAGTACAAGAAGAAGGAAAAGATACACTCATGAAGCCAGAGGTGAAGGAGGAGGCGGTGCCTCGCGGTCTCTGTCATAGTCCGCGGCATAGACTCTAGTCAACTAGGCCACCTGAGTCTGAGTCGCCTGAAGACTAGCTGTGAGATCAGCCACCCACTGACCAGTCTAGCACTGAGCGTCTAGAAGCTCCACTATCCTCAGATCTGATGCGCGCTGAGCCTCTCTAATCTCGTGAAACATACTCAGCACGTCATCAGAAGGTGGACGCGTAGGACCAGCTGCATGTGAAGGACCAGCCATAAAAGACGTACTCGCTCTAGCAGCATGTGTAGAAGAAGGAGGTGGTATGGAATCCATATCCATGTAAAGACGATCATCATCCCCGACAACACCACTAGGGACCCCAGCTGCAGCTGTTGCTGCCTCAGCGTCAACGATCTCGATGCGAGTGTGAGGGCGCACCATCTCGTTCCTCTCCTCGTCACTGACTTGGGCATCCCGCAAGCCCATCTTGCAAATAGCCTCCCAATCTAGAGGCGACGAGAAGGTTTTCTCCTGAATCTTCTCATCCAATAAATCAACTCCCAGGCGGGTCAGCAATATAGTGATCATACGTCCATAGGGTAGATTACCCCTATGACTGGGCAATGTGGCACTGATCATAGTCCGCATGATGATGTAAGGAAGGCAGACGGGCTGTCTAGTGCAAATGTTATACAGAAGATACTGGGTCAGCTGAGAAACCCTCTCGTAATAGCCACTCTGCAGAATCAGATTATGCTGGATAATCTTGCAAAAGACCCGTGGAGCCGGACGCATATAGCAAGCCCTCATCTGCCAGCGATCAGGTCATACCAACTGACTATCAATCTCAGCCCTCATCTCTGTGGAGACGAACTAGGGCTCTCCAGGAGCACAGTAAACCATAGGGCCATCATAGGAAATGCTCAACAAATCCGCTAGCTTCCGGTAGTCAAAAGAGACCTCAACTCCCTTGACATAGCTAGTAATCCTGAGCTCATGACCCCTATCCACATCATTGTAGTCCCCCACCACCTAGAGATTACAATAAAACTGTCGCACTAAATCCGGGCATGTGCAAGCGTCGTAGGTAATGACAGGGAGCCACCCCATATCACCAAAGGCTCTCTCCACATTGAACAAGGCTAACTCAGCCAAGTTCACCATACGACCTCCTTCCACTTTCTTACGAACAAAGTGGGCATATTGTGCCTCGGCTTCATTGGAACGGAAGCGAAGAGGATCACGAACTCTGGGTACCTTGGTATGAGCCATGGTATCTGCCAATAAGAGAGAAAAGAAAATAGATAATACGTTAATAAGATAGAAATCTGAAATTTTGACATTATAACGACGTAAGTTGGCCAAAAACCTCACTTGACACCCAGACACGTGGGCAGGAGGACTTACGTAGGTCCCAACATGTCCTACAACACTCAGACAGTAGGAAATTCTATCTAATGAAGTCCAATTTGAAAAAATTTTGAGAAATCAAAAATTTCGACAAATTAGGGAAAAAAGAGCAAAAAACCAAGTTCTCGATGACCAACCGATGAAACTCAAAAATTTTTGAGGGCTTTCGTTCCTCGAGACACCAATAACAAAAGCCGCCAATAAAAATCGAATTTTTATGGTTGGAAAAAGTTTAATTTGAAAAATACAAGTTAAATGGACAAAAACCTAGAAATGGAAACCCAAAAACAGGTAAAAATGAAAAAGCATACCTATAGGGATGATGTGGACGTCGAAACATGGATCCAAACTGACCAAAATAGCGGAGTGGCACTGTAGCAACTCAGAGGTGGGAGACGAGTCGAAACGGGAGAGAAATGATGGGATGAAACAAGAATCGGATCTTAAAGGTCTAATTTTTGGTCTGAGGGTCGGACAATTCGACCAAGATCATCGACCCTCTGATCAACCCCCAGATCGACCCTCAGCTCTCGGGAATCTGACAGAATACCACGGTCGGATACTGAGGGTCGGATACCCATCGACCCCCACATCGACCCTCAGCTCTCGGGAAGAACAGGTCATTCCCAGGGTGGGATACTGAGGGTCGGACATACCATCGACCCCCACCATCGACCCTGCATAGAAAAGACAGTATTTTTCATAAAATGAGCTGAAAATTTTGGAATTTTACATTGGTTAGCATGCCTACATGCAGTATAAATGATTGACTCACCTATTTTGATGATTTTCAGGCACCACCAATCTCAGAAGAAAACATGTCTGGACGTAGAGTAACCAGGCATAGTCAAAATGCAGTTCCACCACCACCTGTGGAGGAAACTAGCCAGGAGAATATATATGCACAGGAAAATCCACAGGTTGTACCCCCAGGAAATCCAGACCAAGCGAATCCTACCAACTTGCCACCTCTACCACCGGAGTTAGCAACCGTGGTAATGAATCTAGCACAGCAGCTGCAACAGATGCAACATGCATAGGCTCAAATGCAAGTTGCAATGGGGATTATGTTCCAGGTCGCACATGCTACACCCATGCAGACTGGACAAGCCAGTGCAGCACCAGTGGGTAACCACCCAACACCTCAAACACCTCAACCACCAGCTGCACAGATCCCAGTACCTGGTCCGGAAGCAGCTCAGGTTCAGTATCAGTATCCACAACCTATGTTTGGGGCATACCCCCAAAATCAGATGGATCACTCTCGACTGGTTGAGAGATTTCTGAAGATGAAGCCTAAGGAATTTAACGGTAAACCGTCGGATCCATTATGGCCAGCACATTGGATCGACGAGATGGAGAGAAACTTTCTCATGATGACTATTACTGAAGAAGAAAAGGTGTTATGTGCCACCTTCATGCTGAAAGGCGATGCACATCATTAGTGGAAATCTACCATGGCATATCTATTGACCAAGCACGCCCTATTGACTTGGGCTATTTATAAAGAAGCGTTCTTTGAGAAGTATTTTCCCCGAAGCTTCAAGGATTCTATGGAGAAGGAGTTCCTAAGTTTATATCAGGGCCAGATTTCTATGGATGCATATCAAGAGCGTTATGAGGAGCTGTTTTTCTTTGCACCAATTATGCAAGAAGAGGACACCAAAACCCATAGGTTTGTCACGGGACTCAGAGGAAGCATCAAAGAGCACATGCTGGGCTTAGACAAGAAGATTTATAATGAAGCCATGCAAATTGCTCGAGTTATAGAATCGAGCCAGAAGGAAAGCTATTTTATGCAAAACAGAGGTGTGAAAAGGCCAGCTGGTAATTCTTACAACGGAGGTAATAACAAGACATACAAGCCTTTCCGTACTCAGAATTTCACCGCTGCACCCAAGACCACTCAAGCAGCTCAGCAGCAACCCAAGCCAAATACTGAAAGTCCAAGATGTTATAACTACAATCAAGTGGGACATATGATGAGAGAGTGTCCTAAACCCCATAAGCCACAACATCAAGGACGAGTTTATGCTGTTACGTCTGAGGAACCTGCCGCATCACCCGATGTGGTCATAGGTATGACCTAAACCTTTAAGTTGTATTACAATGTGTAAGGATGTAGACTATGTTTAAACAAATCACAGGTATCGTACCTATAAATGGCATACCCGCCAGAGTACTCTTTGATTCAGGAGCTACTCATTCCTTTATATCTGTGTCATTTGGAAAGAAGCTGAACTTACCCATCAAAACATTGAACTACAAACTACTTGTACGGACACCGATGGGGTCGGAAGTGGAATGAGAGAAAGGTTATGGGCCATGTCCAGTTCTCATTGGCGAGAAAACCTTAGATGCAACCTTGATCCAACTTGGGATGGCAGACTTTGATGTCATCTTGGGAATGGACTAGTTAGCTCGGCATTCAGCAAACCTATTATGCACCGAAAAGAAGCTAACATTTAGAGATAAAGAAGGAGCAGAATTCAGTTTTGCGGGAACCAAACTTCCCTGTAAACGCAAGCTCATACTATCAACACTAAAGGCTAAGAAGTGCCTTGAGAAGGGGGCAGTCGGGTATCTAGTATCAATGGTCGACCTAACCAAGGAAGCACCACGAATGGAAGATATTGATGTCATGCGGGACTATCCTAATGTATTTCTAGAGGAACTACCAGGATTACCACCCGATAGAGCCACCGAGTTTGTGATAGACCTTATACCTGGAGCTGCACCAGTATCAAAAGCACCTTATAAGATGGCTCTTACTGAACTGAAGGAATTGAAAGTGCAACTACAGGAACTGCTGGACAAGGGTTATATTTGACCCAGTATATCACCAAGGGGAGCACCGGTATTATTCGTAAAGAAGAAGGACGGTAGCATTCGATTATGTATCGTCTATTGGGAGCTGAACAAACTGACAATCAAGAATCGATATCCACTACCTAGGATCGATGACTTGTTCAATCAGTTGCAAGGAGTGAATGTATTTTCTAAGATCGACCTTCGGTCTGGTTATCATCAGCTGAAGATTAAAGAGGGTGATATTCCTAAGATAGCTTTCAGGACCAGATATGGACATTATGAATTCTTGATCATGTCTTTTGGATTAACAAATGCACCAGCAACTTTCATGGAACTTATGAATCGGGTTTTCCACGACATGTTGGATACGTCGGTTATAGTATTTATTGATGATATATTGGTATATTCCAAGGACAAGGAAACCCACGTTAAAAATCTAAACGCTGCCCTACAGTGTTTAAGGAAAGAGAAGCTGTATGCAAAATTTTCAAAGTGTGAGTTTTGGCTAAGTGAAGTCGCCTTCCTAGGCCATGTGGTATCTACTGAAGGAATCAAAGTAGACCCCAGCAAGATCGAGTCTATTGTAAAGTGGGAAGCACCAAAAAGCGTTGCAGAACTAAGAAGTTTTCTGGGTCTCACTGGATATTATCGGAGATTTATGGAAGACTATTCTCGGATTGTCGTACCTCTCACCAGTTTGACTAAGAAAGGTGAAAAGTTCATGTGGACGGATAAATGTGAGAAGAGTTTCCAAACATTGAAGACCAGATTGATATCCGCTCTGATTTGACTATTCCTGTCCTAGGACAGCCATTTACCCTATACACTAATGCGTCAGGACTGGGATTAGGATGTGTGCTTATGCAAGGAGAACAAGTAATTGCTTATGCCTCAAGACAGTTAAATATACATGAGAAAAATTATCCCACTCATGATTTGGAGTTAGCGGCAGTAGTACATGCTGTCAAGATATGGAGACATTACCTATACGGAGAGAAGTTCCAGATTAAGTCAGACCATAAAAGTCTTACTTATTTATTTAATCAGAAGGAGTTGAATATGAGTCAAAGAAGATGGTTGGAACTATTGAAAGACTATGATTGTGATATCCAGTATCATCCGGGGAAAACTAATGTAGTAGCGGATGCATTGAGCAGAAAGGTGATGATAAAATCTCAAGGGGAGGTTAGTACAATTGCAGTTATATATACTACCAGAATGGTATTCAATCATGGCAATGAGCAATATGTGATAGATACATGGATGGATCAGCCAACCAAGGGTTTATTCCTCGGTTTTCAAATATGTTCGCGGCATTGAAGATTATACCAGATATAATGGAGGAAGTGAAGACAGCTATCAAATCAGATCCTTATCTGAGAACAGTACAAGAAGATATTGAAAAAGGTAGGACTAACCCTGAGTTCACCTTGGACGAAGAGAAAGTACTGAAATACAAAGGAAGAATATGTGTACCCGAAACAGAAAATGTGGACATTAGACACTGACTGATGAAAGAATACCATACCACCATTTATTCGATACGTCCTGGAAGCACAAAAATGTATCCTGATCTAAAGAAACTATATTGGTGGAGAGGAATGAAAGCAAATGTAGCTAAGTTCGTGTCTCAATGCCTAAATTGTCAGAAAGTAAAGGCTGAACGACAAAGACCCGCAAGACTGTTACAGCCGTTACCGGAACCAGCATGGAAATGGGACTGCATCACTATGGACTTTGTCACGGGATTACCACTGACTCCTCGAGTAGTTGATGCAGTTTGGGTGATTGTAGACCGTCTGACTAAGACAGCTCGCTTCATACCAATACGACCTCAGTATACACTGGAAAGGTTAGCAAAGCTGTATGTGGATAATATTGTTCGGTTACACAGTGTCCAGAGAGCATTGTATCCGATAGAGATCCCCGATTTACTTCCAAGTTTTGGGAAGGATTGCAAAAGGCTATGGGTACAACATTGAAGTTCAGTACTGCATTCCACCCACAGACAGATGGACAGTCAGAGCGTACAATCCAGATTCTAGAAGATATGTTACGCGCATGTGTAATTGATTTCAAAGGATCATGGGATGAAAAGTTATCACTGATCGAGTTTGCTTATAACAATAGCTATCAGGCTACTATACAGATGTCACCATATGAAGCACTATATGGCAGAAAGTGTCAAACTCCATTGTTTTGGAATGAAGTTGGAGAACGTAGTATTGTTGGGCCAGAATTTGTTGAAGAGACTTGTCGAGTGGTAGACATTATCAAGGAAAGGGTAAAAATAGCTCAGAACCGTCAGAAGCAATATGCAGATACTCGACGCAGAGATCTTGAGTTCGCTGTAGGTGATAAAGTATTCTTGAAGGTATCGCCTATGCGACGATTGAAACGGTTCGGGCAGAAAGGGAAACTCAATCCAAGATATGTCGGGCCATATGAGATTCTAACGAAGCATGGAAAAATGGTTTATCAGTTAGCACTACCACCATCTATGTCAAGTGTGCATGATGTATTTCATATTTCCCTATTGAAGAAGTATGTCAAGGATCCAATGCACGTCCTGACAGTAGATCTATCAGAATTGACTGATGAATTGACATTTGAAGTAACACCAACAGAAATCACCAGTCAAAAGGTTCAATGACTACGCAACTGAGATATCTATTATGTTAAGGTCATTTGGAAAAGTAGAGACATGGAAGAAATTACTTGGGAGGAAGAGAATGTCATGCAAAAGCAATACCCTCACTTATTTGATTCAGAAGGTACGTACAATTTCGGGGATGAAATTTTAGTAAGTAGGGGGAGTTGTAAGACCCGTATCAAACTAACCTGGTTTTACCACCTTGAACCAGGTTTACCCATCATGGACGAGATGAATAAACCAAGGGTGTGAAGGAGATCGGGATCCCAGGTATCAAATCGACCCAAAAACACTTAATTTAAAGGTAGGGTTGCATACCCAGCAAGGGAGGGTCGGACCCCCCAAGACAGAAAGTCAGACCCCCTGTTTTACAGAGGGGGTCGGACACTTTAGGAAACCAAGGGTCGACGGGATCATCGACCCTCTCATCGACCCTCAGTTGCCGCCAGAAACTGAAATTAGGAAAGTATCCAAATTTTGATTAGATTCCTTCCAAATCTCAATGAGACTTAGTTTAGGAGTTTCCACCCTATAAATCGGACGTCCCTAAGCCTCTTTCCTCCTTTTACAACCCTAATTGAATTGAGAGAAAGAGAAGAGAAGGAAGAGAAGAAGAAGAGAAGCAAGGAAGAGAAGAAAAAGTAAAAAGGAGAAGGAGTATTCTTCTCAGGTATGGATACTAATTCCATGAATTTCTACAGACCTTAGGTTAGATAAGGATGAGAGTGTGATCTCGGAGAAATCCAAACCATCAACCCATGGTTAGGTTTCCATGGAAAACCATGGGAGAATACATAAAAGATATATAGGTGGATGATTCATGGTTCTAGACCATGGAATGTACGTTGAATGGACTGTAGGAGCAACCCATAGGACCCCAAACACGAAGAATGGACTAAAAGGATGAGAATTGACCAATACCCACAGGGGGTCGCACAGAGGGTCGATGACCATCCAACCCTATGTGACCCTGAGTATCGACCCTCAGGGTTCTGGAAGTCCAGATTAGGGGAGGGTCGCACTAGGGTCGGTCATAACTCAGACCCTACCTCCGACCCTCAGTTAATAGAATGATTTTAAAAATTAGAATAAATTCTAATTAAATTGTATCGACTTTGTTAGGTCTTCTAGCAATATAATAGCAATATAAAGGTGATTATAAAGCTTGGAAGAGTATCTATTAGCAAGCTAAGGTGAGGGGACAAGACTTAAACTAATTGGTTAATAATAAACTACTTTTATTTTCTTGAGTCCAATGCCATGCTTGATTCTATGCGAATATAATTGTAATGTGCATTCAACATGTCATCCAATATTCCTGCTATTATTGTTCATGCATATTTAATTTTATTTACTTATAACATGATGATGATGATTGATGCTAGGAATAGGCATGTGAATGTTTGTATGTGGTTAGTGTGCTTGATGCGAGTAGGGCATCAAGGGAAGTGTTAGGTGGTGTTTGATCCAGACACTTTAGCTCTATCTCTGACTCAAGTCTTGTGCATTAGCATCGTCGTATTGCCGTTACCTTAGCAGAACTATTGCGACGTAGAGCATCATGGAGGGTCTCGGTCCTTGAGTCCTATACTCTATCGAGGGGCCTTAGCTCTATCTCTACGGGGCTCTGAGGGATGCTGGGGTGAGGCCTTGGATATATTGGTTGACATTAGGATTGGTTAGTAGCGAGCCCCGTTTACAGCCCTAGCCATCAGGGGTTTATTTGTTGGTATGGAGTTATGCATCGATAAACGTAACCTTCGTTGTGCAATGTTCATTGTGGGTGCTGTGGGCGATGGTGAGTGGTTCATCGGGTGTATCCACACTCTCGTACATAGAGGTGCGGCGGCCACCTATCCTTTCTATAGCACAGTGCAAACGTAAAACCAGACCAAAGATATGAATTGATTGCATCCATATGTATTGTTGTATTGTTTTGTTTGCTCACTGAGCCATGATGTGTGCTCACCCTCTCGACGTCGAATATTTTTAGTTGATGAGGTAGGTACCACTGTTGCATATTATATTGATGCTCCAGCGTATGGACATGTGGCGGCAATAGAAGCTGAAGATGTAGAGGATACACATTATTCCTTTTGCGAGTGCAACTCATGCGTGTTCGTTTAGGGTTTTTCTTTTATTTAATTATTTGGATTTATTAAAGGGATGTTTTGATATTTATTTATGTCTTAGTTGATGTAGAATAATTTGATATTTAAATATTAATATCACATTTAGATTCTTCAGTTCATTTTATTAAAAGACTTCCACTATTGTATATTTACTCTGATTATGAATGTGGATGTATGGGGTTTAGATAACACGGATATAGCCTACTCAAGATCCTGGTTGAACCGTTGGCCTGTTAATGGTTCATCACACCATTCTGAATAGTGCGGAATTGGGGTGTGACAGTCTGGGACCACGTGGTCTCTGACTCTGTCGGGGGGCCTTAGCTCTATTTCTATGGACCAATTGAGGGATGCTAGGGTGAGGCCTTGGATACACTGTTTGGCATTAGGATTGGTTAGTTGCGAGCCCAGTTTGCATGCCCTCACCAGTAGGGGCTTACGTGTTGGTATGGGTAGGGCATCAGGAGAAGTGTTGGCGGTGTGTGATTCGGATACTTTAGCTTTATCTTTATTCCATGGTGGGTGCATAGCGACGGAAATGGTGTTTGATCCATTGGACAGATTCACACACTCGTGTATAGAGGTGTGGGGGCCACCAAACCTTTCTATAGCACATTGGAAACTTAAAAACCACATTAAAGACATGAATTGAATGCATGCATATGTTTGTTGCATTGTTCTATTTGTTCACTGAGCCATGATGTGTGCTCACCATGTCGACGTCAAATATTTTTAGTTGATGATGCAGGTCCTATTGTTGAAGAATATATGAATGCGTCGACATATAGACACGTTGTCGCCATGGATGTAGAAGCTGTTGAAGTTGTTCATGATTCATCATACAACTGCAACCTGTACATATTCGATTAGTTTAGCTATATTTGATTATTGGAACATGTAATTGATTAATTACTTTTATGTGTTAAGTTTGGGGATAATCGGATTAATTATTTATTATCATTGTTAGACACTTAGTTCATTATCTGTAAAACTTCTGCTTATTTGTTTATTATCTCTGATTATTACTTTGGAATGTGTGTGTGGTTTGATATGGTGGGTACAACCTATAGGGGATCCTGGTTGAACCATTGGTTTATTGGCGGTTCATCACACTAATCTAGTTATACCAGAATTGAGGTATGACAACTTGGTATCAGAGCATCTCAGGTTCTACCCATTGACCTAACTACTTCCACGAGAGTCATGAACTGAGTTAGGATAAAAATTAAAAACTATAATAAGAACGTACCATAAGCACCTGTATTGTTTGAGACATAAACTCAAAAGAGAATAATGCACATATGTAAATGGGAATAAATAAATAAATAAATAAATAAATATATATATATATATATATATATATATATATATATATATATATATATATATTAAAATGGGAATAAGACAAATGTACATCCAAATCCGAGTACAGTCCACAATCCAGACAGTTACTCTGTATTATAAATAAATAAATAAAAGAAATAAATGATATCATGGAGCTGGTGGTGTTGGAGGAGGAGGTACCTCACGATCTCTATCATTGTCCTTAGCAAATACACTTGCGAGGCAGGCCACCTAAGTCTGAGTCGCTCAAAGACTAGCTACTAGATCTACTACCCACTAGTTTGTAGAGCACTGAGCGGCTAGGATCTCTCCTACCCTCCAATTAGTCATACGCTGAGCCTCTCGATCTCATGTAGTAGCCCCATCATGTCATCTGGTGGTGGGCGTGAAGGGCCAGCTCTAGTAGAATGTTGTGGTAATGGAGGAGGTATGGCATCCACATCCATGTACATCCTATCATCATCCTCCTCATCATCACTCTCCTGTGCCTCTGTTGCTGCCACTGCTGCCGCCTCTGCTTCTACTGCCACTACTCGAGTGAGAGGACGTCTCATAGCATTCCTCTCATCATCACTGACCTGTATCTCTCTCATGCCCATCCTACTGATGGCCTCCCAATCAAGGTCAGCTGAGAAGGTGTCCTCAAAGATCCTCTCATCCACTAGTTCCACCTGTAGAGTAGCGAGTAGGGTGGAGATCAGCTGCCCATAGGGCAAGTTACCTCTCGAGTCAAGCAACGAAGCTCTGTGCATAGTCCAAAGAATAATATAGGGGAGGGAGACATGTTGCCTAGTACAGATACAGTACAGCAGGTACTGAGTTAGCTGTGAAACCATCTTGTAGTGTCCACCCTGGGAAATAAGATTATGCTGGATAATCTTACAGTAGACCCATGGCTCTGGACGGAGGTTGACTGCTTTCATCTCGCAGCGGTCATCTCGAAAAATTTGGTTATCAATTTCTACATGCACCTGTATTAACAAAAACTATGGCTCCCTGGGTGCACAGTAACCAAATAACCATCATTTGAGATGCCTAGGAGATCAGCTAACTCCTGACAGTTGAAAGAGATCGAAACCCCTTTCACCCAGCTGGTGATCCGAAGCTCTCTACCCTTGTCCACATCCTCTAAGTCACCCTCTACCTATAGGTGACAATAGAACTGCTTGACCAAGTTCGGGAGAGAGCAAGCCTCATATAGAATCACTGGAAGCCAGCCCATATCACCAAACGCCCTTTCCACATCAAACAAGGCTAAATGGACTAAGTTAACACATCTACCTCCTTCCACCTTCCTTCGATTAAACCAAGGGTATTGTGTTTCTGCGTTCACGGACCTGAAGCGACGTGGGTCATGAACTCGAGGAGCCTTAGTGTGAACCATAATAACTGTAAGAAACAAAAATAAGAAAAACAAGTTAGATAAATTTGAAAATTTGACAACATAACGACGTAGAATGGGAAAAAGCCTCACTTTTCACCCAAAATTTTGGCAAGAGTACTTACATTGGTCCCAAACCATCCTGCAAGGCATATTCAATAGGAAATTTTAACTAGGTAGGTCGAATTTGAAGAAATTTTGACAATTGAGAAAAATCCCCAAAATTTAGGTCAAAAATGGGAATTTTCAAGTTTCTACTAAACTAACCGATGAAACTCGAATTTTCGTAAAGGCTTTCATCCATTGGGTAGCCAATAGCAAAAGCCCCCAATAAAAATCAAATTTTTACGATCAGAAAAATATTAATTTGAAAAAAACCCTATAAATAGAGCAAAACCTAGGTATGAAAGCTTAAAAAGGAGAAAGAGAAGAGAACATACCTCGAGGAATGGAATGGAGATTGTGGATCGATGAAAGAATCACCAAATTCATACGGTTGACACTGTAGCAACTCAGAGGTGGCGAGTTGAGTTGTGACCGTAGGAAAGGAAAGGAGAATGGGAGGGAAAAAAATCTCGAGAACAGGTTTTAAAACCTGATTGGGATCTTACGATCGCACAATTCGACCAAAACCATCAATCATATGATCGACCATATGATCGACCATAGGGTTTCGGTACGTTGCCAGGGATTTGATGGTCGCACCTATGGTCACACAACATGCGACCATAGGCCATCGACCGTATAACTGACTATTGTCTGCATTTTGATTCTGTTCGAACTTTTGTCTATTGATTTTGTTCTTCTCTTGCCTTCCATTGTGAGACTAACCCAATACCACCACTCTATTTTGTCTCACATGTGTAGCTTTTCCAATAACATATCAACCAAGAGTTTAAATGGCTGGGCATAGAGTAAGTAGAAGGAGACAGAATGCAAACCTATCACCATCACCTATGGAGACCAACGACAATGAAGGTCAGCAAGGGTAGGAAGGATATATTAGAGCTCAGAATGCTGCACCTCAGAATGTTGACACCCAAGCCAACCCAACCAACTTACCTACACCACCTATGGATTTGGCTACTGTGGTGATGAATTTGGCATAGCAAATGCAGCACATACAGCAAATGCAAGCCAACATGCAAGCTGCTATGGGAATTACTTTCCCAGTTGCAAACACAACATCTCTACCTACAGGACAAGCTAGTATGGCACCTGGTGGTAGCAACAATGTACCTCAAGCACCGCAAACACCAGCAGTACAAGGCCAACTGTATAACCCTGAAAAACCGCAAGGCGGGTATAACCAAGGTAATTATCAGTACCAACCACCTATGTAGGGGGCATATGCATAGTATCAGCTTGATCACTCCAGACTGATCGAGCATTTCCTGAAGATGAAGCCGAAGGAATTCATAGGTAAGCCGTCGAATCCTTTGTGGCTAGCTCACTGGATCGACAAAATGGAAAGAAACTTTATGATGATGACTGTAAATGAAGAAGAGAAGGTATTATGTGCCATATTTATGTTTAAAGGTGATGCACACCACTGGTAGAAATCAACTAGAAATTATTTGTTAACAAAGCACTCTCAACTGACATGGGTTATCTATAAAAAACCTTTCTTCGAGAAGTATTTTCCAAGGAGTTTCAGAGATCAAATGGAAAAGGAGTTTCTGAGTCTGTATCAGGGACATATGACTGTAGATGCATATCAATGGCGTTAGAAGAACTATTTTTCTTTGCTCCCTCTAGCATGCAGGAGGAAAATACCAAAACTCGAAGGTTTGTTATGGGACTTAAGGGAAGCATCCGTGAGCATGTATTGGGATTAGAAAAGAAAATATATAATGAAGCAATACAGATTGCTCGAGTACTGGAATCGAACCAGAGGAAAAGTTATTTTGCTCAGAACAAAGGTATAAAGAGGCTTATTGGGAACTCATACAATGGAGGGAACTCAAAGTCATTTAAACCCTTCCGTACTCAAGGCTTCAATGCTGCAGCCAAGACTACTCTGATTGCCCAACCTCAACAGAAGCAACGTAATGCTGGAGTCAAATGCTTCAACTGTGATCAAGTATGACATTATTCAAGAGAATGTCCTAAGCCAAGGAAGCAGCTACAGCAAGAAAAAGTTTATGCAGTTACTTTTGAAGATGTTGCCGCATCGCTTGATGTGGTCACAGGTATGACCTGAACCTTTCGTTTTGTACTACCTTGTGTGAGCATATAGATTAATATAAGAAGAAAACTATAGGTATTATACCTATTAATGGCTTACCAGCAAGAGTACTCTTTGACTATGGAGTTACTCATTCTTTTATATCTGTATCATTTGGAAAGAAGTTAAATCTGTCCCTCAGACCTTTAGACTACAAACTGCTTATACGATCACCTATGGGATTAGAAGTGGAACTAGACAAAGGTTATGGACCATGTCCAGTTCTTATCGACAAGAAGATTTTGGATGCAACCTTAATTCAACTCGAGATGGTAGACTTTGACGTTATCTTGGGAATAGATTGGTTAACTCGACACTCCACAAACCTATTATGTACGGAAAAAAAACTGACATTTAACGACAATAAAGGATCAAAGTTTAGTTTTGTTGGAACCAAACTTCTCCATAAATGAAAGCTTATCCTCTCTGCATTGAAGGCTAGAAAATGCCTCGAGAAAGGAGGAGTTGGGTACTTAGTGTCTGTGGTCGACCTCACCAAGGAAGCATCACGAATGGAGGATATTGAAGTTGTGTGTGAATTTTAGGATGTATTTCCTAATGAATTACCAGGATTGCCACCTGATCAAGCAATAGAGTTCGTTATAGATCTTATACCTGGAGCCGCACCAGTATCTAAAGCACCTTATCGAATGGCTCCTACTGAACTGAAGGAACTGAAGGTACAATTACAAGAACTGATGGACAAGGGTTATATTCGACCCAACATATCACCATGGGGAGCGCCAGTTTGTTCATGAAAAAGAAGGTCAAGGAAGGTGATATTCCAAAGACAGCATTCAGAACTAGATATGTACATTATGAATTTTTAGTCATGTCTTTTGGATTGACTAACGCACCCCCAACTTTTATGAAACTCATGAGTCGGGTATTCCATGATTTGTTGGATACATCAGTCATCGTATTCATTGATGACATACTAGTTTACTCCAATGATAAAGAAACTCATATCACAAATCTAAGAGCCGCTCTACAGTGACTAAGAAAAGAAAAGCTTTATGAAAAATTTACTAAGTGTGAGTTCTGGCTAAATGAAATCACTTTCTTAGGCCATGTTGTATCATTGAAGGAATTAAAGTGGATCCTAGCAAGATTGAAGCCATTGTGAAATGGGAAGCACCCAAGAATATTGCAGAGATTAGAAGTTTCTTAGGTTTAGCTGGGTACTATCGACGATTCGTGGAAGATTACTCTAGAATCACCATACCTTTCTCTAGTCTGACTAAGAAAAGAGAAAATTTTATTTAGACCGATAAATGTGAAGAGTGCTTCCAAACATTGAAGACAAGATTAATATCAGCTTCCATCTTGACTATTTTGATTCTAAGAGAACCATTTATCTTGTACACCGATGCATCTGGATTAGGTTTGAGATGCATTCTCATGCAAGGAGAGCAAGTAATTGTGTATGCTTTCAGACAATTAAAGACACATGAGAAAAATTACCCAACTCATGACTTGGAACTAGTAGCAGTAGTACATGTTGTTAAGATATGGAGATATTATTTGTATAAAGAGAAATTTCAGATTAAATCAGATCATAAGAGTCTCACACACCTTTTTAATCAGAAGGAGTTGAAGATGAGACAGAGAAGATGGCTGGAATTACTGAAGGATTATGATTGCGATATCCAGTATCATCCAGGAAAAGCTAATGTAGTTACTGATGCACTAAGCAGAAAAGCAATGACAAAGTTTCAGGAAGGAGCTAGTATAAATGCTACAATGTGTGTCGCAAGAAAAATATTTAGTTACGATAAAGAGCAGTTCGTGATTGATATTCCAGATGAATCAACTAACCAAGGGTTTATTCATCTATTCTCAAATATATTTGCTACATTGAAGATTGTACCTGTTTTATTAGACAAAGTGAAAGCAGTTATTCAATTAGACCCTTATCAGAGAACGGTGCAAGAAGACCTTGAAAAAGATAGGACTAACCCTGAATTCACTTTGGATTCTGAGAAAGTAATAAGATATAAAGGGAGAGCATGTGTTCCTAAAAATGAAGACTTTGACATTAGACACATACTAATAAAGGAAGCCCACACCACCGCTTATTTGGTACATTCTGGAAGTACAAAGATGTATCATGATCTGAAGAAACTATATTGGTAGAGAAGAATGAAAATAGATGTAGCTAAATTTGTATCTCAATGCTTGAATTGTCAGCAGGTAAAGGCTGAAAGGCAAAGACCTGTAGGATTGTTGCAGCCATTGCCAGAACTGGCAAGGAAATGGTACTCCATTACTATGGACTTCATCACTGGGTTACCATTGACTCCCCGTGTAGTTGATGTGGTCTGGGTGATTGTGGATCATTTGACCAAGACAGCTCATTTCATAGCTATACGACCTCAGTATACCCTAGAGAGGTTAGCTAAGCTTTATGTAGATAATATTGTCAGATTACATAGTGTACCTGAAAACATCGTGTCCGACAGAGACCCACGCTTTACCTCAAAATTTTGGGAAGGATTACAGAAGGCTATGGGTACAACATTGAAGTTTAGTACTGGATTCCATCCTCAGACAGACAAATAGTCAGAGCGTACTATTGAAATTTTAGAAGACATGCTTCTAGCTTGTGTCATTGATTTCAAAGGATCATGGGATGAGAAATTACCATTGATTGAGTTTGCTTATAACAATAGCTATTAAGCGACTATACAGATGTCACCCTATGATGCACTGTATGGTAGAAAGTGTCAAACTCCTTTATTTTAAAACGAAGTTGGAGAACGAAGTATTGTTCGACCAGAGTTTGTTGAAGAAACTTTTCGAGTGGTCGACATTATCAAGGAAAGGGTCCGAGTGTCTCAGAACCGTCAGAAGCAATATGCAGATAATCGACGCTGAGATCTCAAATTCACCATAGGTGATAAGGTATTTCTGAAAATATTTCCTATGTACGGTTTAAAAATATTTAGACAGAAGGAAAAACTGTGTCCCGAATATATTGGACCTTATGGAGTTCTAGCTAGACGTGGAAAGGTAGCATATCAATTAGCACTACCACCATCAATGTCTAGTGTACAAGACGTATTCCATGTCTCACAATTAAAGAAGTAGATTAGAGATCAAACACACATGTTAACAGTGGATCCACCGGATTTGACTGAAGATTTGATGTTCGAAGTGGTACCTTTTGAAATTACTAGCCAAAAGGTTCAACATCTTTGCAGTCATGACATTTATTACATTAAGGTTACTTGGAGAAGCTAAAATATGAAAGAAATTACATGGGAAAAAGAGAATGTTATGCGGAAGTAATATCCTCACCTATTCGACTCGGAAGGTATGTGTAAATTTCGAGGACGAAATTTATATAAAACGGGGGGAGTTGTAAAACCCGCACTCCACTAACC
Organism: Protea cynaroides; assembly: GCA_028583415.1. Taxonomy (NCBI): domain Eukaryota; kingdom Viridiplantae; phylum Streptophyta; class Magnoliopsida; order Proteales; family Proteaceae; genus Protea; species Protea cynaroides. Next base: position 72,904,165 of record CM053273.1, read on the forward strand.
CGATTTAACAGTGTAGTGCCAGGTCTTTCCATTATTCTTGGACCAAGTGGACCAAGTGTGTAAAGATGGATCACAAACCAGGTATAAAAATTGACTCAACACCCAAAACTATATGCATATGGTCGGATACTGGGTAGGTATGGTCGACCATATGGTAAGAATGAAGATCACGAATCCAGGACCCGACGATTGATGATTTCGACCGTATGGTCGATGGGTTCTACGACCGTAGCCATCAACCGTGAGACCCCAGGTCAGACTTCGAGTTTTGGATACATTTTTAAATTAAGGGATTTCTTTCCTAATTGAAAGAGGACTCTATATGGAGAGTTTTCCTCTATATAAAGGACATCCCTCAGCCTTTTTCACTTTTTTAGAAGATTAGTAAACCTAGAGAAAGAGAAGGGAAGAGAAGGAAGAGAAGGAGAAGAAGAAAAGGCTAAGAAGAGGAATTTACTTAGAAGAGATTGGATCTCTATCACAGGCAAAGGTATGAATCTAATCTCTAGAGATGTAAACTCTAAGGAATAAGACTTCTACGGAGGTTAGGAGATATCTACCTACTATGATCTATGTGATTCCTTGTGAAAATCCCAAAGATAACCATGAGGGATGAGTTTGATCATTAGAGTTGATAAGAAACTACTAATGATGGCCATAGGATGATCTTAGGATAAACCCAATTGAAGAGTAGAGGATTTGACCTAGGAAGAACTCTAATTGCATGTAGTCTGTGACCAGAAATTCCAAGGTCACAGCTACGGTCGACCATAGCATGACCAACCTGATCAGAGGATCGACCATAGGCATTCGGGAAGATTCAAGAATCATATGGTCATAGCTATGATCGCACCATATTAGACCGAAGGGTATCGACTGTAGGCAGTAAGATCGACATAGTATGAGACCATAGGACCAATCAGACACCTATCAGTGCTCTATTTCGATTTCCTATTACTGTAACATGTTATATATGAACCTTAACTTAAATTCATATAACTTATAGGTTGTTAAATTGATTGAAAGAGAATTTCAAGACTTGAAAGGATATTGAGTATTGCTAACAGGTGAGGGAACAAGACCTAAACGAATTGGATAATAATAAACTGCTTTATTTTTATTGAGTCCAATGCCATGATTGATTATATGCATGTATACTCGTAATGTGCATCTTACATGTCATCTAATATTCTTGTTATTACTGCTCATGCATATTTAATTCTGTTTATTTATAACATAATGATGATGATGATACTAGGAATAGACACGTGATTGTATGTGTATGGTTGGTGTGTTGGATGCGAGTGGAGCATCAGGGGGAGGACGTGGCATAGTGGTCTTTGACCTCATCACCAGACTCTAGCTCTATCTCTACTCAAGTCTTATCCACTAACATTGTTATATCGCCATTACCTTAGCAGAACTATTAAGTTGTAGGGCATCAGGGGAGGTGGTCTGGGACCGTGTGGTCTCTGACTCTGCCGAGGGGCCTTAGCTCTATCTCTATGGACATATTGAGGGAAGCTAGGGTGAGGCCTTGGATACATTGTTTGGCATTAGAATTGGTTAGTTGCGAGCCTCGTTTGCAAGCCCATGCCAGCAGGGGCTTACGTGTTGGTATGGGTAGGGCATCAGGGGAAGTATTGGCGGTGTGTGATCCGGATACTTTAGCTCTATCTCTATTCCATGGTGGGTGCATGTGGGATGGCAATAGTGTTTGATCCATTGGGCAGATTCACACACTTGTGTATAGAGGTGCAGGGGCCACCAAACCTTTCTATAGCACATTGCAAACTTAAAAATCAGACCAAAGATATGAATTCAATGCATGCATCTGTTTGTTGCATTGTTTTGTTTGCTCACTGAGCCATGATGTGTGCTCACCCTTTTGACGTCGAATATTTTTAGTTGATGATGGAGGTCCTACTTTTGAAGAATATATGAATGCCCCGACGTATGGACACGTTGCCGCCATGGATGTAGAAGTTGTTGAAGATGTGCATGATTCATCATGCGAGTGCAACCAGTGCATATTCAATTACTTTAGCTATATTTGATTATTGGAACATGTAATGGATTAATTACCTTTATGTCTTGAGTTTTGGAGATAATCGGATTAATTATTTATTATCATTGTTAGACACTCAGTTCATTATCTGTAAGACTTTCACTTATTTGTTTATTATCTCTGATTATTACTGGGGAATGTGTGTGTGGTTTGATATGATGGATATGACCTATACGAGATCCTGGTTGAACCGTTGGTTTATTGGTTGTTCATCACACTAATCTGGTTAGACCAGAATTGGGGTGTGACATCAGTCAATTTTAATTTTTTTTTCACTGTTGAGGATTTGTGAATCATCTATGAACTCCATCCAATGGCCATTATTTATGTTTTCATTGATGAGGGCATTGAGATGTTGACCATCATCAATGTAGTGACCATGTTTAATATGGTGATGATAAAATCACTTTGGGTTCTGCTCCTGAGGCTGGGTGTACATTAGTAGAGGTCTCATCATCAAGGGATCATTCATCTTTATGTACATGATCTCTGATATTAGCTTGTTAAGGGGATGATATGCTAGAGGAACGTACAGAGGTCTACCAGGGTAGTCAGTCTTCCCTATCGACTACTATTTATTCCCCAACCTCAGTTTCTTGCTAGTTTCGAGGCCTTCGTAGACGTCTCATATTGATCCGATATATTTTTTTCAGATGCCTCGGCAAAGGCACCCTTTTCCTTCTTTTTGGTTATGTTAACTGCATCATTGGCTGCAACATGCCTTTCTCACCGATGAAGCATATCGATGAGGCTTCTGGGAGGCTTCTTGTCCCAAATTAAGACCCTGAGAGCTACTATGGCTACTTCACATTAGAGATCCTCGATCTTAAGTGCTAGTTTGAACCAAGCAATGAACTTTCGAAGGGACTCATCCTTGTCATGTTTAATCGCCATGATGTTGGCGAATGTCTTGGTTCCTTGACTACACTAAGAGCGCATCAGGAAACTGATGCTGAGCTCCTGGAAAGTTTTTAAGAAACGCGGTGGTAAACTATTGAACCACATTCCTTCGGCATCCTGCTATAAGCATCCCATCTTTTCCACCCTTTCTACTAGCCCAAACTCTCTAAACAAGTAGATTAGGGGAGCAGAACAAAAATGTTTTTTTGGGACCAACCCCAATGTCACCCCATACCCTATATATCCTTGGGGTTAGAAACTTGCCATAAATAGACCCCCTGTATCATTACCCCGTTAGGGTTAGAAACCTACCATAAATAGACCCCTATATCATTCCCCTTAGGGTTAGAAACCTGCCATAAATAACCCACGTGTGTTACTTCCCCCTTACAAGATAAAAAATTATCATTTTATTTAGCCCATGGTGTTAATTCAAAGTCAAAATGTGGGTTAATTGGATCATGCCACTTGTCACATAAAGATCTTGTGATGTAGTGTAGACAATTTTGACTACATACATTAAGGAAAGAAAATAAGAGAAAATGGAAAGGAAATAAAGCTATAATGGAGATCCTATTAGCAAATTGAAAAGTCAAACCTAGAGCTAATAAGAGAATGATACTTGTCATTGTAGTAGTTAACTACAAGATTTACTATTTTAACTTAAGGAAAGTTGCCAAAAACTCAAAAGGAAGCACATAAAGAGGGAGATCCACATGGGGATCTATTTAAAGGCTACAAGGGGGTGGGGGAATCAGCCCTCATCCAAGAAATTGAGAGCCCCCAACCCCATTGCCGCCATTAGTGTGAGAGAGGAGAGAGAAAGTGTGAGAAAAGAGAGAAATAAGAAGAGAAAGGGAAGAAGAAGGTGCTCACCTCTAGGGACCCTCCATTAAAGCTTCAAGATGTTGCTGAAACTTCATTGAAGACTAGTTAAGTGCTTCTGTTACCTCTCTTGTAGTATGTTTGATGCATGGAAAAGTTTCTTCTTTAATGCCATGATAGGATTAAGTTTATGTTTTTGAGTGTAAGTGTTTCCTGTGCCTTTGTTTGTTTAGATATGCAAGTTTTCATATTTTTAATATGTTCTATACATTATAATAGATGTTGTGTCCAAGTGTCAACATCATCCATGGAGGTTTGCCCATGCAAACAATTCCATGAGTGATGCTTTTTTTTTGGAAAGGCCAAACCAGGAGGCCGAAATTGGGTTTAGTTGAATACATTTAAAAAATAGGTTTTTGGTCAAAAAAAATTTATGAGAAATTCTTTGATGAATCAGGAAGAAGCTTTAAAAAAACACAGATCGATTTAGAACATGAATGGTCAGTTTAAAAATCCACAAAGTTGCTGTACACAATCTCGGGTACAATACAGTTAGCATATGTTTGATTTGTTTCAGTATTTTTTGGCCATATTTTGATGTTGGTAACTCATATGAATTGTAGATCTATCAATGCCTTAAATTTTGGCACTGGTGTAGACAATGTTTAACATATATGTGATTTTATATGATTCTTTTAGTGCAGCCTAGTTGGATTTAAACATTATTTTTGACAGATTTGTTGCATGACTGTATTTTAAAATTTTCAATGTGATAGGCTTTTTGTTTGCTTATAGGGTCTCCATGAAAAATTTAGATCTTTGAGTTAGCTACATGCCCAAATAAATTGACTTGATGTTGCATATGTATGTGATTTATGGTATATTTTATGGTGCAACTCGATAGAATATGGAACAGATTATGTCAATGCATGAACACTTACGGTGCAATTTTGACCATGCTACAGTCTCTATTGGGATTCAATCCCTTGAAACAAAACTTAGGATTTTAAATCTGGTTTGTGTGGGAATGTTTGGGTCCCATTTGAATACTAGAAGTGCCCTTTGCATGCATTCTTGTACAGCTCGATGGAAACTATTGCAGCACAGTACCCTAACCTTGTGCAATGTGTTTGACATTGTTGCATCCTATGTTGGGATTCAATCCCTTCAGATGAAATTTAGGATTTTTAGTTTGCTTTCTGTGGATAAAAGCTGGGCTCAAATTGAGTTCTAGGAGCCTTAGTTATAGCTTTTTTGGCACGGTTGGACAGAATCTGGAACCAGTTTCTGATTCGTGTAATACCCTACATTTGTGGTACAATTTTGGCCATGTTAAAGTTTCTGTTTGGCTTAGGTATCTCAGAAGAATTGTAAAATTTTCAATTATCTATTTGTACATGTGTTTTGATAATTTTTTGACTTTCAGAAGCATGTTTTATCACTGTTTTATTTATAGAACGTAGCTTGCAATTCTCTGTTTTAAGTGATTTGTCAAAGTATGCCACTTTGGATGCACACATGGCACATTAGATGCACACCTGGCACATTTTTTAATACTCACATGCTATTTTAATTCCATTTTGATTGATTGATATACATGTTCTCACATGCTAAATTTAGAATGCCTATATGATTTCTTGCTATCTTTGGAATGCTCCCATGCTAGAATTGATTCCCACATGAATAGTGCTAAATTTGGAATTCCTACATGATTTTTTGTTATCTTTGGAATGCTAACATGCTAGAATTGATTCCCACATGATTTATTGCTAAATTTGAAAAGCCCAGATTGATATTGCCATATTTGAATCATATGCCATCTCTAAGACCCGTGCCCAAATTCCGTTATGATAAATTTATTTTGGGCGTGTGTCGGGTCTTCCCACGTATGAACCTATCATATCGACACATCCAAAGACGAAAGAATAACCATGAGGTAACACAAAACACTAGCCATGAACACACTAGCCATGAACCTCTCATGTCACCTAAGGATGTAGAGGAACCCTAGAGAAGTCTTTGACCAAGCCCGTACGAACCCCAAAAAGTCTGATAGCACGAACCTAAACCGGCCAACCAAAATGAGGTCTGGCACTATGCAGAGGAGGTGCTATCGGCTACCGACCACACGTGTCCAGCCACACCCCTTGTGCGTAAACCGATTTGGAAACCGATTGTGTGTGGGACCCACCGTTCAAAAATCAGTCTTTTCTTCCTCCATGACCAACTGAAATTGGATTTGATTGATTAAAAAATGGAAGGTGAGGAGAAGATCCTCCCCTTTTCCATCAATAGTTCCCCATGCTTACCATTTTGGGAAGAAAGGAGATTTATTCCCTCTATTCTCTCAATTTAACAAAAAGAAAAAAAATGGAGAGAGAGAACTCTGATGCATGACCAGAGAGAAAATAGTGGAGACAAAAAGAAGAAGAAGGAAAGAAGGAGAATGGAAGAAGGGAGAAGAAGAACTCTTCCTTGTAGTACTGCCCAGCAGGAGAGAACACAGAGAAGAAGGAGAAGGAAAGAAAGAGGCCAACCTTTGAAGTGTCGATCTGCTTGTTGGAAAGCTTGGAAGGGATACCCTCTATAAGTACTTCCCTTACTTCTAAAAACCTTATCTGTTAATGGGAATGAATGGAAAGATGCAAAGCATGGCAGAGAGAGTGTTGGATTCCAGCCATGATTTGTAAAGCTTAACGAATGGAGTGATTACATATTTAAAAAGGATTAGAATGAAACATTATTCTTGGTGGAGCCATGTGCATAGACCACTATTCACCGATCCAAATAGTGGACAATGGTATACGTGGCATAACTATAAGTTCGAATGGATCATTGAAAATTTTAAACAAAGGATCCATGGAATGTTGGAAAGCCAAAGAATAACTATTAGAGACTCTGGTATGACCTTAGGAGATCCAAGATCATGATTCAATATCGGATCCAAAAGATGGAAATCGGATCTGAAAGAACTAAAACCAGATCTGAGATCTCGATCGAATCAAAATAATATCTGTAATTGTACATAGAAGTTGAGTTTTGAATCCAAACTAGGTGTATAGACCATTAAAAAAGTAAGAAACATGTCAAAAGAAATTTGGATTCCATATGGCCACGATCTGATGTGTGGTCAATGACGAGCCGCACGGCCTGGCTATCGTGATGTGTGATCGCACACGTGTCGCACTCTATTTCCACACCAAAATTTGACCAAACTTGGCTGGGGACTCCCTGATAATTTATTAGAATTTATTGAGGGACTAGAACCCTGAAATATGTATGTCTTGATGCAAAAATTCATCACACATCATGAAAACTGGAAATAAATGATAGTTTACACCTTGAACTCATTAATCACGAATTGTTATGGCAAGATGGGACCTAAAACCAACCCTACAGAGGTTAGGTAAGTCTGAGGTGTCGACACTGCCAAATAGCCACCATTTGACTTGTGATCGACCAAGTGCCGCACGCATGGTGGTCAATGATCGTGCGAACGACTACGTGCCGTACGGGATACCAAACTCTGTTGATGACCATTTTTGGTCAGAAACTCTGTAGGACTTCTATAAGCTTGGCTGTAGGTTTAAATGTCCAAAATCAGATGCTCATAGGTGTTATGTAGCATGTTCCAACCAATTAGACCATAATGTAACTTTCTGTTTATTATTTCAATTGACAAGTGACCCTAGGCATCATATAACGAACCTTAGGGATGAGGAACTAGACCCTGTATGATGATAGAAACCCCTAGATTCATAATAGGAATTCCTTGCTAGTATTAAAACTTTTTGAAGTTAATCCTTCCTAGCAAGTATGTCGTCTTATGGAGGATTGATGCTGATAGCACTTGACTCCTATGGACAGCAGGCTTCCTACAGGTGTAGATATACCCAAGCGTTATGAACAATAATAGGTGAAGTTAGTAGTGCACCCTAGATGCTATAGCATGATAAGCAAATAGTAAAGGGAAGGCTTAGAACATCAAATGAGCTGCTAAGCTATAAGTACTAGAATAATGAACTCAAAGAGAAGTCTAACTAATTCTATTGAATAAAGCATTAATAAATATTATTGTTTATGATTTTGAATCCTTAGCTATGAGAACTTTGGTAGACTACTACTCAAATGGCTTGCTGAGGACTCACCCTCTAGTTTACGATAAGGGAACTAAACCTTTGTTTGGTAGATTAGTTCTTTTGAATTATGTTGAGTGATGTTATGAGATTGATAACAAGCTTTTGTGTATGATAACATTCCATCTAATAAATTGTATTGTTTACTCATGCATATGCATTCTCTTGTGTGCGATCAGTGAAACCCATAGTGATTTGGAAGCGGGGTGGAATGGGACACCTCGTGACCTCTCCATGAATGGTAGAGCTGATCTTGTTTATTTATGATGTCTGGTAAAGTCAGTAAAGAGGAAGGTGAGTGGAATGGGATGCTTGCACCACTTTTTACTGGCGTTGCTTTGAATTGACCATACGTAACCTAGCCAAGAAACGATGTTCTAAGTGGGGACTGGATAGGGTCTGAAGCTTGGGGAAGTTACAGTCCAGTATTATGGCTAATTAGGTGGACATGGTTAGTTGAACATGATTATCTCGATAGCTATACCCCTAGCCATTAGGGGATTATATAATGGCATGGGTGCAATAAAAAAGTGGTATGAACATAGCTATGATGCTCCCCATACCCGACGTAGTGTAGATGGGAGGCCGAGCCGACTAATGGGGTTATTATCTCCTCAAGTGCCATGGGGTGGACTTGGGATGAGTTGTGGGCTAGCGGCCAATGTAATACGGACTTGTGCCTCATTGATGTTCCCATACTTGGGGGTGGTACTGTATACCGAGTGAGGTGGTATCATTTGATGGGGATGACCCGTGCAGGCTGGAGACTCCATGTATGGGTTGTCCTGAGTTGGCACCTACAGCTATATGCCTGACTGTAGTTGATACTTGCATGCATATTATATGTTGCACGTTTGGTTTGCTTACTAAGCTCAGTGGTTAAGCTTACCCTGTGTGCACAAACTCTTTTAGATATTGCAGGTACTTAGCTTGACCCATCGAGTTGTAGATCGTCTGATGTGAAGGCTGAAGACTCTAAGCCCAAGGAGGACGTTGTCTGATTCTTAAAGCGTTTCATAGAGCTGAGCATGGGCTTACGCTATGCCTATGTTTTCTTTTCTTTTAGTTGTGACTATCTTATTTATTTTGGGTTTACATAACAGATAAACTACGAACAACACTATTGGTTGGGAATTCTTTTAGTTTGAATTATTTTAAATTAGATTAATTATTTTGGGAATACTTGAACAATGAATTGCAGTTGTGAAAACTTTAGACGTTTAATATAATAACTTATTTAATAAGTTGTCAACATTAATTTAATGGTTTAAATTGTAAGTCTTCCGTTATTTATTTTCTTTTAGTTTAGAAAAATTTATGGTTTTAAAAAAAATGGTAAATTTACTCTGATAATCATTAAGATTTGGTTTGACTTGTGGAATATTGTGATTGTGCAATCTTAGAAGGAGATTTCTTATACCCGGATAGGATGGAGAGATCCCGTTGCATTCCATAGTATCAATACATAGGGAATGGGGTGTGACAGAAGGTGGCATCATAGCACAGTCACGCTAGACCACTGTCAAACCAATATAACCACTATCAATCCAATATACTCTGATATTAGAACTAGATATCAAAGCATATCACGATATGCCATGATCAATCCGTATAATATGAAACATAAATGCTAACATTAGGTGAAGCAAAATAATACACCATTCAAGAATAAGAAGTAGATAGAGACCAATGCACAACTACAAAACCCCAGAGCATAATGTATAAACCAAATGAGATAATTTGTAATAAGTGAAACCAGAACTAAGCAAGAAGGGTAAATAGTTTTAGGCTGTAATTTCTACTCTTACACATTATGATGAAAATAACCATAGGCTTATATACGAGTTTGATAACCATCATGAAAATCAAACTTATTCCATCGAATAAGCCAAATTGACCAAGCTGAGAAACAGATAAAGGATGCTACCACTGACTCCTTCCACATATTTGACTCCAGCTATGGATCTAACTTTATACTTGTGAAACCTCTTGTGCAACTATCGTCTCACCATCTCATACTGTCAGTGGCAGAAGTAAAGACAAGACATGCCAGAATAAATAGTGCTGTAAAAGGACATTTTTTGGATATTCCTGATGTCGTGCAATGTCTCATTCTCAGTCGCTATCACACGTCAATCCACACCTGAGATGCCTTATAGCATGCACTACTCGATAGATGAAAATGTTATCTGTGCTTTCTAATGGTACTCATGTAACTCAAACACAAGAGCATAAGCATCTACCAACACATCTTGCAGCTCCGCAGCATCAAGAATCACAGTCTGAGTAACCATCACAAATCCCTCGCCGTTGTGGTGTGTCTTCTTATTAATGATGCCATATCTTCTAATCTTTGAGCATGAGAAAAATCTGTAGGGATGTAAGTTGGATCACTACTATCCTCTATTGAAGCCGACTCAAGCCTAGATGAAGATAGAATCACCCTACACTGAAAGTACCTTATCGATCGTTGCAAGGATCGCGAACTTGGATGAAGAATCTCCTCTAATTCGTCATCGTTGAGCATAATATCATGAAGGCCAAGCCTGTACAATGAATTCCAACCAAAATCAGAATGGACAGACCGCTCCACATAATTATCTCGAAGAAGGTCTATCCCTAGCTGAATGAATAAGTAAGTAAGCAACCTCCCATAAGGAAGACTGCCTGACCGAAAATAAAGCATCATAGTAAATGGTGTTCTCAGAGTCAAATATGATAGACAGAATTATTGTCATACCGTGACACAATAAGCGATAAACTTATAGAAATGCACAATAGCATCTCAATGATCGCTTCGAGGAGAAAAGTTGTGCTGAATAATGCAACTATATACTCTGGGAACTAGTCGATAGTTACCTTTTCTTAATTTGAGACCCAACAACATCTACTCCCGTATCAGTACAAGCTCCCACTCAGCTACAACTAGAATCTTTGGCTCCACATAGACTAGTTCACCTTGTGTCGAGATATCTAAGAAATGGGTAAGACTATGAATGTCCGAAGTAATTTCTTACCCCAGTATCCAATTGGAAATGCATAAGGACGAATCATCTGCACAGTTTACTTTACCTTGTTCTACCTGAAGATTAAAATAGAACTACCTAATGAAGTTAAAACGTGTAGGTATCTAGTAATGAAGAACCAGTAACCAACCCATATCTGAGAATGCTTGACAAACCGCAAACCTCTCTATTCATCACATTTTACATGCTGACTTGATTTAATCGATCTACTTTTAAAACATGCCAAATTCTAGCTACCTCTATTGACCAAAATTATCATCGATCATACATTGAAGACAGAGACAATGCAAATCATGTTGCCGCTACAACGGATGACTCTTTTCTACGATAAACCGAAATGTTTGGAGAAGCCATTTGCAACTGGGCCATTTTTTTATGGAATGAAATCTGTCAAGGAAGGAAGTTGTGTTAGAATACAAGAATAGATAAGTGCACCCATATACGATAATGGTGAAAGAGATCTTAAGTGGTGTCTATTATATGTTAAAGGATGGAAGTAGAAAGAAACCATTGTTTGAGGAGTTAATATCTTTTGATTTGATGTTTGAATTATTTATGCAGAAGTTTTGATGACAAACATATCAATGTAAGAAGAGAAGCAAACAATGGGTAGAATTGATTTTAAGTTTTGAGGAAATGTGATAAATGTGATTTTTTGCTTTGATGACTAACTTGAGTCAATAAAGATGAATGCAAAGGCAAAGGTAAGTATGATACAGACTACTTCAAGTGATTTTAGAATGAAACCCCATCATTTAGAACCATTACAAAGGATATTACCCCAAGATTCAAAACTAAATATGTTTAGAGTAGAAAATGAGTAAATTGATACGAAAGTTACCTTGGGTAAAGTGATTGGATGATATATAATGAAGTGCTAGCCTTAAATAACCTAAGAAACCTCAAAGAGAGGGTATTAAGATAGATATATGCATTTTCCTAGCTATACATCCTATTTTTTTTATGTTGTTACTCTGGTTAGATGTTTGTTCTCTTGTACATCTGCAATGTCCCTATTGATTCGTTATTGCTGACCTTGAATATACCTATTCCATTCCATGATGTTATCTTTGAAACATTCTGTTGGGGAAATCTGCCACGCCACCAATAAAACCGCGACACGTAGAACTCAATCAGCAAGCCACATGGACGTTCCCGATTGGATATAAGAGAACATCTTCATGAATTCGAACACATGAGTAAAGGACAAAAGCGGCATTTAAGGAAAAACCACTATTCACTATAAATAAACCAAATCCCGAGAATTCAGGTACAAGAACATTAATTACTCATTCTTGGGATTCTCACTCTGACACTTGGGATTGAGAATCTCTCACTTACCCCATTTAAATATTGTAGTGAGCTCGAATACCGAGTCCATTGACTGTTCATGAGCCCTAACTTTGGCATCGAAGTGGACCCGGGGCCGTTGGCCCGCCTCGCCACTTTGTCTTTGCTTATCTTGCAGGTCTAGTCAGCGTGGTGGGCCTCAGAGATGGATTGGGGCCGAAACAGTTTGGCGCCCACCGTGGGGCGTTGAGAGATTTGACGTCAAAAGATAAAGGCCAGAGAAAAATCCTGAGGTATGAGCCCGAGGAGAACAAGAAGTCATATGGTCAATATCGACCCCCCTCTAATTGAACAGCGATCGAACCCCGAAGATGGAGATAGGTCGAAACCCAGACCGCAGAGGGATAGAGGGAAGCGAGCGGCCAATCAAGTGCCCTCACATAAGGCGTTCCTCACCTATGAACAGTTTGAGACCGTGGCTCAGCAGCTCGAGGTGTTAACTAGATTTGTACAAGGGCTGCAGCCCCCAGTCGCTGAGGCTACTTCCCATCCACCAGAAGGATTCATTCCCCCAATTGACCCGCATAAAGAGGCTGATCCCCCTAGGGATCCACCTCGGGACTGTCCTGGGCAAAACAGAGGTTGACCCATCAGAAATGGGACCAGTTCGCACCCGGGTCCGGAAATAAGTGGAACGAGATCAACCTCACAGCATGGGAGGATACCTGTTCGAGAGAGGTTAGGCCCACAGCCGAGAGCAGCACTTGGAGGAGGCGAAGATGCCTTGGAAGAACTTTTGGCCCCACGACACGTGCCACTACCAGAGGTCATCATGGGAGCAGACAAACAGAGTGCGCCCATGTATCCGGAGGTAGCCACAAAGATAGCGGACCAGTTAGCAATCTTGCATCGAAAGGTCGAGACAATGGAAAAGGCAGTTTTAACCCCAGATGAAGACAGAGATTACTCTACGGACAACCCTCTGACCGATACTATTATGAGCGTCCCCTTGCCAAAGCGGTTCAGCATGCTGCCCATGGATTCTTACAACGGATCCACCGATCCGGTCGACCATTTGAACAATTTTGTAGGGGCGATGGTCCTCCACGCAAACCCGGATGCGATCATGTGTAGAGCCTTTCCCCTTACTCTAAAAGGTGCAGCACGGATGTGGTTTAACAACCTGCCTCCGAGATCTATTGACTCTTTCAAAACCATGGGAAAGCTGTTCAGAATGCATTTTCAATGAAGCAGGGTGCAGCGGAAGACAAGCGCGCATCTCATGAACATGAGGCAAAGGTCTGATGAGACCCTGCGGGCTTTCTTGGCCAGATTCAACTTGGAGGTGCTCTAGGTAAAAGATATAGAAGAGTCCGTTCACTTTGCTACTTTGATAGTAGCTGTCACTGATCCAAAGCTCAGATTCTCCATCCCCAAGAAGGAGCCGACCGACCTGCAAGAGCTCTTGGCTCGATGTGAGAAGTTCGCCACAGCTAATGAGATCTACGAAGCCAACAAGGGCCTAGTCGACGTCCCAAACAACCGAGCAGACAAAAGACAAGACCTCACACGACTAGGGGAACACAAGAGGTCGAGAAGAGAGGAAGCTAGAGCTTGAGGCATAATCCAGAAGAAGTTCAATGATTACACCCCGCTCAATAGGCCCCTTAGAGACGTCTACACGCTCATTGCTAATAACGGATATCTCCAAAGGCCCAAGAAGATTTTAACTGAAGCACGGCAAAGAAATCCAAACAAGTATTGCCAATACCATCGTGACATTGGTCATACCATCGATGAGTGTTGGAACTTGCAGGAAAAGATCGAAGACCTCATTAGAAGGGGTATTATAAGCAGTATGTGGATCACAATGCCCCAAGGGTACCAGCAACACCAGGGGAGGACCGGAGAAGACAACCCCTCCCACCCCGGGAGAGAACTCCCAAAAGGGAGCCAAGAAGGATGGAAGGAAGAGAACCCAGGAAGGTAGACAGAAGAGAAGATCGAAGAGATCCTCCAAGAAAGGAAAGAAGAAGAGACAGGGCAGTCGAGCCCCAGTATCCAGACAGGCGTCCTGAGTAGCAGCCTCGTCAATAGGGAGAGAGGCGAGAAAGAGGACAGACCCCGGTAAATAGGGACATCGGAGTCATCCGTTGTCAGTTTGCCCATACCCTTAGCCCAACCCCTCAACAAGTGCATGAACAGGGAAGGGTATTGAATTCTTTGGAAAAAAGGGGGAGGACTCGACTCAGGGTCAACCCTAGGCTACCACGGCGACTCCGGGACTAGACTAGTCCACCGCCACCTTTGTTTGTCCTTGATCCACCTCCAATAGTAGACTTAACCTGTGATCATGTGGGTACCATCAGAACTGCGAGGCTGAGGTACGACCCACTAAGCGGGAATGATGCATCAAGAATACCAAAGATCGGGTCGGTACAAGAAGAGGACACAGCAATCGACCGACCCTCCTCGGTCAAGGCGGCCACCTCGGCCATGGTCGACAATTTAATGTATGACCCCACTAGGCAAGGGAGGAAGGCAATGACTATCACTGGAGGACCCGCAGCTGGCAATACATCCGCTAAGGCTAGAAAGGCCTATGCGTGGAGTGTCAAATCTATAGAGTGGCCCGGTAAGAGGGCTCGCACAGGAAACTTCCTAACATTCAGCGACGAGGATCTGTGCGGTCTAGAACTACCTCATGAAGACGCTATTGTTATGACCCTGAGGATAGAAGACAGCGATGTCCATAAAATAATGGTCCATACGGGCAGTTCCGCTGACATCATATATTGGCAATCCTTCAAGCGCATGAAAATCCCCCCCGAGCGTCTATTGCATGTGAATTACCCCTTGGTCAGTTTTTCGGGTTATCTCGTTACAGTAAAGGGATCCATCCGGTTGCTCGTCAGGGCCGGCAGTTACCCTAGAGAATCTAGGGTCATGATGAACTTCTTAGTAGTCGATGTCCCGTCTTCTTATAATGCTTTGCTGGGGAGACCTGGTATGATTGCGCTCAGGTCGGTCCCTTTGCCATACCATTTGGTAATCAAATTTCCCACACCAAAAGGAGCCGGGGAATGTCGGGCAGACCAGCTCGTCTCACGAAAGTGTTACTCCGCCGAGCTCACAGATTATAAAAAGCCAGCCCAAGCATTGTAGGTTCACGTTGAAGATTTGCGGGAAGATCCCAAGCAACAAAGACGGACCCCTGCCGAAGAACTAATCCAAGTCCCTCTGGGGGAGGAAAATCCAGAAAGAATGATCCAGATTGGGTCGTCGCTTACGGAACCGCGGAGAACAGAGTTGATAAATTTATTAAGGGCGAATGCAGACATTTTTTCTTGGTCCGCAGTCGATATGCCAGGAATACCACGAGACATTGCACAACATTGCTTGAATATTGATCCTCGGCACTGGCCGGTACGCCAGAAGAAGCGGATGTTTGCTGCGTCTCAGCAATGTCTCATCGATGATGAAGTCGAGAAATTATTGCAGGCCGGACATATCAGATAAATCCACTACCCGGAATGGCTTGCAAACGTCGTCATGGTTCCCAAGATGGGAGACAAATGGCGAACTTGCATTGATTTCACCGATTTGAACAAAGCGTGCCCGATGGATAGTTTCCCCCTCCCTTGGATCGATCAGCTAATCGATGCTGCCGCTAGACATGCGCAGTTAAGTTTCATGGACGCCTACTCTGGTTACAATCAGATCCAAATGCACCTGGCCGACTCAGACAAAACTGCCTTCATCACCAATTTAGGCCTCTTTTGCTACGATGTCATGCCATTTGGCCTTAAGAATGCTGGGGCCACGTATCAACGGCTGGTGAACAAGATCTTCGAAAGGTAAATTGGAAGGAATGTAGAAGTGTACGTAGACGACATGCTTGTGAAGAACCTGGTGGGGAGGATCATGTTAAAAACTAGGAGGAAGCATTTGGAGTGCTACGATAGCACATAATGCGCCTCAACCCTACCAAATGTGCATTCGGAGTCATTTCTGGAAAGTTCCTCGGATTTATGGTATCCATCCGCGGTATTGAGGCCAACCCCTCAAAGATTACAGCCATTCTCGATATGCCAGCGCCGACCAGAGTGAAGCAAGTACAAGAGCTTACCGGATGAGTGGCCGCACTAAGCCGATTCATGTCTCGTTCCGCAGACAAGTGTCTCCCCTTTTTCCAGACTCTCAAGGGCAACAAGACCTTCGAATGGACCGACGAATGCCAACAGGCGTTCGAGGCACTAAAGGCTTACTTATCATCTCCTCCTCTCTTAGTTAAGCCCGAGGTAGGGGACATACTGGAACTATACTTGGCAGTATCCTCAAAGGCGGTAAGTGCCGTGCTTATTAAGAAGGTGGATGGTGCACAATGTCCAATTTACTATGTCAGTAAGATTCTACTGGAAGCTGAAACTCAATACAAGTTCATCAAGAAGGTTGCTCTCGCATTGGTAATGTCAGCAAGAAAGCTTTGGCCATACTTCCAAGCGCACTCCATTACCGTCCTAACTGATCAGCCTCTAAAGAAAATTTTATCGAGGCCAGACGTTTCTGGCCGGGTGATCAATTGGGCTGTCCAATTAGGTGACTTCGATATCAGATACAAGCCTCGCATGGCCATTAAGGCTCAAACCTTGGCCGATTTTCTCATTGAATCATCTCTTCCCGGAGAAGCAAAGGAAGAAGTGGACAGCCAAGGCAAAGAAAGCACTTTGGAACCTTGGACCTTATTTGTTGATGGAGCCTCGAACAAGACCCAGTGCGGTGCTGGTTTCATACTCACTAGCCTCGAGGGCTTTCAGATTCGATAAGCCCTATGGTTCAAGTTTCAGGCTTCGAACAATGCAGCCGAGTACAAAGCCTTTCTCACCGAACTACGCCTGACCAAGGCAGTAATGGCTAGGAGGATTGAGGCATCCAGCGACTCTCAACTGGTGGTGCGATAGGTAAATGGGGAGTACGAGGCAAAGAAAGTCAGCATGGCCACATACTTGCAGAAGGTACAAGAGGCAGCCTCAATTTTTGATAGTTTCACCCTACGCCACATACTTAGGGATCAGAACTCGCAGGCAGATGCCCTTTCCAAGCTGGCCACCTCGGATTTATCAGATCTTGATCACTCGGTGTATACCGAAACCTTATCACACTCGACAGTGGTTCCCAATTCCAAAATGATACTGCCAGCCACAGTAGAACCATTGTGGATTGATCCAATTTATTCATTTCTCCGAGACGGCATCCTCCAGGGGGAAAGAAAGGAGGCTCGGCAGATACAATCCAAAGCCACCCATTACATAGTGGAGGCAGACACATTGTACAAAAAAGGCTTTACGTTCCCCGTCCTGCAGTGTTTGCGCCCATCTGAAGTAGCTTTGGCAATCAAGGAGGTACACGAAGGCATTTGCGGAGCCCATCAAGGGGGGAGAGTACTTGCTCATAAAATCTTATGACAGGGCTACTACTGGCCAAAAATGAGAAAGGAATGCATAGACTACATCAAAAGATGTGGAAAATGTCAGATGTATGCCCCAGTCCCCCATCTCCCAGCAGCCCCCCTGAGGTCAATTGAAGCAGCCCCAATTCCTTTTGCCACCTAGGGAATGGACATCATGGGTCCATTTCCCCCTGCTCGCTATCAGAGAAAATTCATCATAGTCGCAATGGACTATTTTACCAAGTGGGCTGAGGCAGAGGCGGTATCCAACATCCCAGAGAGCATAGTCCGTGAATTTTTTTAAAAATCTGTTGTCTATCGCTATGGTGTTTTGCGGATTCTCATCACCGACATGGCAAGTAGTTTGACAACAAGGCCTTCTTCACGTTCTGTGAAGAACACCAGATTGACCATCGTCGTGGGGCGGTGAAGCACCCCCAAACCAGCGGACAAACAGAGTCCACCAACAAGATTTTGCTTAAAGGAATCGAGTCTCGATTGGAGGGCATGAAGGGTCGGTGGTTAGATGAACTGCCACACATTTTGTGGGCAGATCGTACAACCCCCAAGACAGCCACAGGAGAATCCCCGTTCATGTTGGCCTTCGGCACGGAGGTAGTTGTCCCCTTGGAGGTACAGATCCCCTCACACAGGATCACCAATTATGACCCTACCTCCAACGAAGAAGGGTTACGGACAAATTTGGACCTCTTACAGGAGACCAGAGATCAGGCCCAAGTCCGTATAGCGGCTCACCAGCAACAAATTGCCAAGCATTACAACAAGAGGGTCCATGAACGATCATTCAAGGTCGGAGACCTTGTTCTTCGAAGCACCATCGCCTCCGACCCAACCAGTCAAGGGAAGATAGCACCAAACTGGGAAGGACCATATCAAGTCACTCAGGGACTTCGAAGCGGCGCTTATCATCTTGTTGACATGGACGACAAGGCAATACCTTGAGCCTAGAATGCAGAACATCTCCGTCCATTTTACCAATAGTTTTTTTCCATGATGTACCCTGGCCCTGACGGCCATCATTTCAAAACAAGGGAAATGTCATCTGGGTTCCAATATTATTTCAATACTGACATCACAATGCAAGAAATGAAGAAAGGTAGACAAAGCTCCAACCTGTAACCCATACGGCCAAAAGTGTTCATTAAATTTATGGACACATTTGGCCGAGGAGGGTAGACATCGCTCCAACCTAGATTGTGACCCATACGTCCAAAAGAGTTCATTAAATTTATGGACACATTTATGGACAGATTTGGCCGAGGAGGGTAGACATCACTCCAACCTAGATTGTGACCCATATGGCCAAAAGAGTTCATTAAATTTATGGACGTATTTGGCCGAGGAGGGTAGACAAAGCCTGTGACCCATACGGCCAAAAGAGTTCATTAAATTTATGGACACATTTGGCTGAGGAGGGTATAATGGACCTCCAACCTTATGTGTGGCCCACACATCGCCAAATCCAGTCAAACAAGACATTTTGAGCGTTGCACAATTCAGTTCCAAGGAAAGCAAGGACAAGACAATTTGAAGTCAAGTAAAAACCAACTACATCAGTACTCAACGGATAACAAAACAATAGTTCCAATTTTATAAATAAGGGCTCTCCTTATAGAAACAAGACCGAGGCACCCCAACAGTACTACCTAGCCAAGGAATACTAATTACATAGCAAAATCCCTAGCTACTATCTCCGTGGTGAACTATCCCACCACTGCCGGATCCACCAACATTCTGAGGAGGAAAGCCACCTGGGGTAAGCAGAAGGCCGGTGACAGGAGAAATGCCGACCCGTGGCGTTGACGGTGGCTCATCTTCAACATCAGGAGAAGGAGGGGGCTCCTCCCCCTTGAATACCTCTAGGAGCTGCCGAAAAATCTCTGGATCGTATTCTTCCACTACCTTTGTCGAAACTTTGACAAGCCTCAGACATTCGGCCTCGGTATAGTCCACCCCAGGCACCCGTTCATTCACATAGTCCTTCAAGGCCTCGGCCCCTTGGGTGAAGCTATGGAGAGAATTTCTTCCCACCAACTCCTTGAATGCCTCCGACTTCTGATATAATTGGACGGCCGTGGAAGCAATGGATCGAACTTTAAAGAATGCCTCCTTGAACTTCATCGCTCGATTTTTGGAAACTTCGGCGATAGACCTCAACTTGGCAATCCGCTCCTTGTTCGACTTCTCCACCTCCTGGTGGCTGAGTCTCTCCTCTCGCAGTTCCTCCACCTCGGCTCGGAGTTGAGCGTTCTCGGCAGTCACAGATGTGACCTCCTGTTCTTTGGAATGAAGCTGCGTCCTGGCATCTTGCCTTTGCTCCTCGGCAAGATGCAACTTGCGATCCGTCTCGCTCAAGTCCTTCGCCGTTTTCTTGACGTGCTGCTTCAAAATCTCCATGTACACCCCAAGCTGCAACAAGAAAAAAAAAAGAAGGAATATTAAACAAGGCAACATATAGAGAAAAGAGAAATCTTTATTCTCGAGAAACCTCTCAAACTCTCCACTGACAGGCTTATCTCATCTGTTAGCCTAACTGGCTCTCCACCTGACAGGCTTATCTCCTCTGTCAGGTCAGCTCTTACCTTGGTTTTTACACACAGAGACAATTTATAAGGAAACTTATAAACCCTAATCCCCATATAATTACTAGTTTTACCTCATACTTGTAATAGTCCAAATCCTAATACAAGTACAAACCCAATAATCATGTGGACCCACAGAATACAAGACACCAAACCCAACATATCTCCACCTGGCTTGGATTCTGTAAACCACTTTGAAGAAAACCCATTCAGGTTGATTTTGTAAACTCGTCTCTACCAAACCGCTACAACCAAACTGGCATAACCCACATCATGTCTGGGTGTCCCACACAGCTCAATGCCATACAATGTGAAGTGAACCCATCTCTCCCACTACTACAGCATCATCGAAAAGATCACCGTCACTTACAGTCCTCCTGCAACTCTAGTTGCACCTGGAATCCTAGCCTCTTACCTCTACACCTCTAGTGTAGACATAGAGATCCGACTCCATATTCCAACCCGCCAGTCCTCCTTTACCCCACAGTACAGCATCCACTAGCCATGATGCGCACCATGCTGAGATTCAATCTTGCCGTCAGATCTGACACCCGACCCGATCAAATCTACGAACAACTGCCATCACCCCATCAGTCCGATCAGTGTCCCTTAATCGTCGTTGACCATCTGCTCGACTACCACTAAGACCCAAGTGCAATACCACTTGGTGTAATTGCTCCACCACCATTCAAGGCCTACCAGATTCCCTTGCAAATCTGCTGCCATACCGAGCTAACCATATTGGGTAATCCCCGCAAGTCTGCATTACTGAATCTACCTCAATCATTCTTAGAAATAGCAACTTTGGATACTCCTTCGATAATGGAAGTCTCAAAAATTTTCCCCGATCTACCTGCTCTCACTCTCTCTTTCTCTCTCTCTCTCTCTCTCTCTCTCTCTCTCTCTATTTATAAATTATAACCATAAATAAAAAAAACAACCTTTTTTTCTCCCAAAGGTAACATGGAAACCAAAAAAAAGTTAAAAACAAACACACCAAAAGTGTACTGATAACACTTTTGTTATACTTTTTTTTTTATCTTAAAGTGTAATCATTACACTTTCTCTTCTCCTTTTTTTTCTTTAATCTAATAGAACCCAATTTCCATTGTTGATATGTAGTTCCTCCTAGAAAGAACCATCGCCACCCTACAAAACCATTATCTATATCCCTGAAATAAATAGAAGCTCTGCCAGGATCATGCTTGAACCTCCAACCGTCAATCCTGTCGACATTCCCAGTGCCGCAAATATCGAAGGCTCCCTGATCATCAAACTAGCATCCTTCCTTGTGCCATTGCTAGTTGGGTCTAAGATTAGCAGCCGCCACAAGCACCACCTCGCATCAGTCTCTCCGTTGCCCCCATAATTTGATCGCACAGACCCCACATAAGATATCACATGTAGAAGAAATACTTTTCAAGTTCTGTCAATAAATCCACCGTCGGCTTCCGTAGCTCGATCACTACTATCGTTTATGCAAATCCAAGCATCTGCCTGTCGTCCTCCCTGTGCAGAGCCAGAGATACCGTGGACTAACACCATCGCCTAAGAAGGAGTCGTTACCTCCATCTCAAAAGAAACCCTGGGATTTATAAATCACACATGAGATATCAGACTAGACCGCTTAAACGAACCTCCCTTTGATCTAATCCAACCAGCTGCAAACACCACCAACGACCTCGCAATGGATTCTCCATCGTCCCCCTTTTTTCTCTCGGTCACCCCTATCCTGGCATCGTGACTGCTAATAGATCCCCGAGCCACAAGGTTTTGGCATTCTGCAGAGAACCTAATAAAAGATTCATCTTTAATACCCGATCTAGACCACGATCCGGAACACAGCCAAAACCCCTATCACCATCGGTCAGTGATAACTCACCTACCATAAAGGTCTCCATCTGACTCGCCGGCACCACCTCATGCTTGGTCAGGCCAGACCTCCACTCAGTTAGATCAAAAACCCTATGCATCATCCCTACGAAAACAGAAAACCTAAACATGGTTTTCTCCTTTTTTTTTTCTTCTTCTTCTTCAAACTGCGTATCTCCCTCATCTTCAGAAACCCTAGCTTTGACACCACTTGTTAGGATTGGGAGCACACAAACAAGCAGATTTAACATGGTTCGGCACCCCATCATGGGATGCCTATGTCCACAAGAGAAAAGAGAAATATTTATTCCCAAGAAACCTCTCAAACTCTCCACTGACAGGCTTATCTCATCTGTCAGCCTCATCGACTCTCCACTTGACAGGCTTATCTCCTTTGTCAAGTCAGCCCTTACCTAGGTTATCCCACACAGAGACAATTTATAAGGAAACCTAGAAACCCTAATCCCTACATAATTACTAGTTTATCCCATACATGTAATAGTCTCAAACCCTAATACAAGTACAAACCCAATAATCATGTGGACCCCATAGAATACAAGACACCAAACCCAATAGTACCATGGTAAGTCATGATTTCTAAGAGCTTTAACTATAGCTTTTGAATCACATTCCACATAAATATGAGTGAATCCAAGCTTAGTAGCTTCATAAATACCTTGCAATACACCTTTTATCTCTGCTACATAGTTTGTTGCTTTACCAACAAAGTGTGCATAAGCAATCAATAATCTTCCAATGTCATTTCGAATCAGCCCACATACACCAGCCATACCTGGGTTTCCAAGACTACATCAATCAGTGTTTACTTTACACCATTCCTTTATAGGTAATCTCCAAAAAAGCTCAATTATTTGAATAATCGGACTAGGAACTGAAGCAAGAGCTAATACCCTTACCACCTGGAG
This sequence comes from Protea cynaroides, assembly GCA_028583415.1. Taxonomy (NCBI): domain Eukaryota; kingdom Viridiplantae; phylum Streptophyta; class Magnoliopsida; order Proteales; family Proteaceae; genus Protea; species Protea cynaroides. The sequence continues at coordinate 72,927,260 of CM053273.1, forward strand.
ATCCTCTATAGATTTCACAACACAAGGTAATCTAATCGAGAGGTCTTTATATCATCTTTTAAACATCTCATATACTAATGCCGATGTTGGCCTTAAATCCCTATGTAAAGAGTTATTTCTTGCTGCCCATATGCAAGAAAATATCACAATTAAACTTTCTTTCTAGATTGAACGGACGGGAGCAACTGCAGCCTTTCTAATCCACCAGTGCCATAACGACATAGCAAAATCAAATATCAAAATGTACGTACCATAGATCAGCCCCACCATTTGTCACACCCAAATTCTGGACTAACCAATGGTGTGATGAACCATAAGAATCAACGGTTCAAACCAGGATCTCGTATAGGCTATGCCAACCATGTTAAACCAAAATACATTCCACATTAATCAGAGTTAATAAAGTAAATAACGGAAGTCTTATTAAAAATGAACTGAGGTCTAACATGATAAATAATTAAATAATCCAGTTATCTCCAAGTAACCAAAATATAAATATATGAAACTATTACAAATATCAAATACGAAAGTTAAACACTAAGCGTAATCATTGTTGAAACACTCGCTTGACAAGTCATATTCATCATCCACAGCTTACACATCCATAACCGCCATGTGTCTATACATTGGCGCATTCGTGCAGTTTTCAATGATATTACCTACATCATTAGAAACTAAAAGAAAATGGTACCGTGGGGTGAGCTCACAACCTAGCTCAGTGAGAAAACAAAACAATACAATAAACATATGCATGCATTCAATTCATATCTTTGGTCTCATTTTTAAGTTTGCAATGTGCTATAGAAAGGATTGGCGACCACCACACCTCTATACACGAGTGTGTAAATCCGTTCAATGGATCAGACACCATTGCCGTCCCACATACACCCACAATGAAAAATAGATAGAGCTAAAGTATCCGGATCAAACACCTCCAACACTTTCCCTGATGCCCAACCCATGCCAACACGTAAGCCCCTATTGGCGAAGGCTTGCAAACTGGACTCACAATTAACCAATCCTAATGCCATCCAGTGTATCCAACGCCTCACCCCCAACAACCCTCAATACGGCCATAGAGAAAGAGCTAAGGCCCCCCGACAGAGTCAAAGACCACAAGGTCCGAGACCTCCTACCCTGATGCCCTACGACGTAATAGTTCTGCTAAGGTAATGGCGATACGATGATGTCAGTGGGTAAGACTTGAGTAGAGATAGAGCTAGAGTCTGGTGACCAGGTGTAAGACCCGCACTCCATGAACCCGATCTAAACCTTGAATTCATGTCGTAATAGGTCTTTCAATCATCACCGGGCCAGACATGACGAGCAGATGACAAACAGGTACGAAATAGACCATTTAAGTATGAATTTTATTCATACCGGTCGATGGTACCGGTCTTGGTACCAGTCGACCGGTATAGCTTGTGCGGCAGACTACTAAGATCCAGAACTGGATCTCTACGGGTCCCACTTTCCAAATTCTGAACCCTAAGACTTTCCTAATGCTAGGAGGCTTCCTAAACCTAAACCTAGCTTATATAAACCCCTCTAAACCTCCTAAAACCTCTTCCATGATCCTCACAAACCCTAGAAAGGAGAAAGAGGCTGAAGAAGGAGAAGAAGCTAGGAAGGAGAGGGAAGAGCCGTCATTGCCGTTCGACGAAGTACAAGTTACCATAAGTCAACAGTAAGTTCTCAAACCTTCCTCTACCATAAGTAATCTAGAATGATTAATTGTAGTTGGATCAATACCATGCAAAGCGAGGTATTGATCTAAACCCTATTTTGTCGACAAACCCTATATTCGAGTTCTAGGTTGAGACCATCAAAACTAGGACTTGAATGGAGTTGGAAACAACTCTAACTCAGTGCTCAGACCTAGAATGAGTAGGAAAAACCCTAGGATCAATAGGGGATGATCGACGGTAGTCGAGAAACCGGATGTATGGTCTTCCAGAGACATACCGGTCGCACCATATGCGATCGGTACTATGACCGGTACCTCTCGGGGACTGGTTTGTGGGGGTCGATCGACCATACCGGTCGTATGTTTCCCCATAGTGCTGCGACCGGTACTGTGATCGGTCAGCTCTGTGAGATGTGTTTTTGCCATTGTTGGTTTTTCGACCAACGTAAACCTATTCTAACTAAACCCTAATATCGTATAGGACCTTGTGATAGCACATTTGGACCTTGCGACGCGGAGCAAGCTATCAAACAAGCGTCAGGTAAGGGAATCTGACCTAAACCCTAATAATTAATAATAGTAAAACGTTGTTACTAATTATAATTCTGTGGATTGATGTTTGTGCATTCTCATATGTCATCCTTTACTTTCAGTTATTATTGTTGTTCATGCATACTTGCTATGCTAGGTTGTGACTGTTAGGCATGTGATTGTTTTCATTGGTGTGTGAAATGGGAAGGGCCTGGGGTCTAGGATCATTCTTCACACTAGCACCTTTTCGTATCGTTTTGTCTTAGCATGCTTGGTGCGGGTAGGGTATCTGGGGGAGGGAGTGGCACTGTGGTCTCTGGCCTAGCCACTAGACTCTAGCTCTATCTCTATGACGTAGGGAGCTACGCTGGGACAGGGCCTACTATGACGACATGTAGGATTGGTTAGTTGCGAGCCCAGTTTGTAAGCCCTATCCAATAGGGGCTTACTTGTTGGTATGGGTAGAGTATCAGGGGAGGTGTTGGCGGTGTTTGATCCGAACGCCTTAACTATATCTCTATTCCATGATAGAGTGCATGTGGGATGGCAGTGGTGTTTGATCCATTGGGCGGCTTCACACACTCGTGTATAGAGGTGCGGTGGCCGCCAATCCTTTCTATAGAACATTGCAAACTTAAATCAGGCCATGATGTGAATGTTACTCATGCATATGTTTGTTGCATTGTCTGATTATCTTACTGAGCTAAGTTGTGAGCTCACCCTTGTATATATACATGTTTTTAGATATTGATGCAGGTTATACCATGAAGGATTACGTGGACACTCTAGTGTGTGGAGGCATGGCTGCCCTGGACGTGCAAGCAAGAGAGGACAAGCATGACGCTTCATGCGAGTGCCCTTTCTGCGTATACCTTTAGGATTTGATTTTAATTTATTCTATTTATTTTCGATTGGAAATACAGTGATGTAAAGATATTTATTTAAGTTTTGGGAATTTGAATAACTTGATATTTTATTTAAATTTATCAAAAGATTACTCAGTTCATTCTATTTAAGACTTCCGATGTATTTATTATATTCTGATTGTGGTTACGTGCAATGGTTTGTATGAGTGGACACGGTCTTATTGAGATCTAAGTGTGAACCGCTGGTTTAGTGACGGTTCACTCATACTTCTGGTTCAACCAGAATTGGGATGTGACACCAGGTCAGAGACCAAAATGCCACGTTCTCCCCCTGATGCTCCACTAGTATCCAACACACCAACCACACACACACAACCACATGCTTACTCCTAGCATCATCAATCAACATGGTAGCAAATAGACAGAAGTAAATATGCATGAGCAGTAATAACAATAATATTAGATGACATATGAGATGTACATTACAAGCATACAAGCATAGAATCAATCATGGCATTGAACTCAATAAAATAAACAGCTTCTTATTAGCCAATTAGTTTAGGTCTTGTTCCCTTACCTTTGATTGATGTTTGTTCCTCTCCCAAGCTTTAGAAGTCACTTTGAATCTATTGGGAACCCAAACAATTAATGTATTTAAGTTAGGGTTCAAGTTTACCAAGTTACAGTATTCAAAAACCTTGTTTGGTCTCAAAATATGCTTGTTGTTATCGTATGGTCACACGTGTGGTCGAACCTGTGGTCCCAATATATGAGACCACACACTGTGTGGTCGATCCATGTGGTCGCATTTTATGCTACCACACCATGAGACCACACCTTTCCAAGGAACTTGTCGAATAGCTGTGGTCGATCCTCTAGTCACCCTATGGTCGACCACAAGCTACGACCACATGATGTTTGGTCAATTTTCAGCTTCAAATCGAATTCTTCTTGAGTCGATTCCTCGGCTTATCACTTGGGTTCATCCTATGGTTATACTATGGCCCTTATTTTACAGTTTTTATTAACCATTATCCTTAACCTATTTTCTCATGGTTTCCCTTAGAAGTTCCATAACTGAAATTGTTACATTAGATTCAATACATCAAGTTGATAGAAGGAACCTATCCTGTCTGATCTATCCTATAGAGTCAAGTCTATACCTTAAGCTTGCTATAGAGAGATAAAACTCTTCTCTGTAAAAACCCTTCTCCAAGCTTCTTTTCCAAATTTCCTTCTCCTTTTCTTCTTTTTTTTCTTTCTCTCTTAGGTTTGGAGTTTCAATTTGGGTTCTAAAAGAGTAAGAGAGGCTAAGAGATGTCCTTTATATAGAGAAAAACCTCCATATAGAGTCCCCCTCAAATTAGGAAAGCTTCCTAAACATAGAGTTGGTTCAGCATCGTGTGGTCCCATGTGTGGTCACAGAATCCATCGACCATACATCCAAAATATGCGACCACACATCGTGTGGTCTCATGCGTGTGGTCTCATGTTGTGTGGTCTCATGAGCGACCACACGTATCGACCACACCCCTCAAAACTGCCACCACACGTCCAAAATTTACTGGTTTTAAGTTTTTAACTGGTTGCTTATCTTCTCTTATGGTTTCTTCATAAAATTGGTTCACTTGAGCCGGATATGATGGGAAGACCGGTCACAACACGAGAACGTAAAGTTAGACTGGGTTTGTGGCATGCAGGTCTTACACCTTTTGCAATATTGCCTGGGTAAAAGAACAATTACTAAAACTAGGGTCAAAGTCTTTTATAAACTGCAAACATAATGAGCAATGGGAACCCATATGGATCCCTCTTTTTATAATGCTCTCATCCATGGGTATCTTTAGTAAACACCATCTCCAGCCATACCACGATAGCCTCGGAGTCAAAGATTTCTCCCAAACTACAGAAATCCAAGCTGGTTTTGATACAGAGTTCTGAGTATATTCCAAGCCGAGCTAATAGAGAACTTACCAAAACCATTACAAATCCACACCAATTTATCTGAATTCCCTCTAGAAAGAGGGATGCTTTCTGCCACCTATTTAATCTCCTTCAATATGATTGCTTGCACTTCTGGCTACCTCTATGCACTATTTGTAATAAATCGGTTAAGAGCATAGTCCATTCCTTTGAAATCAGTCATATCCAGACTCAACTTATCTTGCAGGTTATAGCCCCCAAGCTAGTTATCCACCCAAACATTGATTAGCTTCCCATCACCTACAATCCATCTACAATGTTTAGAGGTCCAATCCCAAACCTTTATAATGCTACGCCAAGCTGAAGATGAACACATAGGTAACTGAATAGTTCTTTCCCTAGAAAAGTAATGACCATGCATAAATTAACCATAGGCAGATGAATCCATTTTGATTTTCCAAGCCATCTTACTTAAGAAAGCATCATTTTATATGTCTCAGTCATGTCAAACCAAGCCCTCCTTCCTTTTTAGGTCTACACATCAAATCCCACTTCACAGTAATCATTTTTTGTTTGTCTGGACCCCCAAACCAAATAAAGTTCCACATCCACCCTTCAACCATTTTAATAAGTGCAACTAGCCACCTATACACACAAAAAAAGTAAGTCAAAGCATTTGAGAGAACCGACTTTACAAGCTCAAGTCTGCTTACATAGGATAATATACATCCCTTCCAAGTAGAAAATTTCTTCCTAAATTGATCAAGAAGGGGATTAAAATATTCTCTTCGAATCCGTCCTTTGAACAAAGGAACTCCCAAATAAGTGGTAGGGAATTTGCCTTCGTTGAACTGCAAAGAAGTTAATATTCTCTGTCTTCTGCTTCTACTTACATCAGAAGAAAAGAAACATTTGCTCTTCTTCAAGCTAATCCTTTGTCCTACAAACTCTTTATACAAGACAAAAAAATTATTCAATAGTTTACAAGCGCTAAGAGATTTCTTCATAAACACAAAAATGTCATCTGCAAACATAAGGTGGGATGGGGCTACCACACCATGACCCTTAGGCATAGGCTCAATCAACCCTTTTTAAACTAGAAACTATAAACCCCTGTAAAGAACCTCTTCAACAATCACAAATAAAAGAGGTGATGAGGGATCCCCTTGTTGGAGACCCCTTCCCACACCATATAATCCAACTGGACCACCATTAACCATGATGGATAATCTTGCAGAATGTAAAAGTGAACTCACCCTCTTAACAAACACATCTGAGAAGCCAAACTTCTATAGGACAACAAATGGAGAAGTTCCATTCAAGCGAGTCATATGCTTTCTGAACATCTAATTTCATTGCAATATTTCCTTCTTTTGTTTTCCTATAAATAAGAGTCTCTAATTCTAAAGCTAAGCCCACATTCTCAAGAATAATTCTACCTTGAACAAAGGCACCTTGTTTATCAAATACAAATTTACTAACATAGCTGCCCAATCTCATAGCTAGTATTTTTGGAATAATTTTTATGAACAAAATTGCCCACACATATGGGACGAAAATCAATCAGTTTCATTGCATCCTCCTTTTTAGGAATTAAACAAACATGATTGTTATTCACACCTCTAGGAAGGCCTCCAAAATTGTTACGACAAATACAGTGGAAGAACGCATGTAATGGCAGTATGAAATTCGAATAAACAATAAAGAATAAAGACATAAGAAATTTATATGGTTCGATCAATGTGATCTACGTCTACGAGCAAGAAGAGATTTTTACTAGATCAAGAAGAAGAAGAATATTACAAAGTGCACCTTATAGAGGGGTACAAATATACAAGATTGCAACCAGCTTCAACAATGAATAAGAACCATAGTTGCTCTCTCTTTTTCTTTTCTCTCTTCCTATTACGTTTTGCGGCTAGGTTAGAAAAATCCTTAATTACTCTCTCTCCCATAATTATATTTATGGGAGAAAAGTAATTGAGGGAATAGGGAATCCTTTTTCCACAACTTTCTTATTTTCTCTTTAACTAAAAGAGAAAGATATGATATGGTCCATAATAACCATAAAAGACCCAAATTTCAAGCCACAAAATAACAATCTCTACCTTGGCTAGAAAACATCAAACCATCTAAAAGTTGAACAATATCTCGAACACATCTCTAAGAATAAAGATGTGAAAAAGAATTATTCACATAAAAATCAAAACTAGAGAACACCTCTCCTCTTGCCACCAATGCCTCAACAAGGGCTACCAATTAAATGCAAAAGCCACCCAAATCCAAGCAATGCTTGAACTTGTTTTCCGTAACAGGTTTAGTCAACATATCTACTAGATTATCTATAGTATTAACCTTCTTCACCGTGATGTTTCTTTCAACAACTGCCTCACGAATGAAATGATATCTGACATCAATAGGTTTTGTCCTCTCGTGAGATGCTTGGTTTTTGGTCAAATGTATCATACTTTGGTTGTCACAAAAGACAACTGAACTATCTTCTTGTTGAAGCTCAAGCTCACTTACGATATTCTTCAACTAAATGGCCTCCTTTACAGCTTCTGCTGCTGCCATGTACTCTGTCTCCATAGTAAACAAAGCCACTGTCAACTACAAGGTCGATTTCCAACTAATAGCTGAACCAGAAAGCATAAAGAGACAACCTGTCAAAGATCTCCTTTTATCGAGTTCACTTGCAAAGTCATAATCCACAAAACCTACAATTGAGGTTCCCGAAGCAATACTGTCAAAGACTAAACCTAAATCTGAAGTACCTCTGAGATACCTAAGAATCCACTTTACTACCTGCTAATGTGCCTTCCCTGGCTGAGCCATGTATCTGCTCACCACACTGACTGCTTGTGCAATGTCTGGATGAGTGCAAACCATGGCATACATAATGCTACCAACTGCACTGGAGTATGGGATTCAAGACATCTCCTTCTTCTCAACTTTACTTTGACTTGAGTCTTGAATCAAAAGCCTAAAGTGGAAAGCCAAAGGAGTAGCAACAGGCTTGGCCTTTTTCTTCCCAAAGCACTCAAGCACCTTCTCAATACAACTCTTCTACGAGAGATATAATTTTCCAGCTTTTTTATCTCTCTGAATCTCCATCCCTAAGATCTTCTTCACTGCATCAATATCTTTCATCTCAAACTCATCACTGAATTGTCCCTTCAAAAGTCAAATATGTGACATGTCTTTTACAGCAATGAGCATGTCATCCACATATAACAAAATATATACAAAAGAACCATCTCCCAACATCACATAGTATACACAACTATCATAAGTGCATCTCGAGTACCCATGACTAAGCATAAAACTATCAAACCTCTTGTAACATTATCTTGGAGATTGCTTCAGGTCATACAAAGATTTCTTTAATCTCCAAACATGATCTTCTTTTCCTTTCAAGATATACCCCTCTAGCTGAGACATGTAGATTGTAAGACCCACACTCTATGAACCTAATCTAAACCTCTATTTCATGTCATGACAAGTTTTCCAATCATAACTAGACCAGACGGGATGAGCAGATGACAATTAGGTACGAAAAAGGACCAAAACATAGAAATAATTTTATACCGGTCTCATGATAACGGTCTATATACCATTCGACCGGTATGTCTGCGTAGGCAGACTAGTCAAATCCAAAAACAAAATATCTGTGGGACCCGCTTGTAAAATCTCAGCCCTAGAGACTTTCTTAAAATAGGAAAACTTTCCTAAACTCCATCCTAGCCTATATAAGGAGCCATAAACCTCCTTAAACCTCTTTGATTGATTCTCATAAACCCTAGAGAGGAGAAGGAGATATGAAGAGGAGAAGGAGCTGAGAAAGGTTAGAGGAGTCTCCGTTGGAGAAAGAACACCGTAGTTTACGAACCAACGATAAGTGTTTGTACTTTTCTCTAGGTTGAGTGTTGTTTATGATTGATCAATATCATGCGAGGCTAGGTATTGATCTAAAACCTTAAAATTTTCGTTAAACCCTAATTCGATTAATAAACCCTATAATTAAATTCTGAACTAAGGTTTCTTAGAACCTAGGACTTGAATGGAATAAAACAAACGCTAAAACATTGCTCAGACCTAAAATGCATAGGAGGAACCCTAGATGCCATAATGAGTGACCAACGAAAGACGAACACCAATTTGGTGGTCTTCCAGAGGCATATCGGTCGACCAAATCGGTGGCACTGTGTGAGACCGGTACCTCTCGGGTAGCCTGCCAAGGCTATCCGGTCTACTATACCGGTCATGCCACTTTACAGTGACCTGTAACCGGTATATGCGATCAATATGTCCAGAATGGGTTGGTTTTTGATCAAGTTGGTTTCCAACCAACATAAACTCTAAGGAACTAATTCCAATTAAACTCTAACATCGTGTAGGACCTTATGATAGTGAGTTTAGACTCTGTGACGAAGAATAAGTTTGCAATCAAGTGTCGGGTAAGGGAATTAGACCTAAATTCTAATTAATTAATAATAGTAAAATGTTACTAATAAGTATTGTTTCTATAGAGTGTTGCTTCTGCATATTCATATGTCATCTTTACTTTCAACTATTATATTTGTTCATGTATACTCGCTATGCTAGGATTGTGTGATAGGCATGTGAATGTTTTCGTTGGTGTGTGGAATGGGAAGGGTCTGGTGTCTTGGATCATTCCTCACACTAGCACCTTTTCGTATTGGTACAAAAAGTGTATAGCAAAACATACGGTCTTTCTCTCCTAGTGGAAATTCTTCTGATTCTAGACATTATTTTTTACTACAAAACAAAACAAAACAAAACAATGGGAATTAGTTGAGATTTTTTGAAATTTTGGTAGCATAACTACAGTGTTTCAAGCAAAGACCTCGGACTCACCCAAATTTTTGGGTTGGAGGACCTACGTAAACATATAGCAATAAGTAGAGACCAAATAATTAGCAAACAAGCAAGAATTTCCACATTTTCCAAAAACAAATTGATTTTGGCGAAAACCTAGATCAAAACCATCAAAAATATCGATTTTGTACAAACCATATAGTGGAACCCCAAATAAGTTGAGGGTTTTTACCCATAGAGGTCCCAAAACCATTTCTAAGCTGAAGAAAAATAGTTCCTAGGGTTAGAATCTTCTAAATCTAGAAAAAAAAAACTAGTTTTTGGATAAGAAACTATGAGAAAACGATGTAAAAGAGAGTGAGGAAGTAAGAAACTTACTTGGAGGGGTTGTGGAGTACTCTTGAGTAAGAAGAATCGCTTCTACAAGCATCGATCGGACTGTAGCAACTCACCAAGCTAGAGAAGACTCGCCACCGGAGAGAAAGGAAAAAGGAAAAGTGAGAAAGGAGTCAAAAATCATAGTTTTAAAGGGCTTTTAAACTATACCGATCAACAATTTAGGCTATACTGGCCGACGATTTGGTCTATACTGGTCGACCGGTAACCCTTTGGTACCTGCGACCGGTATCTCTCTGTCCATGAAAATTTTTTGACCGCTGATTATTCCGGTCAAATATTTTTCCATAGGCCTACAATCGATACATCGACCGGTACCTATCGGAAAGTTTGAGAGGTTTGTCTGCCTGGACATACCTGTGGCACCATATTCTATAGTGCTACAACCGGTATGTTGCGACCTGATAGAATAAATATTACCCAAAAAAAGTTGAAAAATTAAAAAATTTTGGATTTTAAAGTTTTTATTATGGTTTTTGCCTCGCACTTGTTGAAGACTAACACTATTATGACAAAATGTGACTATTCGAATATATCTCATGTGTTATGTCTTCTTTTCAGATCCAAACAGGAAAAAATAATCTGAGATGGTAGGTAAAAATGGTCGTAGAGGTTCACGAAAACATCACCATTCAAAGGTGCGTCAAGTCGAGACCAATATGGAGACGAAAAATATTGACGAGCAAAACCTGAACCCAGAAGATGGAAACCCAATGAGGGATGATGGGGACAGGACATCAATAAGGAATGGTGGAGAAGGACAGAGTCACAGGACACGAACAAATCTGCCAACCCCTCCTCATACCAATTCTAAGACTATAATGATGAATCTGGTCTACCAGATGGAAGCTCGGCGGAAGGCGTTCTTGAAAGAGATGCTGAAGATGTTCAGGCCATCGGGATACATCCCTACCGAAGCTATGCATGAGTCTAAGGGAAATAACACCGCACTACCAGTGGATGGTAGTATTGGGCCGATGGGCCAAGAACATAATCCACAGCTACCACAACAAATTTCAACATCATCTGCCTACCAAGGGGTCTATGCGTACCCACCACCATGGTATGGAACGCCTGCTTAGGGGCAAAACGACCTTAGCCGTGCCGTAGATTGGTTTTTGAAACTAAAGCCCCCTACCTTCACAGGGAAGCTAGGGAAACCATTGTGGCCTGCACAATGGATTGTTGTAATGGAAAAGAACTTCTGTCTGATGACTTGTACTGAAGATGAGAAGGTATTATTTGCTACACACATGCTCAAGGAAGATGCCAATGCCAGGTGGAATTCTACCTGGCCATACTTGGAGATGAAGCACACCCAAATCACCTGGGAGATTTTCAAAGGGGCCTTCTTCGAAAAGTATTTCCCAAAGAGTTTTTGGGACTAGATGAAAAAGGAATTACTCAACCTACAACAATCCCAAATGACTGTAGATGCATACCAGCAGAGGTACGAAGAGCTATTCTTCTTCACTCCAACTAGTACGCCAGAGGAGGAAACAAAGACTCATAGGTTCACTATGGGATTGTGAGGAAGTATTCGAGAGCATGTTTTAGGTTGGAGAAGGTGTATAACGAAGCAGTGCAGATCGCTAGAGTGATCGAATCAAGCCATAGGGACAACTTCTTTGCTCAGAACAGGGGACTGAAGAGGCTTGCTACTGAGAATTCTGGTGGAGGAAACACTAGACCCTTCCGCCCCTACAAGACTTAGAACACTACAGTGCCAGCAAAGACAAACACCGTCCCATCACAGCCGACAGCTGGTCAGGGTAATAATGTCAAGTGCTTTAACTATCAACAAGTAGGCCATTATGCAAGGACTTGTACTCTACCTAAAAAGAAACCACCACAACAAGGAAAGGTATTTGCAGTCACCACTGAGGAGGCAGTTGCATGACTTGATGTGGTTACTAGTACGAATTCATCCCTTATTGTTTTGTTTACTGCATTACCATGTATTAGCATGTAGACTAAGGGATAATTAAAATTTAACGAATAGTAGATGTAGCTGGTGTACCTGCCAGAGTCCTCTTTGACTCTATGGCTACCCACTCTTTTGTTTCTAGATCCTTTGGGAATAAACTGGAGTTACCTGTTAAGTCTTTGACTTCAAGCTTGATAGTTCATTCTCCATTGGGATTAGAAGTGATTTTAAATGAATGTTATGGGCCATTCTCAGTTATCATTGATGGGAAGAACCTAGACGCAAATTTGGTCCAACTCGAGATGGCAGACTATTGACGTCATCTTGGGGATGGACTTGTTAGACCAACATTTGGTTAGTTTGCTATGCGCCGAGAAGAAGCTTGCCTTCAAGGATGACAGTGGAAAGGACTTAAGCTTCACAGGGATTAAGTTACCTAGGAAGCAGAAGCTTATCCTCTTTGCGCTAAAAGCTAAGAGATGCCTAGAGAATGGAGGAGTGGGATACCTAGTATCAGTGGTCGATGTCGCTGCCAAGATGCCAAAGATGGAAGATTTAGATGTGGTATGAGAATTTTCATGTGTTTCTAGAGGACCTACTAGGATTACCTCCCGACAGGGCCGCAGAATTCATGATAGACCTTGTGCCAGGATCGGTGCCAGTATCTAAAGCACCCTACAGGATGGCCCCTATAGAATTAAAAGAGTTGAAAACCCAGTTACAGGAAATACTAAATAAGGGTTTCACACGACCAAGCATATCACCGTGGGGAGTGCCTGTATTATTCGTAAAGAAGAAGGATGATAGCGTACTACTATGTATCGACTACTAAGAGTTGAATAAGTTAACCATAAAAAATAAATACCCTTTGCCTATGACAGATGCTCTGTTTGATAAGTTGTAAGGTGTAAAGGTTTTCTCGAAGATTGATCTTAGATCAGGGTATCACCAACCTAAGATCAAGGCTAGATATATTCTGAAGATTGCTTTTAGGATAAGGTATGGGCATTATGAGTTCCTCGTGATGTAGTTTGGGTTGACCAATGCCCCAGCATCATTCATAGAACTGAAGAACCGAGTGTTTCATGACGTGTTAGATTCCTCGGTTATCATATTCATTGATGACATATTGGTCAATTCAAAGGATGAGGAGACTCATGCAACACACTTGAGAGCAGCCTTACAACGGCTGAGAAGGGAGAAGCTCTACGTCAAGTTCAAGAAGTGTGAATTTTGGCTGAAATAATATGCTTCTTGGGTCACGTAGTATCTGCAGATGGTATCAAGGTAGATCCAAGCAAGATTACAACTATAGTAGGATGAGAAGCACCAAAGTTAGTTGTAGAGATTCGTAGCTTCCCTGGATTGACTGGTTACTATAGAAGATTTGTGAAAGACTACTCAAGGATCACCATTCTACTGACCAGGCTAACCAAGAAAGGAGAGAAATTCATATGGATAGACGAGTGTGAAAAGTGCTTTCAAACTCTAAAGTCAAGATTAGTCTCTGCACCTATCTTAACCATCCCAGCACTAGGCTTGTCGTTCACTCTATATACGGATGCATCAGGTTTGGTACTAGGATGTATCTTGATGCGAGGAAAACAGGTGATTGCCTATGCATCAAGATAGTTGAAGGAACATGAGAAAAACTATCCTATGCATGACCTAGAATTGGCAGCGGTCATTCATGTAATCAAGACTTGGAGGCATTACCTGTATGGTGAAAAGTTTCAAATCAAGTCCGACCACAGGAGTTTGACTTACCTTTTCACTCAGAAAGACCTGAATATGAAGCAGAGGAGATGGCTGAAACTGTTAAAAGACTATGATTGTAACATCCTGTACCATCCAGGTAAAGCAAACATTGTGGCTGATGCCTTAAGTAGAAAGTGGGCATTGAAACCGGAGGCAGGACCCAGTACAAATACTGCACTATGTGTTGTAGTCTCTAGATCAATAGAGAATGAAGAACAACATATACTAGAGTTGATATAAGATCCAGTGGAGCAAGGCTTGATTCACAAGTTCACATTGATGTTTACAGCCTTGAAGATCTCACCAAATATGATAGATGAGGTAAAAACAGGAATCCTGTAGAATCCACACATCAAGATTGTGCAAAAAGATTTACAGAAGGGTAAAAGCAACCCTGACTTTACATTGGATTCAGACAAGGTCCTCAGGTATCGTGGATGATTATGTATACCTAAAAGTGAGAACTCAAACATCAGAGACAATATTATGACTAAAGCTCATTATACCCCATATTCGGTACATCTAGGAAGCACTAAGATGTATCACGATTTGAGGAGATTATATTGGTGGAGGGGTATGAAAGTGGACATAGCTCGATTAGTATTTCAATGTCTGAATTGCCAGCAAGTGATAGCAAGAAGATAGAGACAAGTTGGATTGTTACAACCACTATCAGAGCTAACATGGAAGTAGGATTGTATCACGATGGATTTCATCACTGGCCTAACCTTGACACCAAGGTCAGTGGATGCAGTGTGGGTGATAGTCAATCGATTTACCAAGACAACCAGTTTTATTGCTGTCAAACCTCAGTACACCATGGACAGGTTGGCCAAGCTATTCGTAGATAACATAGTCAGACTTCATGGTCTGCCGAAGAGTATAGTGTTTGACAGAGATCCCTATTTTACATCAAAGTTCTAGAAAAGATTATAGAAAGTAATGGAAACCAAATTAAAGTTTAATACAGTCTTCCATCCTCAGACAGATGGGCACTCAAAGAGAACTATTCAAATCTTGGAGGATATGCTCCGAGCGTGTGCCCTATATTTCAAGGGAGCTTGGGACGAGAAGCTATCGCTCAATGAGTTTCCATATAATAATAGTTATCAAGCTAGGATCCAAATGGCTCCATATAAGGCACTCTATGGAAGAAAATATCGGACACCTCTGCTATGGAATGAGGTGGGAGAGAGAAGGATTATAGGAACAAAGTTTGTAGAAGAAGCTTATCGAGCAATTGATCAAATTAAAGAAAGAGTAAAGATAGTTCAAGTTCGACAAAAGCATTATGCAGATAATAGACATCGAAATCTAGAGTTTATAGTGGGAGACAAGGTATTTTTAAAGATATCATCTGTGCGAGGTCTGAAAAGGTTCGATAAGAAGGGGAAGCTATGCCTCAGATATGTGGGACCGTACGAGATATTGATCAGACATGGTAATGTGGCATATCAACTAGCCCTGCCACCATCCATGTCAAGCGTTCATGATGTGTTTCATGTTTCACTACTGAAGAAGTATGTCAGGGATTCATCGCACATCTTGACAGTGGATCCACCAGATTTTGACCGAGGATTTAACATTTGAGGTGATACCCGTGATGCTCATAAGCTGAAAGGTACAACACCTCTGAAACAAGGATATCCATTATGTCAAAATACATTGGAAAAGCTGAGATATAAAAGAAATCACTTGGGAGGGGGAGAACGCAATGCGAAAAGAGTACCCCCAACCTTTTCGATGAAGAAAGAACATGTAAATTTTGAGGCCAAAATTTTTTTTAAGCTTGAGGGAGTTTTGAGACCTACATGTAAATTTTGGGGATGAAATTTCTTTTAAGGATAGGGGAGTTGTAAGACCCACACTCAATGAACCTGATCTAAATCTCTATTTCAGTCATGACAGGTCTTCCAATCATAACTGGACCAGATGGGACAAGCGGATTACAATCAGGTATGAAAATGGACCAAAATAGAGAAATAATTTTATACCAGTCTACATGCTGATCGACTGGTATATCTATGCGGGCAGACTAGTCAGATCAGTAAACAGATCTCTGTGGGTCTCTCTTAACAAATCTCAGCCCTAGAGACTTTCCTAAAGTAGGAAAACTTCCCTAAACTCTTCCTAGCGTATATAAGGACCCCTAAACCTCCTTAAACCTCTTTCATTGATTCTCATAAACCCTAGAGAGGATAAGGATATCTGAAGAGGAGAAGAAGCAGATAAAGGTTGAAGAGGAGTCTCCGTTGGATAAAGAACACCATAGTTCACGAACCAATGGTAAGTGCTTATACTTTTCTCTACGTTGAGTGTTGTTGATGATTGATTAATACCATGCGAGGCTAGGTATTGATCTAAAACCCTAAAATTGCCGTTAAACCCTAATTCGGTTGATAAACCCTAGAATTGAATTCTAAACTAAGGTTTCTTAGAATGTAGGACTTGAATGGAAGGTAAAACAAATCCTACAATATTGCTCAGGCCTAGAATGCATAGGAGGAACCCTAGAAGCCATAATGGGTGACCGACGAAAGACGAACACCAAGTTGGTGGTCTTCCGGAGGCATACCGATCGACCATACCAGTGGCACTATGTGCGAATGGTATATGAGACCGGTATCTCTTAGGTAGCTTGCCAAGGCTGTCCGATTGACTATACCAGTCACACTACTATACAGTGACCTATGACCTGTATATGCGACCGGTATATCCAGAATGAGTTGGTTTTTGACCCAGTTGGCTTCCAACCAACGTAACCCCTAAGGAACTAATTCTAACTAAACCCTAACATCGTGTAGGACCTTGTGATAGCGAGTTTGGACTTTGTGACGTAGAGTAAGCTAGCAATCAAGCGTTAAGTAAGGGGAATTAGACCTAAACCTTAATTAATTTATAACAGTAAAACGTTGTTAATAACTATTGTTTCTATGGAGTGTTGGTTGTGCATATTCACATGTCATCTTTACTTTCAGTTATTATATATGTTCATGCATACTCGCTATGCCAGGATTGTGTGTTAAGCATATGAATATTTTCATTGGTGTGTGGAATGTTAAGGGCCTGGGGTCTTGGATCATTCCTCACAGTAGCACCTTTTCATATTGCTACTATCTTATCATGCTTCATGAGGGTTGGGTATTAAGGGGAGGACGTGGCACTGTGGTATCTGGCCTAGCCACTAGACTCGAGTCCTATCTCTATGTCGTAGGGAGTTGTACTCGGATAGGGCCTTCTGTAATGATATAGGATTGGTTAGTGACGAAGCCACTTACAAGCCCTTGCCAAAAGGGGTGTAGGTATTTGTACGATAGAGGATATTAGGGGAAGGACATGGGATGGAGGCGCAACCTTCCCACCAGACTCTAGCTCTATCTCTAGACTAGAGTGAGTGATGTGGGACAACAGCAGTGTGTGATTCATTGGGCGTGCTTACTATAAGACCCGTGTCATTCTAACCCGGTCTTACCACCTTGAACCAGGTTTACCCGTCATGGTCGAGTCAAATGGACCAAGGGCGTGAAGGAGATCGAGATCCCAGGTATCAAATCGACCCAAAAACACTTAAAATAGGGGAAGGGTCGCATACCCAGCTGAGCAGGGTCGGACCTCCCAAACCAGAAAGTCAGACCCTCAGTTTTGAAGGGAGGGTCGGACAGCTTAGAACCCTAGGGTCGACAGGATCATTGACCCTCCCATCGACCCTCGGTTACCGTAGGAAATAAAATTAGGAAATTTCCTAATTTTCAAGGGGGATTCTTTCCTAATCTCAAAGGGACTTATTTTAGGATGTTCCTACCCTATTTAAAGGACGTCCCTAAGCCACTTTCACTCCTTTTACAACCCTAATTGAATTGAGAGAAAGAGAAGAGAAGGAGAAGAGGAAGAAGAGAAACAAGGAAGAGATTTAAGCTAAAAGAGAAGAGTTTCAGAGAAGGATTATTCTTCTCAGGTATGGATACTGATTCTATGAGTTTTTATAGACCTTAGGTTAGCTATTGATGAGAGTGTTATCTCAGAGAAACCCAAACCATCAATCTATGGTTAGGTTTTCATGGAAAACCATAGGAGAATGCATGAAAACTATTTTAAATGGTTATACATGGTTTCAGACCATGGAATGAGTGTAGAATGGAATGTAGGAGCAAGCCATAGGATCCCAAGCACGAAGAATGGATTAAAAGAGGGAATTGGACCAAAGTGCACAAAGGGACGCACCGAGGGTCGATGACCATCCGACCCTAGGTGATTCTGACCATCGACCCTAAGGGTTCGGGAAGTTTAGAGTTTGGGGAGGGTCACACCGAGGGTCGATCAGGACTCTGACCCTACCTCCGACCCTCAGTTAACAGCATGGTTTTTAAATTTAGAATTAATTCTAATTAAATTCTATCGACTTTGTTAGGTCTTCTAGAAATATAATAACATTGTAAAGGTGATTCTAAAGCTTGGAAAAGTATCTATTAGCAAGCTAAGGTGTGGAACCGGAACTCCAAACTAATTGGTTAATAACAAAAACTGTTTTCTATTTCTTGAGTCCTATGCCATGCTTGATTCTATGCGAATATGTTTGTAATGTGCATACAGCATGCCATCCAAAATTTCTATTACTTGTTCATGCATATTTACTTTATTGTTTATAACATGATGATGGTGATGATGAAAGGAATAGGCATGAGTTTGTATGTGTGTGGTTGATGTACTTGATGCGAGCGAGTATCAGGGGGGGTGTGATGAAGACGTCAATAAACGTTAACATTTGGCGGGTCTCAGCACTTTAGCTCTATCTCTAACTCAAGTCTTGTGCATAGCATCGTCGTATCGCCATTACTTTAGCAGAACTATTATGTCGTAGAGTATCAGGGGAGGTGGTCTCGGTCCTTGTAGTCTCTGACTCTACCGGGGGGCCTTAGCTCTATCTCTATGTGCATTCTGAGGGATGCTGGGGTGAGGCCTTGGATACACTTTTTGGCATTAGGATTGGTTAGTTGCGAGCCCAGTTTGCAGCCCTCGCTAACAGGGGCTTACGTGTTGGTATGGCAATATATAGCAATAAACGTTAACCTTTGTTATATACTTTTCATGGTTGGGTGCATGTGAGTCGACGATAAACGTGATCTTCGGGTGACGTCACACACTTGTGTATAGGGGCGGGGTCAATAAACGCGACCTTTGGCTACCTAAACCTTTCTATTGCATCCTGCAAACTTTAAACCGGACCAAAGATATAAATTGATTGCATGCATATGTATTGTTGCATTGTTTTGGCTACTCACTGAGCCGTGATGTGTGTTCACCCCTCGACGTCGAATATTTTTAGTTGATGATGCAGGTTATACCGTTGAAGATTATATGAATGCGTCTGCGTACGGGAACGTAGTGGCGATGGAAATTGGAGCTGAAATGGATACACACGACTCCTCTTGCGAGTGCAACTCGTGTGTATTTGATTAGTTATTTTATAGGTTTCTTTATTTGGATTTATTAAGACATGTATTTGGTATTTAAATATTTATGTCTTAGTAGAAACAAAATAAATCGTTATTTAAATTTCAATATCACATAGATTCTCAGTTCTTCTTATTATAAGACTTCCGCTATTGTGTGTTTACTCTTATTATTATTACGGATGTGTGTAAGTTTAGATAACGCGGGGATAGCCTATTTGAGATCCTGGTTGAACCGTTGGTTTATTAGCGGTTCATCACATCATTCTGAATAGTGTAGAATTGGGGTGTGATAACTTGGTATCAGAGCATCTCAGGCCTTGTCCGCTGAACTAACATACATTCGAGACAATTATGAACTAAGATAGGATAAAAGCAAAAACAGTAATATTAACACACTGTAAGCACAAGTGATGATTGAGACCAAATTTAAAAAGAAAATAATGCATCTATTAAAAAGGAAAACAAGTTACATACAATGAGTGAGAGAAACAAAATATATATACATAACTAAAGCAGAGTACAGTCCACAACCCGGACAGTTACTCTGTAGTACAAAAAAATAAAGTACAATCAAGAAGCTGGAGGCAAAGGAGGAGGCGGGGCCTCACGATCTCGGTCATAGTCCTCAGCATAGACTCTAGTCAACCAGGCTATCTGAGTCTGGGTCGTCTGTAGACTAGTTGTAAGATCGGCTACCCTCCGATCAGTCGCACGCTGTACCTCTATAAGCTCTCCCATCCGCGTGTCTAATATGCACTGGGCGGCTAACAGCTCATCCACTCTGACATGCTGAGTGTCTAGCAACTCCTCCATCCTCAGATCAGATCTGTGCTGAGCCTCCCTGATCTCCTGCAGCATCTCCACCATGTCAGAAGGTGGGAGTGAAGGACCAGCCGCATGCGAAGGACTAGTCTTCGGTACAGGACCCGCCACAGAAGAAGTACCAACACCAGCCGCATGTGTAGGTAAAGGCGGTGGTATCGAGTCGACATCCATATACATACGATCATCATCGTCAATGGGAACCACACGAGCTCTAGCAGCGGCAGTAGCAACCTCAGCATCAGCCATCTCGATACGAGTGTGAGGGTGCACCATCGCATTCCTCTCCTCATCACTAACTTGGGCATCCCACATACCCATCTTGCAGATTGCCTCCCAATCTAGAGGCGATGAGAAGGTCTTCTCCTGGATCTTCTCATCTACCAGGTTAACCCCCAGACGGGTCAGTAGCACTATAATCATGCGTCCATAGGGTAGATTACCCCTATGACCGGACAATGTAGCACTAATCATAGTCCGAATGATGATGTATGGAAGGCAGACGGGCTGGCGAGTGCAGATACTGTATATCAGAAACTGAGTCAGCTAAGAAACCCTCTCATAGTGCCCACTCTGCGGGATCAGATTATGCTGGATAATCTTGCAGAAGACCCGTGGAGCTGGACGCAGATAATAAGCTCTCATCTGCCAACGATCAGGTCGTAGCAGCTGGTTGTCGATCTGTGCCCTTATCTCCATAGAAACAAACTGTGGCTCTCCAGGCGAACAGTACACCATGGGGCCGTCATAAGGTATGCCCAGTAGATCGGCCAGTTGTCGATAGTCAAATGAAATATGCACCCCTTTAACGTAACTGGTGATGCGCAACTCCTGACCATGCTCAACGTCATTGTAATTCCCCACCACCTGGAGATTACAATAGAACTGGTGCACCAAATCCGGACATGTGCACGCATCGTAGGTGATGACAGGGAGCCACCCCATGTCACCAAATGCTCTCTCTACGTTGAACAAGGCTAGCTCAGCCAAGTTCACCATACGACCACCTTCCACTTTCTTACGGGCATAGTCGGCATACAGTGCCTCGGCTTCATTAGAATGGAAGCGGAGTGGATCACGTACTCAGGGTATCTTGGTACGAGCCATGGTATCTGCAAATTAAGAAAGAGAAAGAAAATAAGGAGTTAATAGGATAAAAAAAATCCAAAATTTGATTTAATAACGACGTAAGTTGACCATAAAGCCCCATTTCTCACCATACAAGTAGGCATGAGAACTTACGTAGGTTTAAACATACCCTACAACCCACATGCAGTAGGAAATTTTAACTGACGATGTCCAATTTGAAGAAATTCAAGAAAAATAAAAAATGTCGACAAATTTGGGCAAAAAGGGAAAAATTCAAGTTTCTCGATAACCAACCGATGAAACTCAGAAAATTTTTGAGGGCTTTCGTTTCTCGAGACACCAATAACAAAAGCCCCCAATAAAAATCGAATTTTTACGGTTGGAAAAAGTTTAATTTGAAAAATACAAGTTAAATGGGCAAAAACCTAGAAATGGAAACCTAAAAACAGGTAAAAATGAGAGAACATACCTGTATGGATGACGTGGACGTCGAAACCCGGACTAAAATCGACCCACAACAGTGGAGTAGCACTGTAGCAACTCAGAGAGGAGAGGCGAGTCGAAATGGGAGGGAAATAATAAGAAATGACCCAAAATCAGATCTTAAAAATCTGATTTTTAGTCCGAGGGTCGGACAATTCGACTAGAACAATCGACCCTCGGCTCTCGAGAATCTGACAGAAAACTAAGGGTCGGAAATGAGGGTCGGATACCCATCGACCCTTGCATCGACCCTCAGCTCTCGGGAAGAACAGGTCATTCCCAGGGTCGGATACCAAGGGTCGGACATATCATCGACCCTGCATAGAAAAGATAGTATTTTCTTTATAAAATGAGCTAGAATTGGAATTGATTATCGGTTAGCGTGCCTACATGAAATATAAATGACTTCTCACCTATTTTGATAATTTTCAGGCACCACCAATCACAGAAAGGAATTATGTCTGGACGTAGAGTAACCCGACATACCCGGAATGCAGTTCCACCACCACCACCCGTGGAGGAGACTAGTCAGGAAAATAATTATGCATCGGGTAATCCAGAACAGGAAAACCCTACAAATTTTCCACCTCCACCACCAGAGCTAACAACCGTGGTGATGAATCTGGCTCAACAGCTGCAGCGGATGCAACACGCACAGGCTCAGATGCAAGTTGCCATAGGCATTATGTTTCAAGCCACTCAGGTTGCACCCATGCACACAGGACAAGCCAGTGCAGCACCGGTGGGTAACCACCCAGCTCCTCAGACACCTCAACAACCTGCTGCACAGATTCCAGTGCAGGTTCCAGAAGTAGCTCAGGGTAATTACCAGTATCCACCCCATATGTTTGGGGCAAACCCCCAAAATCAGTTGGACCACTCTCGACTAGTGGAGAGATTCTTGAAGATGAAACCCAAGGAATTCAACGATAAACCATCTGATCCATTGTGGCCAGCACACTGGATAGACGAGATGGAGAGAGATTTCCTCATGATGACTATCACAGAGGAAAAGAAAGTATTATGTGCCACCTTATGCTCAAGGGCGACGCACATCATTGGTGGAAATCCACGAAGGCATATCTACTGACCAAGCACGCCCTACTAACTTGGGCTATATATAAAGAAGCCTTCTTTGAGAAATATTTTCCACGGAGCTTCAGAGATTCTATGGAAAAAGAGTTTCTGAGTCTTTATCAGGGACAGATGTCAGTGGATGGGTACCAACAGTGTTATGAAGAGCTGTTTTTCTTCGCACCACTGAGTATGTAAGAAGAAGAAACCAAAACCCGTAGGTTTGTCACGGGACTGAGAGGAAACATCAGAGAACATGTTCTGGGCTTAGAAAAGATAATTTATAATGAAACTGTCCAGATTGCTCAAGTTATAGAATCGAGCTAGAAGGAGAGTTATTTTACTCAGAACAGAGGCATCAAAAGGTCAGCCGGAAATTCTTACAACGGAGGCAATAACAAGACATATAAGCCTTTCCGTCCTCAGAATTTTACTGCTGCAACCAAGACTACTTCAGCAGCTCAACCTCAGCAAAAGCCAAATTCTGAAAGCCCGAAGTGTTTTAACTGCAACCAGCCAGGACATATGGCAAGAGAGTGCCCTAAGCCCAAGAAGCAATTCCATCAGGGACGGGTATATGCTGTTACGTCCGAGGATGCGGTCGCATCACCCGATGTGGTCACAGGTATGACAGAAACTTTTTAAAGTTGTAATTACATTGTATGAGCATGTAGACTAAGTAAAATAAGTCACAGGTATCGTACCTATAACCTGCTAGAGTACTCTTTGATTCAGGAGCTACTCATTCATTTATATCTGTGTCATTCGAAAAGAAGATAAACTTAACCATCAAAACATTAGACTACAAATTACTTGTACGATCACCGATGGGGTTAGAAGTGGAATTAGAGAAAGGTTATGGACCATGTCCAGTTCTCATTGGAGAGAAGACCTTAGATGCAACCTTGATACAACTTGAGATGGCAGACTTTGATCTCATCTTGGGAATGGACTGGTTAGCTCGGCATTCTACAAATCTGTTATGCGCCGAAAAAAAGCTAACGTTCAAAGACAAAGAAGGAGCAGAATTCAGTTTCTCGGGAACCAAACTTCCCCGGAGACGCAAGCTCATACTTTCAGCACTAAAGGCTAAGAAGTGCCTTGAGAAGGGGGAAATCGGGTATCTAGTATCAGTGGTCGACCTAACCAAGGAAGCACCACGAATGGAAGACATTGACGTCGTGCGAGACTACCCTGACGTATTTCCAGAGGAACTACCCGGATTACCACCCGACCGAGCCATAGAGTTTGTGATAGACCTTATACCTGGAGCCGCACTAGTGTCAAAAGCACCTTATAGAGTGGCTCCTATGGAACTGAAGGAACTGAAGGTGCAACTACAAGAACTACTGGACAATGGTTATATTCGACCCAGTATACCACCATGGGGAGCGCCGGTGTTGTTCGTAAAGAAGAAGGATGGTAGCGTTCGATTATGCATCGACTATCGGGAGTTGAATAAACTGACAATCAAGAATCGATACCCACTACCTCGGATCGATGACTTGTTCGATCAGTTACAAGGAGAAAAAGTATTTTCTAAGATCGACCTTCGATCAGGCTATCATCAGCTGAAGATTAAAGAAGGTGATATTCCGAAGACAGCATTCAGGACCAGATATGGACATTATGAATTTTTGGTTATGTCTTTCGGATTAACTAATGCACCGGCAACGTTCATGGAACTTATGAACCGAGTCTTCCATGATATGTTGGATACGTCGGTTATAATATTTATTGATGATATATTGGTATACTCTAAGGACAAGGAAACCCATATCAAGAACCTAAACGCAGCCCTACAGCGTTTAAGGAAAGAGAAGTTATATGCCAAATTTTCAAAGTGCGAGTTTTGGCTAAGTGAAGTCACCTTCCTAGGCCATGTAGTATCCGCTGAAGGA
Organism: Protea cynaroides; assembly: GCA_028583415.1. Lineage (NCBI taxonomy): Eukaryota > Viridiplantae > Streptophyta > Magnoliopsida > Proteales > Proteaceae > Protea > Protea cynaroides. Next base: position 72,952,009 of record CM053273.1, read on the forward strand.
ATCAAAGTGGACCCCAGCAAGATCGAGGCAATTGTAAAGTGGGAAGCACCAAAAAGCGTTTCAGAAATCAGAAGTTTTCTGGGTCTAGCTGGTTATTATCGGAGATTCGTAGAAGACTATTCTCGGATTTCCGTACCTCTCACCAGTTGACTAAGAAAGGTGAAAAGTTTGTGTGGACCGATAAATGTGAGAAGAGTTTCCAAACGCTGAAGACCAGATTGATATCCGCTCCGATCTTGACTATTCCCGTTCCAGGACAGACCTTTACTTTATACACTGATGCGTCGGGACTGGGATTGGGATGTGTGCTTATGCAAGGAGAGCAAGTGATTGCTTATGCTTCAAGACAGTTAAAGGTATATGAGAAAAATTATCCCACTCACGATCTGGAGCTAGCGGCAGTAGTACATGCGGTTAAGATATGGAGACATTACCTATACGGGGAGAAATTCCAGATTAAGTCGGACCATAAAAGTCTTACTTATTTATTTAATCAGAAGGAGTTGAATATGAGACAAAGAAGATGGCTGGAACTATTGAAAGACTATGATTGTGATATCCAATATCATCCGGGAAAAGCGAACGTAGTAGCGGATGCATTAAGCAGAAAGGCAATGATAAAATCGTAAGGAGAAGTTAGCACGACTGCAGCAATGTGTACTACCAGAAGGGTATTCAATCACGGCAACGAGCAGTATGTGATAGATACAACGGATGGATCAGCCAACCAAGGGTTTATTCATCGGTTTTCAAATATGTTCGCTGCATTGAAGATTATACCAGACATAATGGATGAAGTGAAGACAGCTATCAAATCAGATCCTTATCTGAGAACAGTACAAGAAGATATCGAGAAAGGTAGGACTAACCCTGTTTTCACCTTGGACGAAGAAAAGGTACTGAAGTACAAAGGAAGAATTTGTGTACCCGAAACAGAAAGTGTGGACATTAGACACCGACTGATGAAGGAAGCCCACACTACCATTTATTCAATACATCCTGGAAGTACAAAAATGTATCATGATCTAAAGAAATTATATTGGTGGAGGGAAATGAAAGCAAATGTAGCCAAGTTCGTGTCTCAATGCCTAAATTTTCAGAAAGTAAAGGCTGAACGACAAAGACCTGCGGGACTGTTACAGCCATTACCGAAACCAGCATGGAAATGGGATTGCATCACTATGGACTTTGTCATAGGGCTACCATTGACTCCTCGAGTAGTTGACGCAGTTTGGGTGATTGTAGACCGTCTGACTAAAACAGCTCGTTTCATACCTATACGACCTCAGTATACACTGGAAAGGTTAGCGAAGCTGTATGTGGATAATATTGTTCGGTTACATGGTGTTCCAGAAAGCATTGTGTCTGATAGAGATCCACGATTTACTTCCAAGTTTTGGGAGGGATTGCAAAAGGCTATGGGTACAACGTTGAAGTTCAGTACTGCATTCCACCCACAGACAGATGGACAGTCGGAGCGTACAATTCAGATTCTAGAAGATATGCTACGAGCATGTGTAATTGATTTCAAAGGATCATGGGATGAAAAGTTACCATTGATCGAGTTCGCGTATAACAACAGCTATCAGGCTACTATACAGATGTCACCTTATGAAGCACTGTATGGTAGGAAGTGTCGAACTCCTTTGTTTTGGAATGAAGTTGGGGAACGTAGTATTGTTGGACCGGAATTTGTTGAAGAGACTTGTCGAGTGGTCGACATTATCAAGGAAAGAGTGAGAACGGCTCAGAACCGTCAGAAGCAATATGCAGATACTCGACGAAGAGATCTGGAGTTCACCGTAGGTGATAAAGTATTTTTGAAGGTATTGCCTATGCGAGGATCGAAGAGGTTTGGACAGAAAGGGAAACTAAGTCCAAGATATGTCGGGCCATATGAAGTTCTAGCTAAGCGTGGAAAAGTGGCTTATCAGTTAGCACTACCACCATCTATGTCAAGTGTGCATGACGTATTTCACATTTCCCTATTGAAGAAGTATGTCAAAGACCCAACGCATGTTTTGACAGTGGATTTGCCGAAATTGATTGATGATTTGACATTTGAAGTAACACCAACAGAAATCACTAGTCGAAAGGTTCAACGTCTACGCAACAGAGATATCTACTATGTTAAGGTCACATGGAAAAGTAGAGACATGGAAGAGATTACATGGGAAGAAGAAAATGCTATGCGGAAGCAATACCCTCACTTATTTGATTCAGAAGGTACGTACAATTTCGAGGATGAAATTTTTATAAGTTGGGGGGAGTTGTAAGACCCGTGTCAATTTAACCTGGTCTTACCACCATGAACCAGGTTTACCCATCATGGTCGAGTCAAATGGACCAAGGGCGTGAAGGAGATCGAGATCCCAGGTATCAAATCGACCCAAAAACACTTAAAATAGGGGGAAGGTCGCATACCCAGCTGAGCAGGGTCGGACCTCCCAAAACAGAAAGTCAGACCCTCAGTTTTGAAGGGAGGGTCGGACAGCTTAGAACCCTAGGGTCGACGGGATCATCGACCCTCCCATCGACCCTCGGTTACCATAAGAAATAAAATTAGGAAATTTCTTAATTTTCGATGGGGATTCTTTCCTAATCTCAAAGGGACTTATTTTACGATGTTCCTACCCTATTTAAAGGACGTTCCTAAGCCACTTTCACTCCTTTTACAACCCTAATTGAATTGAGAGAAAGAGAAGAGAAGGAGAAGAGGAAGAAGAGAAACAAGGAAGAGAATTAAGCCAAAAGATAAGAGTTTCAGAGAAAGATTATTCTTCTCAGGTATGGATACTGATTCTATGAGTTTCTATAGACCTTAGGTTAGCTATTGATGAGAGTGTGATCTCGGAGAAATCCAAACCATCAATCTATGGTTAGGTTTTCATGGAAAACCATAGGAGAATGCATAAAAACTATTTTAGATGGTTATACATGGTTTCAGACCATGGAATGAGTGTAGAATGGAATGTAGGAGCAAGCCATAGGATCCCAAGCACGAAGAATGGATTAAAAGAGGGAATTTGCCCAAAGTGCACAGAGGGTCGCATCGAGGGTCAATGACCATCCGACCCTAGGTGATTCTAACCATCGACCCTCAGTGTTCGGAAAGTTCAGAGTTTGGGGAGGGTCGCACCGAGGGTCGATCAGGACTCTGACCCTACCTCCGACCCTCAGTTAACAGCATGGTTTTTAAATTCAGAATTAATTCTAATTAAATTATATCGACTTTGTTAGGTCTTCTAGCAATATAATAACATTGTAAAGGTGATTCTAAAGCTTGGAAAAGTATCTATTAGCAATCTAAGATGAGGAACCGGAACTCCAAACTAATTGGTTAATAATAAAAACTGTTTTCTATTTCTTGAGTCCTATGCCACGCTTGATTCTATGCGAATATGTTTGTAATGTGCATACAGCATGCCATCCAATATTTCTATTACTTGTTCATTCATATTTACTTTATTGTTTATAACATAATGATGGTGATGATGATAGGAATAGGCATGTGTTTGTATGTGTGTGGTTGATGTACTTGATGCGAGCGAGTATCAGGGGGGTGTGATGAGGACGTCAATAAACGTTAACCTTTGGCGGGTCTCAGCACTTTAGCTCTATCTATAACTCAAGTCTTGTGCATTAGCATCGTCGTATCGCCATTACTTTAGCAGAACTATTATGTCGTAGAGTATCAGGGGAGGTGGTCTCGGTCCTTGTAGTCTCTGACTCTACCGGGGGGCCTTAGCTCTATCTCTATGGGCATTCTGAGGGATGCTGGGGTGAGGCCTTGGATACAATTTTTGGCATTAGGATTGGTTAGCTGCGAGCCCAGTTTGCAGTCCTCGCTAACAGGGGCTTACGTGTTGGTATGGCAATATATAGCAATAAACGTTAACCTTTGTTATATACTGTTCATGGTTGGGTGCATGTGAGTCGACGATAAAGGTGATCTTCGGGTGACGTCACACACTTGTGTATAGAGGTGGGGTCAATAAACGCGACCTTTGGCTACCTAAACATTTCTATTGCATACTGCAAACTTTAAACCGGACTAAAGATATAAATTGATTGCATGCATATGTACTGTTGCATTGTTTTGGCTACTCACTGAGCCGTGATGTGTGCTCACCCCTCGACGTCGAATATTTTTAGTTGATGATGCAGGTTATACCGTTGAAGATTATATGAATGCGTCTGCGTACGGGAACGTAGCGGCGATGGAAGTTGGAGCTGAAATGGATACACACGACTCCTCTTGCAAGTGCAACTCGTGTGTATTTGATTAGATATTTTATAGGTTTCTTTATTTGGATTTATTAAGACATGTATTTGGTATTTAAATAATTATGTCTTAGTTGAAACAGAATAAATTGTTATTTAAATTTTAATATCACATAGATTCTCAGTTCTTTTTATTATAAGACTTCCGTTATTGTGTATTTACTCTGATTATGATTACGGATGTGTGTAAGTTTAGATAACGCGGGGATAGCCTATTTGAGATCCTGGTTGAACCGTTGGTTTATTAGCGGTTCATCACATCATTCTGAATAGTGCAGAATTGGGGTGTGACACTCACACTCTCATGCATGGAGGTGCGGTGATCGTCAAACCTTACCATAGCACTATGCAAGTATACCAGACCAAATGTGAATGTTACTCATGCATATTGCTTGTTGCATTGTCTGATTTTCTTACTGAGCTAAGTTGTGAGCTCACCCTTGTATATATACATGTTTTTAGATGTTGATGCAGGTTATACTATGGAAGACTACGTGGATGCTCCAGTGTATGGAGGTATTGCTGCCTTGGAAGTGCAAGCAGGGGAGGACAAGCATAACACTTCATGCGAGTGCCCTTACTGCGTGTACCTCTAGGATGCTTTGATTTAGTTATTTTATTTCAGTTGGATTTATAAACAATGTAAGGATATTTTATTTACGTTTCGATGTGGAGAATAATTGATTACTATATTTACAATGTAGAACTCAGTTCATTTAATTTTAGACTTTCGTTGTATTTATTTATAATCTGATTATGGTTATGTATAATGGTTTGTATAAGTGGACACGATCTTATTGATATCCTGGTGTGAACCATTGGTTTAGTGGTGGTTCACTCACATTTCTGGTTCAGCAGGAATTGAGGTGTGACATAAATCACTCCTCAAGCTTACCATGCAAAAATGCAGTCTTGACATTAAGCTGCTCAAGCTCCAAATCATGTAGAGCAACCATGGGTAGCAATACACGGATAGAAGTATACTTTACAATCAGAGAAAATACTTCATCATAGTCGATTCCCTCCTTTTGCTTATAGCCCTTAGCCATTAACTGTACTTTGTATCTTGCATCCTCAACCCCTAGGATCCCTTCCTTCCTCTTGAAAATCCATTTGCGTCCTATGACCCTATTACCCTTAAGTAACTTCACTAAGTCCCAAGTCTGATTTTTGTAAAGAGACTCAAGTTCTTCTGTTATAGCAATGGCCTATTGGCCAAACTCAGCCCTGGAGATAGCTTCAAAATAAGTGGATGGCTCTTGAATACCCATCCCTTCAGCTATTCTGAGAGCATTTGCCACTAACTCATCATAGGCATATCTCTGAGGACGTCTAATTTGCCTCTTCTCCCTCCTGCTGGCTATCGAATAAGGTTGTTCAGATTTTACCTCATCATCATCTGAACCTAAATCAAGTTTCTCATCTTTAGCTGTAGAAGTGACATCTGGAAATGACTTCTGGGAAGTCTCTCTCTCGAGCTCCACCTAAAGCTCCACCTCATCCATAGTCTTCTCTACATTGCGTATAGACTCAACAGAAACCTTCCCATGATCAAGCATATATTTTTCATTAAAAGTAACATCTCTACTAATAATGAACTTAGGGAAATCAAGTTCCAGACTCCACAAACAATATCCTTTAATACCATCAGCATAACCAACAAATATGCATTTCTTAGCTCTAGACTCAAGCTTACCATCTTCAACATGATAATAAGCAGGACATCCAAATACCTTTAAATTTGAATAGTTACTATGTTTACATGACCTTACCTCGTTCGGAGTCTTACAGTCAATGGTAGTAAAAGGAGAATGATTCACCAAGTAACAAGCTGTGTTAATAGCTTTAGCCTAAAAATCCTTTTTCAATCCAGAGTTAGAGAGCATACACCTAGCTCTCTCCATCAAGCTCCTATTCATACGCTCTGCCACTTCATGCTACTAAGGAGTATGTCTAATTGTGTGATGCCATACAATCCCTGAATTTGTGTTGAATTTGCTGAAATCACCACTGCAAAACTCTATACCATTATCTGTTCTGAGACGTTTGATCTTCTTTTGGGTTTGACTCTCCATAAGAACTTTCCAATTCTTGAAATTTTCAAACACATCACCTTTATGCATAAGAATATGAACCCAAACTTTTCTAAAAAATCATCAATAAACATTAAAAAATAGAGAGCACCACCTTTGGATGGAACCTGAGCTGGTCCCAATAAATCCGAATGGATGTAGTCAAGTGCCCTTTGTCTTATGTGAACCAGTTGAGAAGTTGACTCGTGTTTGCTTCCCAAACATACAATGCTCACAAAAATCAAGTGATGTCGTATGATCACCACAGAGCAAACCACGTTTACTCAAAATAGTCATACCTCTTTTACTCATGTAGCCTAAGCGCATATGCCATAAATGAGTCATGTCCTTGTCAAAGTCAAAAGATGATGACACATTTGTAGAACTTGTCACAGTACTACCCTATAGAACATAGAGGTTATTTACTTTGTTACCCTTTATCACAACCAATGAACACTTAGAAACATTAAGAATTCCACCTCCACCTGTGTAGGAACACCCAATGGAGTCTAAGGTACCCACGAAAATAAAATTTTTCCTTAAGTCTAGGATGTGGCTCACATCTGTCAAAGTCTTCACTATCCCTCATGCTTTTAAAAGGCGTTCTGAGTGAGTTATTTTAGCTTCACAGTTTCTTTCCCTTGAATCAAACTTCAAAGATACCTGATGCAAACTGTACCAATACCAACTATCTTATAGACTGTGTTGTTTCCCATCAAGATAGAACCACCCTCGATAGCCTTGTAGGTGGTCAACCAATCTCTATTTGGGCACATGTGATAAGATGCATATATCCAAAATCCATTCCCTATCAGAACGGCCATCCAAGTGACATACAGTTTGAACATTCTCTTTAACATCAGCTTTATTAGCCTTTGCCACATTTGCAAAATCTGAAGCTTGACCCTGCTGATTTTTCTTCTTCTTAAGAGCATGACACTCTAGCTTGTAATGCCCTTTCTTGTGACAATAGTAGCACTCAACATTCTTCTTATCCAAGCCCAATCTGGATTTAGAATGATTACTTGATTTGCCTTTACCACCCTCCATGGTCTTTAGTCTACCTCTAACAAGCAAATTGTCAGTCTGACTTTCAATACTTTTTCCATTTAATTTTGTTCTCAACTCAACAGAATTCAAAGAGGCCTTCACATCCGCTAAACTTATAAATTCTCTCCCATATAGCATAGAGTTAACAAAATATTCATACGAGTCAGGTAAGGAACACAATACAATAAGGGCTTGATCTTCATCCTCAAGTTTAATATCTAGATTTCTCATATCTATGATAATTTTATTAAATTCATCTAAGTGTTCTTGGATGGGTATACCTTCTTTCATCTTTAGAGTATAAAGGCGTTGCTTCAAATACAACATCATTGTAAGAAATTTCTTCATGTAGAGACTTTCGAGCTTTGCCCACAACCCAGCTGCTATTTCTTCATCTGCAACTTCACGAAGCACCTAGTTGGAAAGCGACAATTACAAGGCATTGTGAGCCTTCTCTTCCATCTCTTTAATTTTGGCTTTAGTCATATCCTCTGGGTACTTTTTGTGGAGAGCCTTGACCATACTTTCACATCATAGCAAAGCTTTCATCTTTATTCTCCGTAATCCAAAATTATTCTAACCAAAAGAAGTCACTGAGAATTTCACAGAAACCATTATGAACACAAAGCCCTTGAAATCGAATCAAAACTTTGATACCAATTTGTTACTACAAACACAGCGGAAGAATGCGGGTAATGGCTGTATGAAATTTCAATTAACAATAAAGAATATAGACACAAGAAATTTTGTGGTTCGATCAATGTGATATATGTCCATGGGTGAGAAGAGATTTTCACTAGATCAAGAAGAAGAAGAAGATTACAAAGTGCACCTGATAGAGTGGCACGAATACATAAGATTGCAACTAGCTTCAACAATGAATAAGAACCCTAGTTGCTCTCTCTTTTTCTTTTGTCTCTTCCTCTTACGTTTTGCAGCTAGGTCAAAATAATCTTTAACTACTCCCTCTCCCATGATTATATTTATGGAAGAAAATTAATTAAGGGAATAGGGAATCTTTTTCCCATAACTTTCCTATTTTCTCTTTAACTAAAAGAGGAAGATATGATATGGTCCATAATAACCATAAAAGACTCAAATTTTAAGCCAACAAATAACAATAATAAAAGAAAAAGTATACTGATGAGTAAACCACACGGCCAACAATATCCTAACATAAACAAAAGAATTTACCTGGGAATCTATCCGGTCCAGGTGAGCTACAGGATTCATTGCAAAGACTGCAGACTTAATCTCATCATCAGTAGGCATTTTATCCAGAAACAAATTATCTTCAACAGAAGCAATGAAAGGAATTACCTCAAGGCACTGGGAATGAAATGTCGATCCAGAAGACCCATGAAATTCCTCATAAAAACTCACAATATGGTTCTTAATATCATCTTGGTTCTCCAAAATATATCCATCCCTCCTTTTGAAGAATTCGAATAACATTCCTATTCCTCCTTCTTTTGGCCTTTGGCTACAACATGGGAATATGTTGAATTATTATCCCCACACTTTAACCACTTAATCCTCCCTTTTTCAGCCCACAGTGCTTCCTGCATAGCACTTGCATCCTCAAAATTTTTCATTGTCTTAGATTCCTGATTTTTCAGCCATTCATTGTAGCCTACCACTTGGATGGTTTCTTGTACATTTTTTTATTTTTTTTTTTGGCTAAAGGGTCAGAAAATTGCATTAAATATGAAATAAAAGGAAAAAAATAGAAAATTACAAGCCACCTATGGAAAATGGTTTCTTGTACATCTTCAAGGTCTAAAATAGCAGATTTCACATTCTTATTAACATTCAAAAAGCTTCCTTTGACCATGTCCTCAGCGGTACTTTCAAGGCCTTTAGTTTATTCATCAATATATAATATGAATTTCCCACAAGCACCACAATTTTAAAAGATGGGTGGTCCATCCAAAACCTTCGGACACAATAAGGTACATTAGTTGGTTTCTGAATAACAACAGAACATCCTATTAAAAAAGGTGAGTGGTCTGCCCCAATTCTTGGGAGAACTCGTTGGCAAGATTGGCCATATGAATTAAACCAAGCATCATTACCAAGACTACAGTCAAGCACAGACTTAACATGACCACAAATTCTATTATTAATCCACGTGTATTTGGACCCCGATGATGGCAAACTCAATAAATCCAAAGCATCCAAACATGCCTTGAATTCCATAGCGGCAAATAAAGAAAACTTTCCTAGGCCAGTCTTTCCATGTGAATATCTACAACAATTGAAATCACCAATCAATAACCAAGGAATAGAATTACCTCCCAAAGATGCCAATTCCATCCATAAGCTTCTCCTCTGAATCATTCTATTGTTTGCATGCACAAAAGAAATGTGATTTAAGAGACCATCAATCTTAACGGCCACCGGTTACCTTTTGATCTGAAGTAAGTATAACAACAGGTTTAGAAATAGAACGTTTGGATACCTTCTCACGCTTCTCATTATGAAGCAAATCAGCCTCAGATCCATTCCTATCAAGCAGTACTTTTGGAAACTTAAAAGGATTTATCATAGGCTCTGCCAAACCTACACTATCCGGACATTCCTCCGCTAATAACATACGCAAAACACGCCTTGAGTTGGGGTTCATCTTTGAATGGGTTAGCTGCCACTTATCCACTCGTGGTGGGTTGGAGCACATTTGTAACCGCACAGGGTATAGGGGCGTGCTTTGGTTGATTTATTGAGAAAATAAAACATGTCCATTTGGATAATCAATCTATGTGATGACACGTGTTCCTTGTTGATTGACCGTATTCGACATGGTCCCAACACTAATGACCACCAAACTGGAATCACTTTCAGTTTATTAGTGTGAAAAGTCCTTCTCCCTTGTAAAAGCTAAACAGTAAAAAAAAAATTGTAAATTCTATAATATAGTTTCTCTATTCCCAGATAAATAAATAAACAACCTTTTGGAACTCCATTAGAATTGTAAAGTATACCCGTAGCTACAAAATGTCATTGTTTCCCACGGAACAATCATCAATATTGACCTTCATAACTATTAGCTTGTGATTTCGTTAAGAGATATTACTTTGAGGGATTGTCCTCTACTTATAGATTGGGAAGAAGCATGAAGGTACCAGGACATAGGGGAGTAGACTGCCCATAGGATTGTCACGTGTCGCTTTGAAGGACACCCGTGTGGTAGACTCCGAGTAGGAGTAAGAGACCTTAGCCAAGGAAGCTACGTCGGTCAGCTCTGGGACTGACACATGTCAACGTATGAGTAATCACGAACCGCGACAGTCGGCGTCGTATCAGGCTGGGAGAAGGACTCCTCGGACGTAGCATAATCACATTAGGACTCTGACTACCGACTAAGAAATGTAGCCGAGTAGGACTATGACTCCGAGCGCTACCATAGATGATGATAACTAGTCGGCATAGGACGAATGCGACATGCCGGGCACATGAGAGGCTGGGCGTATGAGAGGCCGGGCGTAAGATACCAAATGCCTCATAAAGCCGAGCGCAAGATACTCTGAGCGGTCGGCTCCGAAGGTGAAGCTTGACACGTGTAAAATTTTAAATGGATGGGATTTTTCCCACATAAAAGATGTCCCTTGCGCTGTCAGATACAACAAATTCGATAGTGCAACAAGACTAAAAAAAGTGTCGAGAACGTGTGCCGTATGAAGCCGATTGCAAAATCGTTGGCCGTATTATCTGCTTCCGAGTGCCTCCCCTTAAGATCAGACTTCACTTCTGAGTGGGAGAAGGTTGTCACCAACCGTCTGCACGATTGATGGATGCGCGGGGCTCAAGGCGTTAAACTCGAGTTTCGCAACTGCGTTCGCCCGTCGATCTTCGAAGTGACGCTGATGGACACATTGATCCGACGGCCACCAAGAGGTAGTGCGTCTCGAGAAGGAGCGGTACCGAAGAGACGGTTCACGGTCGCAACGCCTATAAATACTCCTTCGATTCATTCATTCGACCATTTGGTTGAGCCGCGATCGGAGTTTCCTCAGAGCAGTCGGATCTTCTTGGGTCATCGAGTCTTCAAGCTTTCTTCGTGCATTCGGAGTCCCATTTCTTCCAACAGTAAGTCCTCTTCTTCTTTTCCTTCCTTTTTATTGTCATTTCATGCTTAGTAGTTCTCATTCGTCCAATAGGTTTACACCCTCTGGTGGAATAAAAGTGAGTGAGAGAATGGCCCAATCCCGGACCTCTTCCTCCGAAAGGTCATCCTTCTCAATGGAGGGATTCTCCGCTGCTCCCGAACCTTCGGGACGGATTCGAGATTCCGTTAGCCGGGAGTTCGAGTCCGGGACATCAGAGTCGGCAAGTAACGGAGCAGAGGTCATCGTCCAAAAATCTCCAGAAGGCATCCTTGTGGCTTCCGATTCTGCTCCAGAGGAGGAACCCAAGGAGAGTTCCTCTGAGGCCGACGAGCGTAGTCGCCCTGCTGGCACCTCAACTCGACAGGCTTCTCGCTAGAGAGGCGGCCAACCATCTGTCCCTTCTCTCGACACACTCCCTGCATTGAGGGTGCCGAGCAAGATTAGGTCCGAAACGGCTTTGTCGTTGATCAACCGGGCATACCAGCTCGTAGAGCCGATGACGAACGTCCAGGTTCGGCTCCCTTCCTCCGACGAACGGGCTTGCACCGTGAATAAGTTGGAGATCTGCTTGTACGAGCACGCCTTAAAGTTCGGGCTCCGGTTTCCCCTTCACCCTCTAACAGTAGAAATTCGTCAATTCTACCGCATCGCCCCCTCCCAATTAGCTCCGAATGGGTGGCGATGCATATATGCCTTCATCTTGTTTGTCCGCCGATTGGGAGAGACTCCGACCGTGAACTTGTTTCGATCACTCTTCCAGTTGGCCAGTCTTACCGAGTCCCGCTCTATGACCGGGTGGTACATTTTTAGTCAGAGTAGCGCAAAGAAGCTCCCGACCATCTCCCAAAAGCCTTCTTCCATCCACGGGTGGAAGGATAAATTTTTCTTCGTGGGCCCTCCTGCGGGCGGCCCTCCTCTCTTTCTATCGAACGTTTGAGTGGTGGTCGACGCCACGAGGTTCAACAAAGTCCCCTTTCTGACGACAGAGGAAAGACGGGCTCAGTGCAAAATGATGATCGAAAAGACGGTGCGCTATGCCGACCTCGCTGATCCCGTGCAGTTGGCCAAGCACGGCCTCCTTGGTGAGTTTATTAATTGTAGGACTAACTGTATACTGTTGTTATTCCAATTTTGTTACTAACCGTCGTCTTTTATCTCATTACAGTGAACTTTGGCGACGATCATATTGTTGCTCGGATCCTACGCAAGCGGACGGCCGATGCTGCAAAGGGGGTCCAGCATCGCCAGAGGGTGACGGCCGAGGCAAAGAGCAAGGGCCCATACCAGAGGGTCCGCCCAAGAAGAAAATCAAGTCAGCCGTGGAACTCCCGGCCGACATCTACAAGACGAGGCCGACGCCTTGGTTGGGCCGACAAGACAAGAAAAGGACGGAGGCTACGACGAAGGAAGTCCAGCCTCGCCAGAGGGCTGGGACAAAGGAAGTCCAGCCCCGCAAGGCGGCCTCGACGAAACCGGTTCCGGCCAGCCAAGGCGCGGCGGTGCCCTCGGCGAAGAAGACCCCTCAAGGTCCGAAGGTGGTCGATCTGATCGAGGCCACTGGCGCCTCTAAGGGGGAGGCCGAGCCCGCTCCCCAACAGAGGAGCGACAAGCTGAAGGTGGCGACAACGGCCTTCTCTCCTGCGCTCGGACTGAAGTCGACGGACTCGGTATTCAAGAGCGCGAGGGTGGCGAGGATCATCGTCACAGAGGGACGCCTCCCGGACGATGTGGCCTTCACGTCCAGCTTGGAGAACGACGAGGTCTTCAAGCGAGCGTTCCTCGCGTGCCCTCATGTAAAGTTTGAAATTTCCAATTTCTTCCCTTTTCTTTTGTGTTGCTATGTTCGTCGTATTGACACTGTCGTCTCCTTTTGTGCAGACGAGCAATCTCCTGGCCGAGGTCAGCCAACAAGCCGCCCGTGCCCTATTTGACTTGGACGAGAAGGAGGTCCTGGAGATATCCCTGTGTGAGGCTCTGAAGGCAACCGAGGAAAACCTCAACAATAAATCCTCGGAGGTCGAGGGCCTTGCTGCAGAGAAGGTCACCCTCCGGGCTTCGCTGGACAAAGCCGAGGCCGCCCTCGATGAGGAGCACGAGAGAGTGCACCAGGCGGAGGAAAAGCTTCGGTCGGCCGAGGACAAGCAGCGGACTACCGAGGAAGCCCTGCAAGTTGCGGAGCAGGCACGGCTGGTCCTAGAGGAGAAGCTCCGGAAGTCCGAGGATGAGGCCAGATCTACCAAGGAAGCGCTGGCCATGGCCGAAGAGGCACACCGGGAGGCCTTAAATCGGGCTGTGGCCGAGTACCGATCCTTTACTCAGTATGAAGAAGACGTGGAGGAGGTCGCCTGCGGGTTTTTCATGAGGGGTGTCAAATACCTGAAGGGACAGCTAATGGAAAGGCGCACCGACTTTAACTGGTCGGAGATCCCGATCATGGCCGAGGTACTTGGGGTGGAGCCAGCGATGCTTATGGAGACTCTGATCGTGGCCGAGGATGATCGGGTGGAGCCAACAGCCCCTACAGAGGCTGACCGTATGCAGGACGATGACCTTCCTCCGTACGAGGTGCCCCAGACACCGATCATGGCCGAGCTTGGGTGGGCCGCGATGCTTCGCTGCCTGTCCGAGCGGTGGAGCCAAAGCCCCTAGAGGCACCGGAGGCCGAGACCTTCCTCCGGAGGAGCCCCGACACCGATCGGAGCTCCCGAGGACTTCCGAGGGTCCTGGCCTTGTAAATATGTACTTGTATTATTTTTTTTTTTTCTTGTGTAATTGTAGGACCGCCCTTCTTGGGCTTTTATTAATAAAGCATACTTGTATTCTTCGGACTTCTGTTGTCTTCTTTCTTTCCTCTCGGGTGTTGGTGCCCATTCTGCGGTTGCCCTGGAAGAATTATCGGCTCGGCGCTCTGGTAGGCCGAAAATAGTTAAGTAATAAAAATGGCTAAGGCATTATTGACTGCCCTACCCCGGAAGTGTTGTCTGCTCGGCGCTCTAGTAGGCCGAGGACAATTAAGTAGTAATGCTGAAGTGCGAACAATGTTGAGGGCGGCTCGGTCCAAGCGCTGGTACTGTTTCAAGAAATGGCAAAGGTGCCCCTACCCCAGGAGTATTGTCGGATTGACTGCTGATCAGGTCGAGAACACTTGATTCTTCTTCAAAATGACTATCATTAAGATGGTCGGCTGTATCTCCGAGCAGTTGGAAGTTTGAGATCTGCTTTTTTCTTTCTTTTCATGCCGCGGTCGGACTACCGAGGTCTGCTTGTGAACTGGTGTAGGTATAATCAAGTAGGCTCTGCGTGCTACCGAGGTCTGCTCGTGAATCGTGGTAGGCAGATACTGGTATGATCTTCATGCTACCTTGGTCTGCTTGTGAACCATGGTATGCAAGTATGAGTATGGTCTGCATGCTACCGGGGTCTGCTTGTGGACCGCGGTAGATAGATTCGTGTATGGTCTGTGTGCTACCAAGGTCTGCTTGTGGACCGTGGTAAGCAGATACGAGTATGGTCTGCATGTTACCGAGGTCTGCTTGTGGATCGTGGTAGGTAGATACGAGTATGGTCTGCGTGCTACCATGGTCTGCTTGTGGATCGTGGTAGGCAGATATGAGTATGGTCTCCGTGCCCGAGGTCTGCTTGTGGACCGCGATAGGCAGATACTAGTATGGTCTGCGTGCTACCATGGTCTGCTTATGGACTGTGGTAGACAGATACGAGTATGGTCTGCGTGTTACCATTGTCTGCTTGTGGACCGTGGTAGGCACATACGAATTTGATATCCTTCTAACTACTGCCCTCGTCGCTCGTACCGATTGCGTATGCGTTCGCTTGCTTCATTTGCGGTCTTCGTGCTACCCTTGCCTGCTATGGGCATGGGTAGGCAGGGTGATTGAATACTTGCATGCTGTTTACACCTGCTTGTGGGTGTGGACATGCAGTGTCAATTGTGAACGACGTGCTACCTTTGCCTGCTTGTGGGTGGGGGTAGGCCGATCGTACGATCGTCTGCATGCTACTCGCGCTCGCTGGGGGGTACGAGTAGGCAGGGTCGTAGGGGCCGGCATGCTACCCAAGCCTGCATGGGCTAGTGGGCAGGTCGGCCATACCGGAAGGAGCGGTTGAACAGGTAGTGTTTATTTTGATCGGTCTGCTCCCCTTGCCTGCTTGTGGGCGTGGGTGGGCTGAGTGATTGAACACTTGCATGCTGTTTGCACCTGCTTGTCGGTGTGAACAGGCAGTGTCAATTGTGATCGGCATGCTACCTTTGCCTGCTTGTGGGCGGGGGTAGGCCGATCGTACGATCGTCTGCATGCTACTCGCGCTCGCTGGGGGTACGAGTAGGTAGGGTCGTAGGGGCCAGCATGTTGCCCAAGCCTGCATGGGCTAGTGGGCAGGTCGATCATACCGGAAGAAGCGGTTTTGCTGAGTGTTGCTTGCTGCATTCTGAATGAAATCACTTCTTGTATTAAAAGAAACCAAGCGGATGCCCTCAGGGGGTCCGGTTTACAACTGGGACCTGCTGGAAAAAAAAAAATTCTATAATAAATTGAGAATAAACACTTGATAATATTTTCGAAGGTTGGTGGCATGTCATATCCTCGGAATTTCCTCACCGCCGAGGGTGGTTAGCTTGTACGAGCCCGATCGTCCGACCATGCAAAAACATCGAGGTTCTACCTCGAAAATTTGATCAATTCTTTCCTTTGTTCCTCGAGCAGTAGGGAGCAGACCGGGAATGTCTTCTCGAGCTGATCGTCCGCGATCGGAATTTATAGGAGTTCCTCCGCGGACTCTCTCCTCTACTCGGAGAGGCATTTTTTCGAACATCTACCATGTTCACCTGTGCGGTTTTCAAGGCTCACTGACTGTTCTTCGGCTCAATGGCGTACCATCTTCGCGATGTACCCTGATCTGTTCGGCAGTCTCTGACTCTGTCCTCTGTCGCGAATTTCATCACCAGGTAGTAGGTGGACATGCATGTCTTCAACTTGTTCAGCGAAGGGCGACCGAGGATGACGTTATGAGTGGATGGCCGATCGACCACCATGAATTCTACCATCACCCTCCGCGGTTTGGGCTTCTGGCTGAGGATGACAGGAAATTGGATGCCCCCTTCACCGTGACAGGGTCTCCGGAGAAGCTAATGAGGTCGAAAGTGACGGGTTGGAGCTGGTTGTCCGTCAGCTGCATCCTTTGGTAGGCATGATAGAATATGATGTCTACCGAGCTCCCGGTGTCTACCAAACACTTTGCGACGTCGCAATATCCGATCCCAACCGTGAAGACGATGGCATCCTCATGGGGGATCGCGACGTTTACGAGATCTTCATCGCTAAAGGTGATGACCTCTCTGGTTCGAGCTCTTTTGATGGCCACTCTGTCTTGGCTACCAGACGCGAGTAGGCCTTGGCCGACCTGTTGGAGGTGTTTCCGGCCGCTGGTCCTCCTATGATGGTGAGGACTGACTTGCCCTCGGCTAGGGGTCCCTTAGTGATGGTATAGACATCATTGTCACCAAGGATGCGCAAGCCCATTGCCGTGCGTGGTCGGTCCTTGGGCTACAGACTGCCCACGAACCTCCACTCGGCTTTTCTTCTCTTTGAAGCCGGATGAGACTTCTTTCTTCTTCTTCCTCGGTTTTCTGGTTTAGACCAGGACGGGATGGACCCGGACAGGATGTGCTGTCAGCCTCCAAGCCATTATTTTACCGACACCCTTTCTTTTCCAGCTCTAGATGAGCTTTCTATCGACCCAAACTGAATGGTGCCGACCCACTGTCTGGGGGCAGTCGGTCCTCCATCAGGGTCTCTATCGTCCCTCCGAGTGGCATTTTGATTATCGCCAGCGTCCGCTCGGCAGTTGTTGGGTTGAGGGTTCCTCGAAGGTGGAGGTGGTAATCCCCAGTCCCTCCGAGCGGGAGTCAGTGCTCGGTCAGCGTTCCGAACAAAATTACCGTAGTATCCTCGTCGGATGAGGTCATCAATCTCTCCTTTGACGTACTTGCACTCCTCCGTTTCGTGGTCTTAGTCGCGATGGAAGCGACAATATCGGGAGCGATCTTTATTCCTCCCATCGCCGAGGGGTTTTGGTGGCGGTCGGAGGTTTCAATCGTTCTTGATCACTTCGAGAATCTCCGTCATCGAAGTGTTGAGTGGAGTATAATACTCGAATGTCTTGTATGGATGCCGGTAGGTTTGATCCTTACCGGACTTCTGCTTCTTGGGGTCGAATGAGTTCGGCGCCTGGTCGGCCGACTCAGATCTCTTTTTGTCGATAGGCTTAGTATCGGCCTTCAGGTTGTTTATCGTGTTATTTTTCTGGGCCTTCGTCGTCTCGTCTGCGGAGGCATATTTCTCACACCTGGTAAGCAGGTCGTTCAGGTTTTTCGGTGGCTTTTTGGCAAGGGACCAATAAAGATCTCTGTCAGTCACCCCGGCCTGCAGGCTGGACATGTGTACCGCGGGCTTGACATCCTTGATCTCGAGCACCTCGGTATTGAAGCGCTTGATGAAGTCTCGCAGGGATTCGTCCTTCTGCTACTTGACAGTTGATAGATGGTATGAAGTCTTCTTGCGCACTCGGCTGGCTTGGAAGTGCATCAAGAATTTGTTCGACAGCTGTTCGAACGATGTAATACTCCTCGGGGGGAGATTGTTGAACCAAGTACGAGCGGTACCCATGAGCGTTGAAGGAAACGCCCTACAGATGTGGCTGTCGCTTGGAGGATAGAATAGCGTCGTAGAGACGAACGCATCCAGATGCTGCTCAGGGTCGGTACTCCCATTGTACGAGTCCAGGACCGGCATCTTGAAGTTGTCAGGAGGGGGTACCCTCATGATCTCGTCCGAGAGTGCCGTAATGGCAGTATAGGCCGTCCTCGGTGGAGCTACCCGATTCTGCTCCACCTACTGAAGCCGAGTAGTTAGCTCCAGTAAACGTCGCTCGACCTCGGACTGAGGCGTATCCGGAGGTGGCGCAACCATTGCTGGTGTCTCTACGTTAACCCTCTCCTGGCGGAGGGCGTCAAGGAAGGACCTCGCGCTTCTCACCGGAGGTGGCACTGCCGGCGCAGGCAGCGCCTGGTACTGATTCGTCGGGGGCTGCCGCGCGGCTGACCCAGCCACACTCCGTGCGGGCGCTTGATCTCCCATCGGGGGATCGTTCGGCAAGGTTCTGGTAGAAGCCGTCGGCGCTGGCTACGGTTGGACCGCTGGCGGGGCTTCAAGGGGCGCATTCGGTACCGGATGGGGATTTCCTCCTCCTACTGCCGAACCGCTTGCTCGAGGGCCCCTCAAGACTCTAGCCAGCTATTCGATTTGTTGCCTCAACTCATCAAACTACTGACGAGTAACATACTGAGGGCGTGGTGGTGGCGTCGTCGCGTTGGCGTATGAGTTGGAACCGGTGCTGGTACCGGTGGTGGTATTGGTGCTGGTACAGGCGTGAGCGCGCGGTTCGTCCTCGTCGTACTTCCACTGCTGCCTACCTGAACCTGCACAGACGACTCCGAAGGTGCATGAGATGCCTGTGCTCGAGTTCCTCTGTGAGCCATTGAAACCAGAGTGCTCGCGCGCTAATCTTCAAACTCAGTCAAAAGAGGCCCTACGGTGGGCGCCAAACTGTTACGATTGGAAATCGCCGGCCGATCTGCGCTCTGAATTACCAGCAACCACGGAGATGGGACAAAGGAGTTGGGCGCCAAAGCCCTGGGTACACTCCGATGCCTAAGTCAGATTCCCAATGTAAACAGTCAAGAGATAGCAGAAAGCTATCTCCAGTTTAAAGAGTGTGGGACGATGAGAGAGTTTGAGCGTGCGAGAATGATGAATGAGAGAGAGAGAGATATTGTGTACTAGTAGCTTTTGATTTCGTTAAGAGATATTACCTTGAGGGATTGTCCTCTACTTATAGATTGGGAAGAAACATGGTGGTACCAGGACTTAGGGGAGTAGACTGCCCATAAGATTGCCACGTGTCGCTCTGAGGGACACCCGTGTGGTAGACTCCGAGTAGGAGTAAGAGACCATAGCCAAGGAAGCTAGGTCGGTCAGCTCTGAGACTAACACATGTCAACCTATGAGTAATCACGGACCGCGATAGTCGGCGTCGTATCAGACTGGGAGAAGGACTCCTCGGACGTAGCATAATCACATTAGGACTCTGACTACCGACTGAGAAACGTAGCCGAGTAGGACTATGACTCCGAGCGCTACCATAGATGATAACTAGTCAGCATAGGACGAATGCGACATGCCGGGCGCATGAGAGGCCGGGCGTATGAAAAGCCGGGCGTAAGATACCGAATGCCTCATAAAGCCGAGCGCAAGATACTCCGAGCGGTCGGCTCCGAAGGTGAAGCTTGACACGTGTAAGATTTTAAATGGATGAGATTTTTCCCACATAACACTCCTTCTCCTATGATTATATTTATGGAAGAAAATTAATTGAGGGAATAGGGAATCTTTTTCCCATAACTTTTCTATTTTCTCTTTAACTAAAAGAGGAAGATATGATATGGTCTATAATAACCATAAAAGACTCAAATTTTAAGCCACAAATAACAATAATAAAAGAAAAATTTTACTGATGAGTAAACTACAGGGCCAACAATATCCTAACATAAACAAAAGAATTTACCTGAGAATCTATCCGGTCCAGGTGAGCTACATGATTCATTGCAAAGACTGCAGACTTAATCTCATCATCAGTAGGCATTTTATCCAGAAACAAATTATCTTCAACAGAAGCAATGGAAGGAAGAATTACCTCAAGACATTGGGAATGAAATGTAGATCCTGAAGACCCATGAAATTCCTCATAAAAACTCACAATATGGTTCTTAATATCATCTTGGTTCTCCAAAATATATCCATCCTCCTTTTGAAGAATTCGAATAACATTCCTATTCCTCCTTCCTTTGGCTACAACATGGAAATATGTTGAATTATTATCCCCACACTTTAACCACTTAACCCTCCCTTTTTCAGCCCACAGTGCTTCCTGCATAGCACTTGCATCCTCAAAATTTTTCATTGTCTTAGATTCCTGATTTTTCAGCCATGCATTGTAGCCTACCACTTGGATGGTTTCTTGTACATTTTTTTATTTTTTTTTTTGGCTAAAGGGTCAGAAAATTGCATTAAATATGAAATAAAAGGAAAAAAAATAGAAAATTACAAGCCACCTATGGAAAATGGTTTCTTGTACATCTTCAAGGTCTAAAATAGCAGATTTCACATTCTTATTAACATTCAAAAAGCTTCCTTTGACCATGTCATCAGCGGTACTTTCAAGGCCTTTAGTTTATTCATCAATATATAATATGAATTTCCCACAAGCACCACAATTTTACAAGATGGGTGGTCCATCCAAAACCTTCGGACACAATAAGGTACATTAGTTGGTTTCTGAATAACAACAGAACATCCTATTAAAAAAGGTGAGTGGTCTGCCCCAATTCTTGGGAGAACTCGTTGGCAAGATTGGCCATATGAATTAAACCAAGCATCATTACCAAGACTACAGTCAAGCACAGACTTAACATGACCACAAATTCTATTATTAATCCACGTGTATTTGGACCCCGATGATGGCAAACTCAATAAATCCAAAGCATCCAAACATGCCTTGAATTCCATAGCGGCAAATAAAGGAAACTTTCCTAGGCCAGTCTTTCCATGTGAATATCTACAACAACTGAAATTACCAATCAATAACCAAGGAATAGAATTACCTCCCAAAGATGCCAATTCCATCCATAAGCTTCTCCTCTGAATCATTCTATTGTTTGCATGTTTGCATGTACAAAAGAAATGTGATTTAAGAGACCATCAATCTTAACGGCCACGGTTACCTTTTGATCTGAAGTAAGTATAACAACAGGTTTAGAAATAGAACGTTTGGATACCTTCTCACGCTTCTCATTATGAAGCAAATCAGCCTCAGATCCATTCCTATCAAGCAGTACTTTTGGAAACTTAAAAGGATTTATCATAGGCTCTGCCAAACCTACAATATCCGGACATTCCTCCGCTAATAACATACGCAAAACACGCCTTGAGGTTTTTTTATACTCTTAAACGTCATATAGCACATCAAAGGATTTCGGAGTTTAACTGATATAAACTGTTGAAACATAAAACAAAGCTGGAAAAATAATCTCTCTTTGTATTCAGGATTCTGCTGTATTTGAATTGTCAATTACAAGTTGCTGATTACAATGGTGTGATTAATGTGTTGTTCTACACAACCTTGAGTTAGTTTCCTATATACACTCCTAGAGTTTGTATCCTTGTGAGATTACACTAGGTAGAGTTTCACTTAGGATAGAATTTTATATAAGAAATACAACTCAAAGATTAATAGGAAATGTAAGACTGGTGTAAAGATAATTTAAAAAATAGGAGTTTGAGAAGAACTCTACCTTGTGTATATCTCATTTACTATCGTGGTCTATATATACTGTTACAAATGGCATGAATCCCATGAAGATTGGAAATGGTAAGACAATTATGAGGCGGTACAAAAATTTAAAATTTTAAAATTACAACTAACCAATCTTATCCTCTTCCTGATTGATAATTAATCTGATCTTATTCTCCTGCTGATTTTCAGCTTTACATATCTTATCATCCTCCCGCAAACTGAACGGTGGTAAGCACAATGGAAGCTTGGAATAAAGGTATGAAGCCTGAACGAACTGAGTCCTTTGGTAAAGATGTCGGCAATTTGATCCTTAGAAGAGACATAACGGATGTCAACAAGTTTTCTACCAATAAGTTCCCGTATATAATGATAGTCGACAGCTACGTGTTTAGTGCGATCATGAAAGACTAGATTAAATACAAGGGAAATATCTGAGACATTATCACACCATATGACTGGTGGTGCTGATAAGGAACAGTGCAGTTCACAGAGGAGGGAGTACAACCATATCACTTCAGCTGCCCTCTACATAAGACACCGATATTTAGGCTCATCACACTTCAGCTGCCCTCTACATAAGACACCGATATTTAGCCTCAGATGATGAGCGAACAACCATTGGTTGTTTCTTAGCCTTCCATGCAACAGTATTTTACCCAAGATAGACACAGTAACCCCAGTGGAGCCCGTCTATCAATATGGCAGCAGGCCCAATCAACATCACAGTAAGCATAGAGAGTAAGGCTGTGTTTGGTATCATTTTTGTTTTTGATTTTTTTCAAATTTATAGTTTTGAAGGGGTTTGACATAATTTATGAGTGCTATTTATGAAAAACAAAAATAAAAACAAGTCAAAATTCAAAAAGAGGTCTCAACCTCTTTTTGATTTTTGGTCAAAAATTATTTTTGTTGTGTTTTGTGCAAAACACTTAAAACATGTGTTAAAATAAAGGGTTAAAAAAATAATTTATTTTCCTTTTATAAAACCACTCCAAATCAAACCCTCAAGCGTTCTTCTCGTTGACGAACGGAAGTAAAGCATAGAGACGTAGACCTGCAACTTCGTCCTAGAGACAGCTCTGACGGCGACAACGACGACGACAATCATTCCAACGGAGGCGACAGCGTTTCCTCAAAGATGGTTCCTGGTTTGATTTCTTTCCATAATCCCTTGACAGAGGAAGAGGAATAGACGCTACATGACAGAGGAAGATGAAGACTTTTAAAATCATTTTTAGATATAGTATGCTAAATCTGTTTTTCATTCTACCATCTATTTTTATTATAGTTACCAAACAACATTTTATTTTTGAACAAAAATTATTTTGAAAATAATTTTTATTAAATAGATAAAAAAACGAAAACAAAAATGATACCAAACATAGCCTAAGTGGTCCTGGTTGAATGTGTATCCGACAGAAATAGTGCCTTTAAAGAGTTGGATGATTTGTCTGACAGCTGCAAGATGGGTCTCAGTGGGTCCATTGAGAAATTAAGAGACTTGATTTACAGGAAAAGACACGTCTGGTCTTGTTATCGTGACATATTGAAGAGCACCTATGAGACTTCTATAAGCCATAATATCTATTAAAAGAGGACTATCATCAATACCCAGTTTAGCTGGTGTAGCAGGAGAGCTGATCGGTTTACAGCCAACCATGTTTGCTCGTTATAGGATGTCAAGGACGTAGCGTGAAAATCAAGGTATAAGCCGGTGGCATTACGCTTGACCTAAATGCCCAGAAAATGAGAGAGTGATCCAAGTTCTTTCACCTTAAAATGTCGACCAAGAAAATCCATCAGATGTCGAATTGTGGTTGGCATATTTCCAATGATTATATCATCGACATAGAGTAAGAGATAAATGGTGATCGACTTTTGATGCAAAATGAAAAGAGAGGGATCAGATTAAGAGACCTTGAAGCCATAGTCAGCTAATTTGGTGGCAAATTTTTCATACCACGTACGAGGAGCTTGGTGAAGGCCATAGATGGCCTTTCCCATCTAACATACATGTGTGGATTGGGTCAGATCAGTGTACCCCTGAGGTTGTGTCATATATACAGTTTCCTTTAAGTTACCATGCAAAAAGGCACATTCAATGTCCTATTGGTGTGGGAACCAATTATTTGAGACAGCAATCGATAGAATGGTACGGATAGTAATTGGTTTAACAACAAGACTTAATGTGTTGAAATCCCTTTGCCACCAAGTGGGCCTTATAGCGATTTATGGTGCCATCTGAATGGAGCTTGATTCAATAAACCCACTTACAACTGATGAGGTTCATTGATGGGTGATAATGAACGAGCTACCAAGTTTCTTGATGCTTAAGAGAATTAAACTCCTGATCCATTACTCGTCTCCACTCCAAGATCTTAGCGGCCTCTATAAAACATGTTGGTTCCTGTGGAATTGTAGACAGAAATGCACAGGGGAGGGGATGGTTAGTGTGAGAGAAACCCTTTCATTTGGAGATGTTAGATTGAGATCGAGTATGCATTGGATGAGAGCGAGAAGACGGTGGATAAGATGGATGTCCAGTTAGTGGTGGTGGTGCTACAAGGGGTGGTTCAGAAGGAGATGAGGTAGGAGGAAGTGTGGGGAGATTGGGAGCAGGGACAATAGGCGAGGATTGTAGAGCAGTTGATGTTGGAATTTGTGTAGGGGGTTGGAGGTTACCCCAAAAAATCAAGATCGGTTAAGGGAAGGGAGGAGTGCAGGTTAGGTGGATCAACAAAGGGAAAAATATCTTCATTGAGGACTACGCCGTGAGATAAAAAATTGGTTCGTTGTTAGATAAAGACGGCGATACCCTTTGTGTGTGGGGCTGTGGGGCTGCATCCCACAAAGCAACATTTAATGGAATAATATTAAAGTTTTATGCAGTTACATGGCCCTGACCAGGGGAAACAAAGATAATTGAAAATTCTAAAATTAAACTAATCTAGTTTAGTCTTCATGAGTTTCTTAGAAGGGCTAATGGTGTTATTGGCAAGAATAAGCATTCGATTAATTACGTAAACTGATGTAAAAAAATAATCAAGCTAGAATTTCTTAGGCATCTGAGCATGGGCTACTATAGTCAAACTTGTTTCGATGATGTGTCGATGCTTATGCTCAACTACACCATTTTACCCAGGGGTCTGAGAGCAAGAAATTTCATGTGTGATACTGAAACATTTTAAAAACCGAACTTGTAAATTCACCACTACCATCCGAACGGAATTCAATAATTGAAAGTTAAAGAAGGTTCTCAACACATGATTTAAATGTAACAAAAATATCAAAGAAATCCGTCATCGAAACAACCAAGAAAATTTAGATAAATCATGAACAAAGAAGACATAACAAGAATAATTAGAGATAAAAGGAATGGGGGCTGGACCCCAAACATCATAGTTAACCAATTGGAGAAGCTGGTGGGATATCGTGTCACACCCCAATTGTGGACTAATCAGAATGGTGTGATGAACCGTTAATAAATCAATGGTTCAACCAGGATCTCGTGTAGGCTATGCCAACCATGTTAAACCAAAACACATTCCACATTAATCAGAGATAATAAAGTAAATAGTGAAAGTCTTATTAATAATGAACTGAGATCTAATCATGATAAATAATTAATATTTCAGTTATCTCCAAGTAACCAAAACATAATTTAATACATATTACAAATATCAAAATACGAAAGTTAAACACTAAGTGCATCCATAGTTGAAACGCTCGCTTAACGAATCATAATAGTCCTCCACAGCTTGCTCACCCATAGTCGACACTTGTTCATATGTTGACGTGTTGACATAATATTCAACCGTAATACCTGAAACATCAGAAACTAAAAGAAATTACACACACGAGGGTCAACTCTCCAACTTGAGCTCAGTGAGAAAATAAAACAATGCAACAAACATATGCATGCATTCAATTCATATCTTTGGTCTAGTTTTTAAGTTTGCAATGTGCTATAGAAAGGATTGGAGGCCCCCGCACACCTCTAAACACGAGTGTGTGAATCTGCCCAATGGATCAAACACCATTGTCGTCCCACATGCACCCACCATGGAATAGAGATAGAGTTAAAATGTCTGGATCAAACATCGCATAACACTTCCCCTGATGCCCTATCCATACCAACACGTAGGCCCCTGCTGGCGAAGACTTACAAACTGGGCTTGTAACTAACTAATTCTAAATGTCATCCAGTGTATCCAAGGCCTCACCCCAGCATCCCTCAATACGTCCATAGAGATAGAGCTAAGGCCCCCCGGTAAAGTCAGAGACTACACGATCCGAGACCACCTCCCCTGATGCCCTACGACGTAATAGTTCTGCTATGGTAATAGCGATACGACGATGTCAGTGAACAAGACTTGAGTAGAGATAGAGCTAGAGTCTGGTGACCAGGATGAACCACAATGTCACGTCCTCCCCTTGATGCTCTACTCGCATCAAGCACACTAACCAAACATATATAATCACATGTCTATCCTTAGCATCATCATCATCATATTGTAAATAGACAGAAATAAATATGCATGAGAAAAATATAACAATAATATTGGATGACATGTGAGATGAACTTACAAGCAATCAATCATAGAATCATTCATGGTATTGGACACAATAAAATAAAACAACTTATTAATATCTAATTAGTTTAGGTCTTGTTCCCTCACCTTTGATTGATATTTGTTCATCTTCCAAGCTTTGGAAGTCACTTTGAATCTATTGGGAACCTAAACAATTAATATATTTAAGTTAGAGTTCAAGTTTATCAAATTACAGTAGTCAAAAACCTTGTTTAGTCTTCAAAATATGCTTGCTGTCATCGTGTGGTAGGATGTGTGGTCCAACCTTTGGTCATAATATATGAGACCACACATTGTGTGGTCAAACCTTGTGGTCGCATTTTGTGCGACCACACCATGCGATCACACCTTTCCTGGGAACTTCCCGAATAGTTATGGTCGACCCTCTGGTTATCCTGTGATCGACCACAGGCTGCGACCACATGATGTTTGATCAGTTTTCATCTTTAATCCGAATTCTTCTTGAGTCGATTCCTTGGCTCATCACTTAGGATCATCCTATGGTTATCATATGGTCATTATTAACAGTTTCTCATTAACCATTATCCCGAATCTATTTTCTCATGGTTTCCATTAGAATTTCTATAATCGAAATCCTTACATTAGATTCAACACATCAACTTGATAAAAGAAACCTATCCAATCTGATCTAGCCTACAGAGTCAAGTCCATACCTTAAGCTTGCTGTAGGGAGATAGAACTTTTATCTTCAAAATCTTCTTCTCCAAGCTTCTTCTCCAAATCTCCTTCTTCCCCTTCTCTTCCTTTCTCTTTTTCTCTTAGGTTTAGGGTTTTAATTTGAGTTTTAAAAGAGTGAGAGAGGCTAAAGAACGTCCCTTATATAGAGGCAAACCTCCATATATAATCCTACTTTAATTAGGAAAGAGCCCTCCTCAAATTAGAAAAGTTTCCTAAACACGGAGTTAGTTCAGCATCGTGTGGTCGCACGTGTGGTCGCAGAATCCGTCGACCACACGTCCAAAATATGCGACCACATGTTATGTGGTCTCATGTGTGGTCTCATGTGTGGTCTCATGTGTGGTCGACCACACATATCAACTACACCCCTCAAAACTGCTACCACAAGACCAAAATTTTCTGGTTTTTAGTTTTTGATTGGTTGCTTCCACACGATCTTAAACAGTCAACCACACCAACTAAATTTAACTCGTTGCTTACCTTATCTTGTGGTTTCTTCATACAATTAGTTCACTTGAGTCGATTATGATGGAAGGATCGATCACAACACGAGAATGTAAGGTTAGACCGGATTCATGGTGTGCGGGTCTTACAACTCCACCACCCTTAAAAAAAATTTCGTCCTCAAAATTTGAATTTACTTCGGAGTCAATAGGTGGGAATACTGTTTCTGCATTGCATCTTCTTCTTCCCATGCAATCTTTTTCCCATTTTGGTTTCGCCATATTACCTTCATATAATAATTATCTCAGTTTTGGAGATGTTGTACCTTCCAACCAGTGAACTAAGTTGGTACTACTTCAATAGTTAAATCTTCTATCTAATCCAATGAATCAGTGGTCAATACCTTTGATATGGATCTCCAACGTACTTCTTCAATAGAGACACGTGAAATACGTCATGCACACTAGACATGGACAGCGATAATGCTAGTTGATATGCAACTTTTCTACGTCTCTCCAAAATTTTTATGAGGTCCAAAACATACATAGGATACAACTTTCCCTTCTTGTTGAATCGTTTTAAACCATGCATATGTGATATCTCCAAAAACACTTTGTCACTTATAGCGAACTCGAGGTCTTAACATCTCGTCTGCCACTCGATAGGTTTCTTCAATAGACTCAGGTCTTATAATTTCTTATTCTCAGACTTCCTTCCAAAACAAAGGAATTCGACATTTTTATCGTACCATGCTTCATAGGTGACATCTACATAGTAGCTTGGTAGCAAATTCAATCCCCATATAGCTTAGTTAGCCGCTCCAAAGCATACCGAGGTTGTATAGCAATGGAATGAGCTATCTTCATAAGGAGATCAACAATCACCCAAACTGTGTCAACTGATCTAGGAGTTAGTAAAAAATCGGTGACATAGTTCA
This sequence comes from Protea cynaroides, assembly GCA_028583415.1. Classification (NCBI taxonomy): domain Eukaryota; kingdom Viridiplantae; phylum Streptophyta; class Magnoliopsida; order Proteales; family Proteaceae; genus Protea; species Protea cynaroides. The sequence goes on from CM053273.1 coordinate 72,980,621, forward strand.
TTGTAATACAGTTTCACTTTCGGACTGGCTCTGATAGTGGTTGTAGTAAGCCATGTTGGTCTTTGTCTTTCAGCCTTTACTTGTTGATAATTTAGTTATTGAAACATGCATCTAACCACAACTACATCCATTCCCTTCCACCAAAATAATATCTTCATATTTTGGTATAATTTGTACGTCTAGGATGTACCCAATACGAAATAGAATGGGCTTTTAGCATTATTTGTATCTATGATCAGCGTTTTTTACTTCAGGTATGCATAATCATCCTCTGTATCTCAGGACCTTTTTCACATCCGAAGTAAGTCAAGGTTAGGTTTTTCTTTCTCTAAATCTTCTTGCACCGCTCTTAGATATAGATCTAACAAAATTACTACCTTTACTTCGTCTATCAAATTAGAGACGATCTTTAATGCCACAAGCACAGCCAAGGAACTACTGCTCCATAAGTTCTCCATAATTTCTCGCTCAATTGGATCATCACGAGTTTCTATTATATGTTACTCTTCTTCCAATCTGAATTTTTTGCTATGAAACATAAGGCAGCATTTATACTGGGTCCTTCCTCGGACTTCATAATTCCCTTTTTGCTTAAGGCCTCAGCTACTACATTAGCCTTACTCGAGTGACACTGAATATGGCAGTCTTAATCTTTCAAGTGTTCTAACCATCTTCTCTGTCTCATGTTCAACTCTTTCTGGCGAAGAGATAAATAAAACTCTTGTGTTCCCATTTAATCTAAAATTCTTCTCCGTATAGATAATGTCTCCAAGTCTTGATTGCATAATTCATCACCAGTAATTTCAAGTCATGAGTAGGGTAACTCTTCTCATGCTCCTTCAGTTTTCTTGAAGCATATGCAATCGCTTATTTATGTTGCATCAACCCACATCCTAGATCCAATCCGAAAGCTTCGATGTATAGGGTAAAAGGTTCCCTTGGTACCAGAACGATCAAGATGGGAGCTGTTATCAACCTTGTTTTTAGAGTTTGGAAACATTCTTCACACTTGTCAGTCCAAATAAACTCCTCTGCCTTCCTGGTTAGCTTGGTAAGAGGTATTATGATCCTAGAGTAGTCCTTTATGAATCGTCTGTAATAACTAGTTGAACCCAAGAACTTCTGGTCTCTACAATGTTCTTAGGTGCTTTTCACCTTACGATTGCTTCTATCTTACTGGGGTTGACTTTAATCCCTTCTGATGTTACTACATGACCTAAGAACTACACCTGGTTTAACTAGAACTCACACTTCTTGAATAAAGTTTCTCCCTTTTCAGCAGTTGTAAGGTTGCTCTAAGATCCGTTGTATGAGTTGCTTCATTTTTAGAATAAATCGAAATATCATCTATAAAAATTATGACCGACGTATCCAACATGTCATGAAACACCAGTTCATTAGCTCCATAAAAGATGTAAGGGCATTGGTTAATCCAAATGACATAATGAGAACTCATAATGCCCAATCCCGGTTCTAAAAGCTCTTCGAGATATCACTGTCTAAATTCTTCAGCTGATGATATCTTGACTGAAGATCAATCTTAAAGAATACCTTTGTACCTTGCAACTGATAAACAAGTCATCGATCTGAGGTAGTGGATATTGGTTCTTGATTGTAAGCTTGTTCAATTTTCGGTAGTCTATACATAGCCGAACACTATCGTCCTTCACCATGAATAGCATTGGCGCTCTCCGTGATGAAATGCTTGGCTGATGAGATCATTTGTCTAAAAACTCTTGTAGTTGAGTCTTCAATTTTATAAGAGCTATTCTATAGGGTGCCTTTGATACATGTGTCGTCCCTGGTAACAAGTCGATAACGAACTCGGTTGCACAATCAAGTAACAACTCAAGTAAATCTCTTGGAAACACAATAGGGAATCTATGCATCACATCACTATCTTCCTTCTGTGGTGCTTCTTTAGTAACGTCCACCACAAATACCATATATCCAACTCCTTTCTCTTCAAAACATCTCTTTGCCTTTTGCATAAAGAGGATCAGATTTCACTTCTTAGGCAATATGTTTTCAATAAAACTAAATTATATGCCGTCTTTATTCTTCAATGATAACCTCTTCTATAAACATAACAACTTTGTAGAGTGTTGAGATAATCAGTCTATCCCCAAGATGATGTCAAAGTCTGTCATCTCAAGTCGAATTAGGTTACATCCAACTTCTGTCCATCCATACAATTCGAACATTGCTCATAACACTCATTTAATGCAACATTTAGTCCAAAAGGGCTTGAACTAGCAAAATCTAGTTTAAAGGTCTTAAGAGCTTGTCTAGTTCCTTCATCTCTTTGTTTTTCAAAGATTATCGTTAATAATTTCATATATTGAAAAACTCATTAGCTTATATTTCTTTTATCATTGTTGTTCTACCCTGATCTTTCTTTCATATACCTCAAAAAATATCTTGTGATTGTTACTTCATATCCCAAGTCTACCTATAAGCATTAGGATATATGCTTATAAATTCATTAATTCAGTCAACTCTTTTGGTCTTTTCTTAATCATCTCACTCGACATTGGGCATAACTCAATATTACTTGTACTAATCCGAATACTATCAATGCCACGATTTTTGACTTTATCCTTGTATCCACTCTTAGATTTACCTTTAGAAATCTTCTGCCTTGTCAAAATTTATACCGATATAGCCATCTTTAACTCTACTTGAGTGCTATCTATTTTTTTACTGGCTACTCTTGATAGTTCTCACTTTTTGCTCATACACTCTTTTATAGACATGACTCATATCCATCCATTCAGCAATCTCGAAGCAGATCCTCCATTACTTCATCTGAGGTTCCTTGGCTATAGAATCTAATTTAAATTTAATCATCTTCCTTCCCATAATTCCTTATTAACTAAACATCTTATCAATGGATGTCGAGAAATGTAAGAATCAGAATGTTTATATCCAAGAGCAATTCATTTCCTTCTTTCAATTTAGTACAATGATGAACACTTGCTTTATCTAGTGAAGTTAGGTTTAAAGGATCAAGAGTAAATTTATGATAATCCAACCGGCATCAAAAAGTCGTTAAGTTACATGGTGGTCCAAATATATGAAAATAAAGATTTTATAGTTCTTAACCTCATGGTTACAGGTTCTATCGAGTATATAATGCCAATTGATCAAGGCACTATAGGAATAAATCTGGAGAAATTTTGGTACATCAATAAATCAGGTATAAATCAAAAAGATGTACGCTCAACATGATTAAACCTTTAACTGTTCATTCAGTTTATATCTCTATTCATGTTGTTGACTATGAGAGTAGCTTAGGTTGGTATAATCAGGACTAATTCTAAGAAAACAATATCTATAACTCCAATTGACAGGTTGAATTAAGAAGGTATCCTGTCAAGACACGAGAATTTAAAATCAAGTATATGCATCCTCTATAATCATAAGAGTAAGTCAATGATGCACCGCATCTTATATAAACCTATCTAGTTATTTGGCCACAATAGATTTGATCCCTTGCCAAAAATGTTAGAAGCTTCATCTTCAGAAAATATTCTTCAATCCTTGTCGGATAATTTTATCATGGGGGTAGCTATCTCATACCTTGGTGGCTGATAAGGATAACCACCTTGATACACTGATTATTGTACACTAAGCTTCTGCACTAAGGGGTGCATCACTAGGACCTACTATATAGTAGGCACTATGTTATGGGTAACATGTGCTGGAGGTACAGTGTTGATACCAATTGATACTGTACATGGTCTGACCTGGAGGTATTGGTGTAGCATTGGAAACTTGGATAGTGATTCACATAGCAACTTGCATAGTCGGTCTCATCTGTTGTTGCTCTTGTATTTTGTCGGACCAAGTTTATTACAATCGTAGCCAAGGCACTTGGTAGTCCAAGTAAATTGGATGGAGTGGCCTGGTTGTTTACTTTTTTTTTATTTGCTACAGTCTGATTATCATTATTTGGCATTTACTCAGATGAGTTCTCATTACTTGTTATCGACCCAGATAGTGGTGGGGTCTGCTTACAACCACTTTTTAATGCTCAGCGGGTGATGATCAGTGTGTGGCGGATCTCACTTAGAGTCTCTACGTCACCCAAGAGTATAGCTTCATCTTCTTGTAGTTACTCTTATTCTTAGTGTATGGCCATTTTTCTCTTATCTCTGTTGGATTTAGCCCGAGATCTTTTCCTTTACCTCTACAGGGATTTAGGCAGTACTAGTCATTTTTCTTCTTCCTCTGTCATATATCGAGTTTTACATCTTGTGAGTACCAACTCGGTATTCTAATTTTCTGCTTTATAGATGCTCCCTTCTTGCTACTGTACTATATCCTTTGTATATTTAGACAACTGCCTGATTTATAGATCGTACCCTATATTATTTGTTTATCAGGTTAGATTTAGATTTTCTTTTTCTGTCTGTGTATACATATGGTTCTTCCTTTTATATGTACATTATTGTCTTGTTTAAGTTCTGTCTCAACCAACACAGGTGCTTATGGTATGTTTGTTTTAAAGATTTTAAATTTATCCGAATTCAGTTTATAGACACAATCGTGAATGTATTCAGGTTTGATGGGCAAGGGCTGAGGGCTCTGATACCAAGTTATCACACCCCAATTTTGGACTAACCAGAATGGTGTGATGAACCATCAATAAACCAACGATTCAACCAAGATCTCGTATAGGCTATGCCAACAATGTTAAACCAAAACATATTCCACATTAATCAGAGATAATAAAATAAATAGCGAAAGTCTTATTAATAATGAACAGAAATCTAATCATGATAAATAATTAATATTCTAATTACCTCCAAGTAACCAAAATATAATTTAATACATATTACAAATATCCAAATACCAAAGTTAAACACTAAGCGCATCCATAGTTGAAACGCTTGCTTAACGAATCATAATAGTCCTTCACAGCTTGCTCATCCATAGCCAACACCTGTTCATATGTTGGTATGTCGACATAATCTTCAACCGTAATACCTGTAACATCAGAAACTAAAAAGAATTACACACGCAAGGGTCAGCTCTCCAACTTGAGCTCAGTGCGAAAACAAAACAATGGAACAAACATATGCATGCATTCAATTCATATCTTTGGTCTGATTTTTAAGTTTACAATGTGCTATAGAAAGGATTGGAGGCCCCCGTACCTCTATACACGAGTGTGTGAATCTTCCCAATGGATCAAACACCATTTTCGTCCCACATACACCCACCATGGAATAGAGATAGAGCTAAAGTGTCTGGATCAAACACCGCATAACACTTCCCCTAATGCCCTACCCATACCAACACGTAAGCCCCTGCTGGCGAGGGCTTGCAAACTGGACTCGCAACTAATCAATTCTAAATATCATCCATTGTATCCAAGGCCTCACCCCAGCATCCCTCAATATGTCCATAGAGATAGAGCTAAGGCCCCCGGGCAGAGTCAGAGACTACACGGTCTGAGACCACCTCCCCTGATGCCCTACGACGTAATAGTTCTACTAAGATAATGGCAATACAGCGATGTCAGTGAACAAGACTTGAGTAAAGATAGAGCTAGAGTCTGGTGACCAGGATGAACTACAATGTTACGTCCTCCCCCTAATGCTCCACTCTCATCAAGCACACTAACCACACACATACAATCACATGGCTATCCCTAGCATCATCATCATCATATTGTAAATAGACAGAAATAAATATGCATGAGCAAAATATAACAATAATATTGGATGACATGTGAGATGCACTTTACAAGCAAGCAATCATAGAATCATTCATGGTATTGGACACAATGAAATAAAATAGCTTGTTAATATCTAATTAGTTTAGGTCTTGTTCCCTCACCTTTGATTGATATTTATTCCTCTTCCAAGCTTTGGAAGTCACTTTAAATCTATTAGAAACCTAAACAATTAATATATTTAAGTTAGGATTCAAGTTTATCAATTTATAGTAGTAAAAAACCTTGTTTAGTCTTCAAAATATGCTTGTTGTCATCGTGTGGTCGGATGTGTGGTCCAACCTGTGGTCGCAATATATGAGACCATACACTGTGTGGTCGAACCCTGTGGTCGCATTTTGTGCGACCGCACCTTTCCTAAAAACTTCCCGAATAGCTATGGTCGACCCTCTGGTCACCCTGTGGTCGACCACGGGCTGCGACCACATGATGTTTGGTCAGTTTTCATCTTTAATCTGAATTCTTCTTGAGTCGATTTCTTGGCTCATCACTTGGGATCATCCTATGGTTATCATATGGCCATTATTTATAGTTTCTCATTAAACATTATCCCTAATCTATTTTCTCATGGTTTTCATTAGAAATTTCATAACCGAAATTGTTACATTAGATTCAACACATCAACTTAATAAAAAGCATCTATCATATCTGATCTAGCCTACAAAGTCAAGTCCATACCTTAAGCTTGCTGTAGGGAGAGAGAACTTTTCTCTTCAAAACCTTCTTCTCCAAGCTTCTTCTCCAAATCTCTTTCTTCCCCTTCTCTTCCTTTCTCTTTCTCTCTTAGGTTTAGGGTTTCAATTTGAGTTCTAAAACAGTGAGAGAGGCTAAGGAACGTCCCTTATATAGAGGGAAACCTCCATATAGAGTCTCACTTTAATTAGGAAAGAGCCCCCCCTCAAATTAGGGAAGTTTCCTAAACACAGAGTCAATTCAGCATCGTGTGGTCGCACGTGGGGTCGCAGAATCCGTCGACCACACGTCCAAAATATGCAACCACATGTTGTGTGGTCTCATGTGTAGTCTCATGTGTAGTCAACCACACGTATCGACCACAGCCCTCAAAACTGCTACCACACGACCAAAATTTTTTGCTTTTTAGTTTTTGACTGGTTGCTTCCACATGATCTTAAACAGTCAACCACACAAACTAAATTTGACTCGTTGCTTACCTTATCTTGTGGTTCTTCATACAATTGGTTCACTTGAGCCGATTATGATGGGAAGACCGGTTATGACACGAGAATGTAAGGTTTGACCGGGTTTGTGGCATGCGGGTCTTACATACCGTCTGTGAACGTGAGAAAGGTTGTTTATGACTCTTCGCAAGTTGACATGATGTATAGACCTACAATCTCCAAAAAATAAATTGTTGAATGTTGGTGGATGGATGGCCAAGACGAGCATGCTAGTGCGTGTAGGAGATGGTGGAGCTGAAATGAGCTATAAGTAAACAAACCGAGGAAGGAGAAATTTCCGAAGTGGATAAAGGCCATTCTCAACCGGTCTGGAGTAAATGATATTCCCTATCTTCTTGTCCTAAATGGAACAACCAAAAGAATCAAACAAAAAAACACAGTGATTATAAGCAGAGAATTTTTGAACAAATCGGAGATTTGTAGATGCATCTGGACAACAAAGAACATTTTTCATATGGAAAGTAGGCGAAAGAGATGAAGAACCAACATGTGATATGGGCAAACTATGGCCATTACCTATTTGGACTGAATCAGTACCAGTATATGGTGTGGCAGTATGGAAATTTTCACTTTATCAGAATACCATGTATCAGCTGCAGTTGTTGTTTGGGAGACCATAGCAGCTAATTTTTCAGGGGGATGTCACCCTTGATATGCATAGTCCATTCTATGATAACAGTCAAGAGCCATGTGACCCATTTAATGGCAAATTTGACACTGAGGATGAGTATTACTCATACTAGTGTAAAAGGATGTAATAGGAGATGGTAGGAGACCGCGGTCATGTGAAAAATGCTGACGTCTTTGAGAGGGATGACCGCGACCACTGTTGGTCTGACCCCTGTACGATCGGTTACCACAACCCGTATGGGGTTTGCCTGGCCTTGCCACAACATATGCAATGGGGGGATCTTGTGAGGTTTCACTGGCTAAGGCCAGCTCCTCACAAATTAAGAGAGTATGAAGCTGAATCAAAGACAACTCAGTTTGCAAGCTCGAATGCGAACAAAGGATCCAAATTGATGATAGGATGGGGGTAGGCCATCAAGGACATAAATTATTAAGTCATCTTCACTAACAGGGGATCCAGAGGTAGCAAGTTGATCTGTAATATTCTTAAATTGCTGGAGGTAATCAGTCATGGATTGAGTTTCCTTTTTGATATGACTGAGCTGTCATTTCAAGGACGTGACATGGCAGGGGTAATGGATGCAAACCTCTGTTTGAAGAGATCCCAAGCTTTCTTGGTAGAGGAGATGCCAACCATGTAGGGGAGAACCGACTCACTAAGTATGGCATTGATCCATGATAATAGCATCTGATCATGTTCATACCATTGAGAGTCAAATGAGACAAGTGATGATGTAGTACTGCCATCGATCAAATGCATGAGTTTGTGTCCTCGTAGAATAGGTTCAAAGAGAGATTTTCAGAGAATATAATTGGTGGAGGAGAGTTTGACTGGGACCAAACTAGTGATATTAGTGATCACTAGGGAAGGAAAAGTAATAGGTGCCACAGGGTGTGGAGCTCCATCAGCAATTATAAGAGAGGTCATGGATTCAGTCGCTCAGATAAGGATCGAGGGAAAAAAAAAAAAAAAAAAAAAAAAAAAGTGTGGTTCAGCTCAAGGCTCTGTACCACAAAGATAATTAAAAAAAAAAAACAAAAATAGGAGTTTGAGAAGAACTCTATCTTGTGTATTTCTCATTCACTATCGTGGTCTATATACTGTTACAAATGAGATGATCCCTTGAAGATTGGAAATTGTAAGACATTATGAGGCGTTACAAAAATTCAAAATTTAAAAATTACAACTAACCAATCTTATCCTCTTCTTGATCGACAACTAATCTGATCTCATCATTTTGCTGATTTTCAGCTTTACATATCTTATCATGGTGGTCCACAGTTAAACATGTGATGATATCGCATGTGATAAGGGTCATTCAATATAAACCAACGATATTTACATCCGTTTTCTTCGTGGATTTCTCTAATAAGAAACATTGTATGTAGTATAGAGGGAATGAGGTCTTGCATCTTCTGTCATGTCTAAAGAAAAGAAGAAAATACATTTTTATAATTTTTTTATTCTTTTTTTATTATTTTTATTTTGGGTTAATGCAGAATGTTTGCTAAGAACCTTATGGAGCAAATCCAGGCTATTTCTTTAATCGAACGGCAAATACAGGGTAATACAAGGTATCAGAATTAGGACATTGATGCATCCAAAGTGACTTGGAAAATGCTAAAATGCTGCACCATATAAGAGTTGCTTTGCAACACTCACTTCTCTCAAGCATGGATTCACAAATTCATGGCTTTGGGATCCAAGCACAGACTTTTTTTAAATTTCTTTACTCCATACGACAAATACACTAGCTAGCAGCAACGTACATTAAAAATTAAAAACATAAGCAGATTTTTATTTTCTGCTGAAAATAGACCAACCATCCCTCCTTACAATAAGGACACATTATAACAAAAAAAATAAAAAAAAAAGGGACACAAAATAAGAACAGTAGATTTACCTCATCTACGGCATCTCTGCGTCTGATATCATTTTTTTCTCCTTCCCAGATGTAAAAGCAGGAACGCTTTAGTAATGCGATCTAAAAGCAGGAATGCTTAGTTCATTAGTAAAGAAATTGGATGGGTCGACCTTGCTCTTCACCTGTACTAATCGTTCAAAGTTAGTCTTGAAATACTTATGACCCCAAACCTTGGCTTGCGTATAACTTGTAAGACCAATTTTTGGGTTGGCTCCCAAATCAAGGTCCTTATAGTTGAAAACTGCAAGCCTTGGGGACTGGGAAACATGGGGAGTCATGTAGCTATGCAGCTCTTTTATCCAACTCATATGTTTGTTGAATGCTGTAATCCCTTCTTCGTTCCATAAAGCCAAGTAGTGAATCATTAACAAAGTCCCTTCCCTATGTGGGAAAGGAGTTTCAGATTCTGAAATCTCACTCATCCTTCCACCATAAGGTGTGAAGATTACTTGACCCAGCTCTATGTCATCATCAGTAAGCTTTCTCCACAAACCTTCCAACCCAATTTCTGAAATGGGTTCCAACACATAGTCCGATTTACCCTTGTAAATGCTGCCATTTACTGTCCTACCCAGTAACGTATCCAACGGTGTACCAAGAGGGAACCAGAAAAAATAAAGGGTCTGTTCAATCCAACTCATTTCGATGCAATCCTCGCGCTTCAACCCCAACTCCGGGAATTTCTCATCCATTATTGGAAGAAGTTTGTCAGCACTGCCAAGGAACAAGGAATCAAATAAAGCTGTCACTTTTTCATCGCCTTTGAGATCAGGAAGCGAATTTATGACAGCTCTGAGAAATAGATCATTAGGGACATCAGGGGCAACATATTGAAACCTATGGAGAAGCTTGATTGCACCTTCTCCTAAGGTCTTGTTGAGTCTGAAAACAGTTACAATCGGTGGAACAGAAACCAACTTGAACTTCCATGAAAGAATGATCCCAAAGCTGGCTCCTCCCCCACCTCTGATGGCCCAAAATAGATCCTCTCCCATGGATGCCCTATCTAGAAGTTTTCCATTAGCATCAACCATCTGAGCATCGATGACATTATCAGCAGCGAGGCCATATTTCCTCATTAATGTGCCATAGCCACCTCCACTGACGTGCCCACCCACACCAACAGTGGGGCAAAGACCAGCTGGGATGGCAAGGGTCCTGCTTTTCTCTGCAATTCTATAGTAAACTTCACCTAGAATCGCACCAGCTTGAACCCAAGCAGTATTATCAACAAGATTAACATCGACCGATCGCAAATTAACCAAGTCAAGAAGGATGAATGGGACATCAGTTACGTAAGAGAGGCCCTCATAGTCATGGCCACCGCTTCGAGTTCTGATGTGTAAGCCATATTTTCTAGAGCAAGAAACAGCCATTTGGACGTGGGATGCAGTCCATGGTGTAACAATAAGTAGTGGTTTTGGGGTTTGAGGTGTTGCGAATCGGGGGTTTTGGGCAGCAGCGTTCAATACAGCTAAGTAAGAGGGGTTATTTGGGGTGTAGAGTACTTGAGAGATTGGAATGGAGGATTTTGAGGTAAAGCTTTGGCGGAAATTCTCATAGATATCCTCAGATCTTGAAGTGGCCATTTTTCCTTCTCCTGTCTGTTTGAGGGTTTTTCTGTCACGTTTGCTTATTTATAGGCTTATAGCTTTCAGCTCTAGCAAATGCCCGTAAGGCCACAATGGCGAAACGTGGCCTTTTTTATTTTTTGGAAATTCTACTTGTAATAACTACTTATTATATTTAATTAACGTTGAAGATTTTACAAAAATAAAAAAAAATAAAAAAATAAAAAAAAAAACGTTGAAGATTTGCACCAGTTTCACATAAAACCATCTTTATCGCATGCCGCCTTTGTCTTCACATTGTAAGGAAGAAATATAAAACGAAAATCATGCCTCAGATTTTTCTTTTTCTTTTTTTTTTTTTCATTTTTTTTTTTTCATGTATTTGATTATATTGTCTGAGTTTGGACAGTTGACCTGTTGTTGAGGTACTTACGCCGAAAAAGAAATGTTGTTGAGCTGATGTGAGGTTGTGCAGTTTCGATTTCCTGCTTTTTTTTTATTTTATTTATTTTTTCAATAAAACCTTAATTGATAAAAAAAATAATTAGAGGTGGCAATTTTTATTTTTTAAAATGAGAGCAATGGGTCTCGGGCCAAACTTAATGGGGAAAAACAGAGGGGGAGGACCTATCGAGGAGGCGTCAGGTAAGGACTCAACGGATAGTGAAGGTTCATCGTCGGACCATAATGTAGAATTATCAGATTGGGAAGATAATAGTGGCATTCTCCCAAAACAATCTTCTAGGGATACTATGAAAGTTCTTACTTCTATTGCTCCAGAAATTCTTAGATGGAGTACTCGCATTTGTACTCCCCCTAATAGATTCCGAGATAAAAAAAAAAAAAAAAATGAGCTAATTGTCTTTTATTTGAGCCTTAGTTCTGTTAATGTCTAGGTCCTCTGTGTTGTTGTTTTTTGTCGGTTTCGACTGAGTCTATGTTGGGCCTTCATCTTGTAGTGCTCTCCCCTCTTTGGATCAATAAATATTGTTGGGGGAAAATACGAAAGATAAGATCTCAACAGTCCAAGGGCAATCAAGAGAGGTGCAATGAGGGTTGTACGTGTGGCATCCATCAGAGAGGTCCACGTACGCACCAGATAAAGCAAGGGATATAGCTTGATCCGTTTACCAGTGATTCGATTCAACCCACAAGCTCAATATCATGGAGATTCGATAGTACTAATAGTGACAAACATGCATTAAATGCCTTATAATAAATGCTCATAAATGCTGACAAAAGCATTAAATGGGAAATAGGCTGACACGACCTGCCACATCACCTTGTTGAGGGGCGCCACAAAGGAAAAGATTCTAAATCTACTCGAGAAAGGGAAAAAAGTAGACCACTCACATCAAACAGTACAAATGACATGGACATGAGGGATTGAAGAAGCCAGATACTGGAGATACGCTCCTTTATAGGGTTCGTAGACTCCCTTAATCTACCAGATAATGTGATGAAGACAGTGGGAGACGCAACAGATTAGTTGGAGAAGGGAAGCTTGCTTGACTAGCTTCATATTTGGCTTATAATAAAGGATGATAGCAAGGAGATAGGGATCCAACTTTTTACTCTCAAAAGGTACCGTTACTTTCTAGAATTCTCTTCAGGTTTCATTGTTTACCACTTGTGAGTTCTAACTCACTTACAATATTTAGCTTTTTCATGGTTGTCTCTCCATAAACTGGGAAGGAAAGGTTTCATAGAGCTCATGTACCTCAGTCCCTTCTCTCTAAGGAACTCGGGTATCTTATCCCTGAGTTCCATTCTACTTGTCCTGGATCATACTAACTTAGGCATCGGAGTGGCCATGGGGTAAAACCTACCCACCTCATTGCGTGTTCTTGATCTGTAGATACGTGGTAGCATCTTGTGCATTGGGTAAAATCTAGTGACAACAAATTAGCGCCCACCGTGGGGCCTGACGTACTTTGCTTCTAAGAGCCTTCTCCTTTCTAGTTCCCTTTATCTAAAGTCAAACTTAGGCATCGGAGTGGCCATGGGGTAAAACCTACCCACCTCATTGTGTGTTCTTGGTCTGTAGATACGTGGTAGCATCTTGTGCATTAGGTAAAATCTAGTGACAACAAATTAGCGCCCACCGTGGGGTCTGACGTACTTTGCTTCTAAGAGCCTTCTCCTTTCTAGTTCCCTTTATCTAAAGTCAATTTCGAAAAAACCTCCTAGTTTTTATTTTCAGTCCTACCCATGGCTCCACCTTGGAGAGTTGAAAGTGCATACAATCTCAGAGGGACGGATGCCCGTCGCTCAAACGAGGGTATTCGTCAGGATCATGTTGATGTTCCAAAAGGATTGGACAACCAAGTCCCAGATGTCAACCTGGCGGAAGGAGGGGGTGAAAACGACCCTTCTTCTTAGTTCGTTGCAAGGGGCTAGTTCGACCACCTAACGTAACAATTGGTTGTTGCCCTGACGTAACCTTTATAATAGCAACCTACAAGGGTCCCAGCCAGTGGACATAGGGGAAGTTCCTTAGTGATCCCGTCATTGTTGGCGATCAGATCCCAGAGCTCAAAGTTACTTGTCTCAATTAGTAGGATCTCACCGTCGAAGGGCTTAAGGGGGGTCTTACCGAGAAGCTAGCGTCAGTTATGTCCCCAGGTATGAACCAACTAAAGTAACCGGAAGTAGCCATGCTTCCCCTGCTGAATCTCACAGGTCTTCTATCTACGACCGTTTGGAGTCGAGGAATGATGTCGCGGGAAGGGCTCGAAGGAGGATCGATACCACTAGTGATATCTCTCAAGAGGCACAAAGAAGGGACAATGAGGCTCGACAAGAGAGAGACGATGCACAAGCATGTGTAGATGTAGCTAGACAAGAGAGAGTTGCTACTGCTCCCCCGGTCGTAAGTGCTCCTACTCCTAATGACCATACATCCAAACTGGAGCAATAAATAAATGACCTGATGGTACGCATGCACCAAGTAGAATGGGGGGTTGATTTAGAGGCTCCCGAGGACTATGACACTGAAACGGCCCTCTTTGACGAGATCATACAACATCTGTTGCCCGATAATTTCATTTTCCCCAACGTGGGATGATATGATGGAAAAAAGGACCCAGAACGACATATGGATAACTTTAAAGTGGAGATGGTCATCTACGACCATCATGATGCATTATGTTGTAGAACTTTCAAATCCACCTTAAGGGATGCTGGGAGGACTTAGTTCAACAACCTTCCACCCAAATCTGTGAGATCATTCAAGGAGTCGAGCGGCCTATTCCTCTCACATTTTCAGGGGAATAGGGCCGTAAAAAAGAACCTATCACATTTAATGGAGATGAAGCAAGGGGAGAGTAAGTCTCTTTGACCCTTCATTACCAAGTTCCTTGCTGTAACTGGAGAAATAAAAGACCTACAACCTGATGTAGTCAATGTGACCCTATCCAAAGCCATTCAAGATAAGAAGCTGATCTTTTCTCTAAACAAGAAGCGTCCTCGCACCCATGTTGAAATCTTAAGCTAGTGCGAGAGGTATGCCGCTAAGGCGGAGGCAATGGCCATTATTCCCAAAGAGATTGCCAGTAGCTCAGTGGGTGTGGAGAAAAAGAAGTTAGAACCATTTGATAAAACCCTCAGGCAGGGTGACCCGAGTAAAAAAGCGATGCCAGCCAAAGAGTTATATCCAATCAAACCACTACCAGAATACAGTCTACTCAATCGTACCACGGTGGAGATAACGCAGATCAAGAAGGGGCACATTTTGCTTGTTCCTCCTCCGATGATGATGGCTAAACACATGAGCAAAACCTACGGCTGTTCTACGCTCACCACTAAGATCACGGTCATGCCACTAATGACTGGTCACCTTCGAGGGCTAGTTGAATACCTCATCCAATATAGACATTGGACAAAATTCGTGGGGCCTCAACCCCCACCACTTCCTCCAACTTCAAGAAACGTTCCAACACCAGCTCCTGGGGGGGTCAAAAGAAACAACAATGCACCTCTCCCTCGTCGTTTGCTGAAACGGGGGTAATTAAGCATCAAAATAGCCCTGTGGAATGGCACCGAGCACCCTAGTGCTGAGCTAGTAAAGGCCCCACCAAGGTTGCAGTGCCAAAGTCCACCTAGAGAAGTATTGGGAAAAGCAGGACCTGAGCAAGCCTTAGGTCTTGAGGGTGGTCAATATTTGAGTCACAACAAAGAGTGTTTTACTATCACGATACGCCCAAACATATGCACCGGGAAGTACTTTCGATTGCTGTCACACCCATGAAGGAATCAATGGAGAACAAGCTGGTGTGGGGTCGTGACTTTGAAGCTGAAGAGTTCTCCTTTAAGAAGCTACGTAGTGAAGGCTTTATCTGCTTTGGGGATGACAATCTTATCGACGTTGTGACCTCTTATGAAGATCCCTTAGTGATCAAAATGGCAATTGGGAATCGGTTCAAGGTCACTCAAATTTTGGTAAACACTAGGAGTGCTGTAGACATCTTGTACTATGACACCTTTAAGCGCATGGGTTATAAAGACGATATACGGCATCCCATCAGGTACTCTTTAATTGAGTTCAATGGGGATGTTGTTCATGTGAAGGGAGCTGTCAAGCTTAATACTCGAATAGGGGTCTACCTAGCTCGAACCTGCATATAGTTAAACTATATGGTAGTGGATACTTGTTCCAACCACAATGCCATTCTTGGGCAAGCAGGACTCAACCAAATGAAAGCATGCCTTTCGACATACTATTATCATGAAGTTTCCAATAGCTGTAGGGGTGAACTTCTGCAAGGCCGACCAATCAGTGTCTCGAAGGTGCTATCAGGCAGACTTGAAGGCAAATGTGATGGTTGTGCCAGTCCAGACCATCCAGTTAGAAGATTTTAGGGATGACTTTTCCCAGCAAAGGAATACTCCAGTGGAGGATCTTATTCCAATCCCTTTTTCTGAAGAGAGCCCGGAGAATACGTTCCGGATATGGTTAAATCTCCCTGCGGAGTAGAAAGGGCAACTCATAGCTTTCGTTTGAAAGAACTCAGACATCTTTGCATGGACTGCTGAAGATATGCCAGGTATTTCCCCTACCACCATGGAGCAACATCTTATGATCATCCCTCACCATCGATCCATCTGTCAAAAGAAGAAGGCCTTTACCCTGGAGAGACAAGTTATCATCGACGAAGAGGTCGAGAAACTTCTTAAGCAGACAGGCTTTATTAGGGAGGTCAACTACCCAGAGTGATTGGCCAATGTTGTAATGGTGCCAAAAAAATGGAAAACTGTTGGTACATATGTACCAATTTCACTGATTTGAATAAAGCATGCCCCAAAGATAGCTCTCCTCTGCCTCGAATAGATTAATTGATAGATGCCACTGTCAGGCATGAGTTTTTATTCTTTTTAGATGCATATTTGAGATATAACCAAATTAAAATGGTGAAGGAAGATGAAGAAAGTACAGCCTTTGTCACCAACAAGGGATTATACTGTTATATTGTCATGCCATTCGCGCTAAAGAATACGGGAGCCACATATGAAAGACTTGTCAACAAGGTCTTTGAGAAGCAGATAGGCAGAAACATGGAGGTATATGTTGATGACTTCCTGGTCAAGAGTGCAAAAGCTTGAACCCACTTGGACGATTTGGTTAAAGTGTTCGAGGTCGTGAGAAGGAACTCCATGCGCCTTAACCCCACCAAATGTGCATTTGGAGTGCATTCAGGAAAATTTTTGGGGTTTTTAGTATCACAAAGGAATAAGGCTAATCCAGCTAAGATCGATGCTATCCAGAACATGACTTGTCCTATAAAACCTAAACAAGTACAAGAATTGATTGGGTCAAATTGCTGCCTTAGGACGTCTCATGTCAAGATCAGTAGACAGATGTCAACCCTTCTTCCAAACTCTCCAAGGATCCAAGACATTCGAGTGGACACCAAAATGTAAAAAATCATTCTGTGACTTCAAAAGGTACTTGTTGTCTCCTCCTCTCCTTGTGAAACTTGAGATAGGAAACAATCTCCTTTTCTACCTAACGGTATCTCCATAGGTTGTTAGTACTGTACTCATCAAGGAGATATAAAAAGAGCAACATCCAATTTATTACATCAGCAAGGTCCGTCTCGATGCAAAAACTAGGTATTAGTCCATTGAAAAGTTTACCTTGGCCTTAGTCACAACTGCTCGAAAACTTTGTCCATACTTCCAATTGCATATCCATCTTTGTTCAACGGACAGACCGTTGAAGAAATTTCTTGGTTAATCTAATGTTTTAGGTCAAATGGTGAATTGGACGGTCGAACTTGGTGAGTTTGATTTGAAGTTCCAACCTCAAACGACTTGGCGAGTTTGATCTGAAGTTCTAACCTCGAATGAAAATTAAGGTGAAAGCATTGGCTGATTTATTGCTGGAAAGCACTCTTCCAAATGGCACAGAAGAGGGATGGAACCCTGAACGAGCAATAAAGGTGGGTCGAACCAAGATTGTTATCACACCTGAAGAACCTTCCAGGTCATGTATGTAGATGGTTTGTCAAATAAGGAGGAGGCAGGAGTAGGGATTGTTTTAATCAATCCAGAAGGGTTCAAGGTTCTTATGTCTATACACTTTGGGTTTTCAACAACTAACAATATTGCCGAGTATAAAGCACTTATAGTGGGACTAAAACTCGCCACCAAGTTGATGGTCAAACGTCTGATTCTATATGGTGATTCACAGTTGGTGATTCGACAAGTGTCGAGAGTCTACGAAGCAAGATTGGAGCATTTGGCGAACTATCTAGCTGAGGTGAAGCGACTTACCTTACCCTTAGAGAAATTTAAAGTATTCAATGTACCTCGTAAAGAAAAGGTAGAAGCAGATGCCCTCTCTAAGTTGGGACCAGATGATCTGAGTAGTTTTGAAGTACAAGTTACCTCGAGCATCTACCACAGAGAAGCATTGATCTAGTCTAGGAGGTACTCCCTGTAGATGTTGAATCCTGCTAGATGGATCCCATCTTGACATATTTAAGAGAGAATGTACTACTTGTTGATCGCAAGGAAGCGCGGTGTATACAAGCTAAGTCTCATGCCTACATGATCTATGATGAGGTATTATACAAAAAATCTTTCACTCTTGCCCTCCTTCGGTGTGTTCTACTCTTTAGAGCAGAATAAGTGATGGAGGATGTACACGAAGGGATATTTAGAACACATCAATGTGGTTGAACCATGTATTACAAAATCATGAAAAGGGGTTATTATTGGCCAACTATGATGAAGGATTGCAAAAAATATGCCAAGACATGCAACCATGCCCAAAATATGTAAGTGTGCCACATCGACCACCAGCATTCCTACAACCAATTCCAGCACCATTCCCTTTGCAATATAGGGGATGGATATTCTGGGAC
Organism: Protea cynaroides; assembly: GCA_028583415.1. NCBI lineage: Eukaryota > Viridiplantae > Streptophyta > Magnoliopsida > Proteales > Proteaceae > Protea > Protea cynaroides. Next base: position 72,999,056 of record CM053273.1, read on the forward strand.
CATTTTCGCAGGTGAAAGGACAGCTCAAGTTCATTCTGGTGTTGATTGATTATTTTACTAAGTGGATTGAAGTTAAAGCTATGGCAAGGGTCACCTCTTATAAGGCTACTAAGTTCTTCTGGCTCGAAGTACTCTACAGATATGGTATCCCATAAGTTCTGATTACAGATAATGGCCCGTAATTCTCCTATAGAGCGTTCAGAAAGTTTTGCTAGGATCATCGGATTGGGCACAGATTTGCTTCTGTTTCTCACCCAGAAGCTAATGGATAGATGGAGGTTACCAACCGTACTTTGTTACAAGGATTGGCTCGTCTCCTCGAGGAAAATCGAAAGCTCTGGATTGAAGAACTACTGAATGTCATCTAGTCTTATCGAACCACCCCTCGAACTGCGACTGGTAAAACACCCTTCAAGTTAGCATTTGGTTCTGAAGCAGTTATTCCTATGGAAGTAGTCCAAATGAGTTATCGGGTCCTCAACTTCAACGAAGACACCAATCCAGATATTTTTAGTTAGGACCTCGACCTTTTTGAAGATGTGCATGAGATAGTCAGGCTTCATATTGCAACATACAAGTAGAAGACCACTTGATATTTTAACTCTAAGGTAAAAGAAAATCTTTTTCAAGTTGGTGATTTAGTTCTACACAACATAGTTGCCTCTGAATCCACTAGACAAGGCAAGCTGATACCCACATGGGAATGACCATATCGAGTTGCCAAGGCTATATGACTAGGGTCGTATCATTTGGAGATGATGGAAGGAAAAGCTATTCTTTGCACATGGCACTCTAAGAACCTGAAGAAATACTATGTATGATCTATTTCAAACTTAATGAAAGATATGTGTTACTTCACCATCTTGTCTTTCCATGTCAAAAACATAAGATAATTTGCCTAAGGGTGTATCGATAAATTTGACCAAGTAAGAAAGGAAATCTTTGTAATCTAATAGTCTTAGTCATAGGCTAAGACAATCAGCTTGGGGGGTCATTATTAACGTTGGGCTGAAAGGAAAGTATGCATAAGGGCCAACTGAAATAATGATGCCAGTAAAAGATGTACTGTGTAATCTAATTGGCTCGATCCTAGATCAACCCACTCATGTCACACCCCAATTCCAGTCGAACCAGAAGTGTGAGTGAACCATCACTGAACCAACGGTTCACAACAGGATCTCAATATGACCTTATCCACTAATACAAATCATTGCACATAACCATAATCAGAATATAATAAATTAAATAAAATGAACTGAGTGATCGATTGATAAATAAATAAAATATCAAGTTATTCTCCACATCAAAACATAATTAATATCCTTACACCACTTTATAAATCCAACAGAAAATAAATAAAATAATCTAAATAAACACCCTAGAGATACACGCAGAAAGGGCACTCGCATGAAGCGTCATGCTCGTCCTCTCCTGCTTGCATGTCCAAAGCAGCCACGTCTCCATACACTGGAGCGTTCACGTAATCCTCCACCGTATAACTTGCATCAACATCTAAAAACATGTATATATACAAAGGTGAGCTCACAACTTAGCTCAGTAAGACAATCAGACAATGCAATAAACATATGCATGAGTAACATTCACATTATGGTATGGTTTAAGTTTGCAATGAGCTATAGAAAGGATTGGCAGCCACCACACCTCTATACACGAGTGTGTGAAGTCGCCCAATGGATCAAACACCACTGTCGTCAAACATGCACCTACCATGGAATAGAGATAAAGCTAAAGCATCCAGACCAAACACCGCCAATACTTCCCCTGATACTCTACCCATACCAACACGTAACCCCTATTGGCGAGGGCTTACAAACTGGGCTCGCGTCTAACCAATCCTATATGTCATCACAGCAGATCCTATCCCAGCACAGCTCCCTACGGCATAAAGATAGAGCTAGAGTCTAGTGGTCAGGCCGGAGACCACAGTGCCACTTCCTCCCCCTGATACCCTACCAGTACCAACCATGCTAAGATAGAACGATACGAAAGGTGCTAGTGTGAGGAATGATCCCAGACCTCTAGTCCTTCCCATTCCACACACCAACGAAAACAATCACATGCCTAACAGTCACATCCTAGCATAGCAAGTATGCATGAACAATAATAATAACTGAAAATAAAGGATGACATGCGAGTATGCACAAACATCATACCATAAAATCATGGTTATTAACAACGTTTTACTATTTATTAGATTATTAGGGTTTAGGTCTGATTCCCTTACCTGACGCTTGATTGATATCTTGCTCCGCGTCACAAGGTCCAAAACTTGCTATCACAAGGTCTTACACGATATTAGGGTTTAGTTAGAATAGTTCTCTTAGGTTTACGTTGGTTGGAAAACCAACGGGATTACAAACACTCCTCATAGAGCATATCGATCGCAGTACCGGTCACGACACTGTGGGAAAGGTGCGACGGGTATGGTCAATCGATCCCCACAAACCAGTCCCCAGAAGGTACCGGTCGCAGTACCGGTCGCATAGACTGCGATCAGTATGGTCGACCGGTATGTCTCTGGAAGACCATATGCTTGGTTCTCACCTTCCGTCGGTCACCCTCTATTGATCCTAGGGTTTCTCCTACACATCCTAGGTCTGAGCACTGAGTTAGAGTTATTTCCAACTCCATTCAAGTCCTAGCCTCGATGATCTTCGACTTAGAACTTGAATCTAGGATTATCGACTAAATTAGGGTTTGTCGAAAAAATAGGGTTTAGATCAATACCATGCTTTGCATGGTATTGATCCAATCATAACTAACCATCCTAGAAAACTTAATGTAGAGAAAGGTTTAAGCACTTACCGTTGACTTACGATAATGTGTTCTTCATCGAACGGAAATGGCGGCTCTTCCCTCTCCTTTCTAGCTTCTTCTCCTTCTTCAATCTCTTTTTCCTCTCTAGGGTTTGTGAGGATCAATGAAAGAGATTTTAGGAGGTTTAAGGGTCCTTATATAGGCTAGAGTTGGGTTTAGGAAGCCTCCTAACATTAGGAAAGTCCTTCGGTTCAAAATTTAGAAATTGGGACCCGCAGAGATCCGTTTCTGGATCCATGCTGCGCAGGCCATACCGGTCGACCATCGACCGGTACCAAGACTGGTACGATCTACCGATATGAATTATTTCATACTTAAATTGGTCTGATTGGTCCGATTTCATACCTAGTTGTCATCCGCTCGTCCCATCTGGCCCGGTGATGATTGGAAGACCTGTTACGACATGAATGAAAGATTTAGATCAGGTTCATGGAGTGCGGGTCCTACAACTCCCCCACCCTTAAAAGAAATTTCATCCCCAAAATTTGCATGTAGGTTTCACAACTCCCTCACCCTTAAAATAAATTTTGGCCTCGAACTTTAAACGTACCTTGGTCGTTGAAAAGGTTAGAGTATTCCTTTCTCATTGCGTTCTCTTCCTCCCAAGTAATTTCTTCTACATTTGGGCTTTTTCAATGCACCTTCACATAGTGGATATCCGTGCTTCGGAGATGTTGTACTTTTTGGCTTGTGAGCATCACATGTACAACTTCAAACGTTAAGTCCTCTGTCAAGTCTGGTGGGTCTGCTGTCAAGATGTGCGATGGATCCCTGACGTACTTCTACAATAAAAAAACATGGAATACATCATGAACGCTTGACATGGATGGTGGTAGAGCCAGTTGATATGCCACATTACCACGTCTGGTCAAAATCTCGTATGGTCCCATATACCTGGGGCATAGCTTTCCCTTCTTACCAAATCGTTTTAGACCTCGCACAGGTGATATCTTCAAGAATACTTTATCACCCACTGTAAACTCCAGATCTTGATGTCGATTATCTGTATAGTGCTTTTGTCGAACTTGAGATGTCTTCACTCTTTCCTTGATTTGATCAATCACTCGACAAGTTTCTTCGACGAACTTCGGTCCTACAATCCTTCTCTCTCCCACCTCATTCCATAACAGAGGTGTACGACATTTCTTCCCATAGAGTGCCTCATATGGAGCCATCTGGATCGTAGCCTAGTAACTGTTGTTATAAGAAAACTCGATGAGCGATAGCTTCTCGTCCCAAGCTCCTTTGAAATCTAGAGCACACGCTCTGAGCATATCTTCTAATATTTGAATAGTTCTTTCTGATTGCCCGTTTGTCTGAGGATGAAAAGCTGTACTAAACTTCAACTTGGTTCCCATGGCTCTCTGTAATCCTTTCCAGAACTTTGATGTAAAATGGGGATCTCTATCAGATACTATACTTTCTAGGACGCCATGAAGTCTGACTATATTATCCACATATAGCTTGGCCAGCTTCTCCATGGTATACTGAGGACTGATAGCGATGAATCGAGCTGTCTTGGTAAGTCGATCGACTATAACCCATACTGCATCCACTGACCTTGGTGTCAAGGGTAGGCCAGTGACAAAATCCATTGTGATACAATCCCACTTCCATGCTGGCTCTGGTAATGGTTGTAGCAGACTTGTGGGTCTCTGCCTTTCAGCTTTAACTTGCTGGTAATTCAGACATTGGAATACAAACCGAGCTACATCCGCTTTCATACCCATCCACCAATATAATCTTCTTAAATCATGGTACATCTTAGTGTTTCCTGGATGTATCGAATATGGGGTGTAATGAGCTTCAGTCATAACTCGATCTCTGATATTTGAGTTCTCACTCTCAGGTATACATAATCGTCCACGATACCTGAGTACCTTGTCTGAATACAAGGTAAAGTCAGGATTGCTTTTACCCTTCTCTAGATCTTCTTGCACAGTCTTGAGGTATGGATCCTGTAGGATTGCTACTTTGACCTCATCTATTAGATCCGATGAGATTTTCAAGGCTGCGAACATCAACGTGAACTTATGAATTAAGCCCTGTTCCACTAGATCTCCTGCAGTTTCTAATATATACTCTTCATCAGTCTCTATTGAGCTTGAAGCTGCAGCACACAATGTAGCATTTGTACTAGGTCCTGCCTCAGGCTTCAATGCCCACTTTCTGCTTAAGGCATCGGCCACAACATTTGCCTTACCCGGATGGTACTGGATGTCACAATCATAATCCTTTAATAGTTTCAGCCATCTCCTTTGTCTCATATTCAGGTCTTTCTGAGTGAAAAGGTAAGTTAAGCTCTTGTGATCCGACTTAATCTGAAACTTTTCACTATAAAGGTAGTGTCTCCAAGTCTTGATTACGTAAATGACCGCTGCTAATTCCAGATCATGCGTTGGATAGTTCTTCTCATGCTCTTTCAACTATCTTGATGCGTAGGCAATCATCTGTTCTCCTTGCATCAACACACATCCAAGACCTAACCCTGAGGCATCCGTATATAAGGTGAACGGCAAGCCTGGTGCTGGGATGGTCAAGATAGGTGCAGAGACTAGTCTTGACTTCAAAGTCTGAAAGCACTTCTCACACTCATCCATCCATATGAATTTTTCTCTTTTCTTGGTTAGTCTGGTAAGTGGAATGGCGATCCTTGAGTAGTCTTCCATAAATCTTCTATAGTAACCAGCCAATCCAAGGAAACTACGAATCTCCGCAACTGATTTCGGTGCATCCCATCCTACTATAGCTGCGATCTTGCTTGGATCTGCCTTGATACCGTCTACAGATACTACGTGACCCAGGAAGGCCACTTCTTTTAGCCAAAATTTACACTTCTTGAACTTGGCATAAAGCTTCTCTCTTCTCAGCCGTTGTAGGGCTGCTCTCAAATGTGTTGCATGAGTCTCCCTGTCTTGTGAGTAGGCCAATATGTCGTCAATGAATACGATGACCAAAGTTTCCAACATGTCATGAAACACTAGGCTCATCAGTTTCATGAATGACGTTGGAGCGTTAGTCAACCCGAATGACATTACAAGGAACTCATAATGTCCATACCTTGTCCTGAAAGAAGTCTTCGAAATATCTACGGCCTTGATCTTCAATTGGTGATACCCTAATCTGAGATCAATCTTCGAGAAAATCATTACACCCTGCAACTGATCGAACAGATCATTGATCCTAGGCAAAGGATATCGGTTCTTGATGGTTAACTTGTTCAGTTCTCTGTAGTCGATACATAACCGTACACTACCGTCCTTCTTAACGAACAATACAGGTGCTCCCCATGGTGATATGCTTGGTCGTATGAAGCCCTTATCTAGTAGTTCTTGTAACTGGGTCTTCAACTCCTTTAATTCGGTAGGGGCCATCCTGTACGGTGCCTTAGACATCGGTGCCTACCCTGGCATAAGGTCTATCACGAACTCTATAGCCTTGTCTAGAGGTAGACCTGGGAGATCTTCTGGAAAAACATCTGGGAACTCTCATACCAAATCTAGATCTTCCATCTTTGGCACCTCGGTATTTATGTCGACCACAGACACTAAGTACCCCACTCCTCCCTTCTCTAAGAATCTCTTAGCTTTTAGGGCGGAGAGGATCAGCTTCCGTTTCCTAGGTAACTTAGTCCCAGTGAATCTAAACTCTTTCCCCTTCTCATCTTTAAGCACAAGTTTTATTTCACCACATAATAAGCTAGCTGAATGATGGCCTAGCCAATCCATTCCCAAGATGACGTCAAAGTCTGCCATCTCGAGTTGAACCAGATTTGCTTCTAGGTTTCGGCCCTCAATACTAACTGTACACGGCCCATAGTATTCATTCAATGCCACTTCGACTCCCAATGGAGAGAGAACTGTCAAGCTTGGGTTCAAACACTTGACAGGTAATTCCATTCACTTTCCAAAAGAAATAGAAATGAAGGAGTGCCTTTCCCTAGAGTCAAAGAGTACTCTGGCGCGTACACCAGCTATATTTACAGTCCCTGAAATTTAATTATCCCTTAGTTCTACATGTTCAAACACAACAGCAGTAAGCCAAATAGGAAGGGATGAAATCATACCAGTAACCACATCCGGTGATGCAGCTTCCTGTTCAGTGGTGACTGTGAATATCTTTCCTTGCTGTGGTAGTTGCTTCTTGGGTAGAGTACAGGTCTTTGCATAATGACCTAATTGCTGATAGTTGAAGCATTTGACATTTGGGTTCTGTCCAGCAAATTGTGACGGTGGTGGTGTAGTAGTGTTCCTTGCAGGCACCACAGCAGACTGAGCCCTGTATAGGCAAAAATGCTCTTGTATTCCCTCCACCTGAAGTCTCATTGGCGGGCCTCTTCAGTCCCCTGTTCTGAGCAAAGAAACTGTCTCTTTGGCTAGATTCAATTACCCTAGCAATCTGCACAGCCTCATTATATATCTTCTTCTCCAAACCCAAGACATGCTCTCGGATACTTCCTCGCAATCCCATGGTGAACCTACGGGTCTTGGTTTCTTCTTTTTGCATGCTTGCCGGAGCGAAGAAGAACAACTCTTCATATCTCTGCTGGTAAGCATCAACCGTCAACTTGGATTGTTGCAGGTTCATGAATTCTTTCTCCATTTGATCACGAAAGCTCTTTGAAAAGTACTTATCAAAGAAGGCTCCGTTGAATATTGCCCAATCGATCTAAGTGTGCTTTACCTTTAAGTATGACCGGATAGAATTCCACCAGGCATTTGCATCTTCCTTGAGCATGTGTGTAGCAAACAACACCTTCTCATCTCCCGTACAAGTCATCAAATGAAAGTTTTTCTCTATTTCAGCAACCCACTGTGCAGGCCACAGTGGTTTCCCTGGTTTCCCTGTGAAAGTAGGGGGTTTCAGTTTTAAGAACCTATCCACTGCTCGGCTTAGGTCATTCTGCCCCTGTGCATTCATTCCATACCATGGTGATGGGTACGGATAGATTCCTTGATAGGCAGACGACAATGAAAATTGATGTGGTGGTTGTAGATTCTGTCCTTGGCCCATTGGCCCAGTACTACCATCCATTGGTAGTGTGGTGTCATTTCTTCCAGACTCAGGCATACCTTCTGTAGGAATATATTCCGGTGGCCTGAACATCTTCAACATCTCATTTAGGAATGTTTTCTGCTGAGCTTCCATCTGAAAAACCAGATTCGTCACAATTGTTTCAGAGTTTGTGTGAGGAGGTCCTGGCAAATTTATTGGTGCTCTGGGACTCTGCCTTTCTTCACCGTTTGGGTTCACATTTTGCTCATCAACATTTCCTGTTTCTACGTTGTCCTCGTCTTGGCGTACCCTGGACTGGTGACGCCTTCATGAGGCTCTACGATCGTTTTCGCCTACCATCTCAGATTAGTTTTCCTACTTGGATCTGAGAAGAAGACATAACACATGAGGTATAATCGAATAGTCATAATAGTGTTAGTCTTTAACAAGTGCAAGGAGAAACTCGTACGGAAACTTAAATCGAAATTTTACAAATTTTTCCCAAAATATTCAGGGTTTCCATTAGTTGTCCGGTCGCAACATACCGGTCGTGGCACTGTATAAGGTAGTGCGACCGGTATGTCCAGGCGGACAAACTTCTCAGATTCTCGAGGGGTACCGGTCGATGTACCAGTCGCAACCCTGTGGGAAATGGAGCGACCAGTATAGTCGATCGGTCAGAATTTTCTCCTGACCGAGGGGTACCAATCGACTTTACCAGGGGGTACCGATCGACCGGTATGGGCAAAACCATCGATCGGTATGCCCAGATTCCTCTTTAAAATCAGGAAAAGTGAGAAAAATCTCACTTTTCCTTTCTTCTTCCTCTCCGGTGGCGATTCCTCTCTGGCTCTGTGAGTTGCTACAGTCCGACCGGTGGTCTTAGAAGCTATTTTCTTCCGATCCAGACCTAGAACATCGCCTCCAAGTAAGTTCCTCCCTTCCATTTATCATTTTTACATCGTTTCTCCATGGTTTCAAGCCCAAAAACTAGGTTTTTCTTAGTTTTGGAGATTCTAACCGTAGGAACTCTTTTCCTTCGGCTTAGGAAGGGTTTAGGGACCTCTATGAGCAAAAGCCCTTAACTAATTTGAGGTTCCACCGAATGGTTTTCAAAAAAATCAGATTTTTAGGTTTTTGACCTAGGTTTTGATAAAAATCCAATTTTTCTTGTAATTTTCCAAATTCCTTGATTGTTTGATGGATGTTTGGTTTCCATGAGGTGTTTGAGGGTTACGTAAGTCCTCCTCCCCAAGTTTTGGGTGAGTTCGAGGCTTTTGCTTAAATTACTGTGGTTATGCTGCTGAAATTTTGAAAATTTCTAACCAATTTCTCCTTGTTTTGTCTTTGTTTTGTAGCTCATCATGTCTCAATGCAGAGGTGCGGGTAAACGTTCATTTGGTCTTAGCATGAATCGTCTGCATCCTCCTGTTCCATAGCTTGATGAGCGATGGTTTCGTTCCGAGGTGGCGTAAGCCCGCTTTCCTTGGTTTGACGAGAAGAATATTGAGTCAGGGCGATGGGTGAACCTGGAGCAGCTGCAGCGGTTTGACGTTGAAGCAGCTATTGGTAGACTTGGGTGGTTACCCGTCATCATGTACACTGTGACCACCCGCCCTAACCTAGTCAAAAAATTTTACGCCAACTTGGAGATAGAGGGAAATGTCAATGACTTCAGTTAACGCAGGGAGCTCCGCCTTACCAGTCTCGTCAAGGGCGTCCCCATCTCCTTCAACACTCACCAGCTTGCCGATCTCCTAGGGATTTTCAATGATGGTGACTTGGTTTACTATGCCCCTAAGATGAAGGGCTTTCTCACTGAGGATCTCTGCCAGGAGATTTCAGAGCAGATACTTAACCCTGGAGCACCTATGAAAGCTGCTAGCTTAAGACTTGTGCCTCGTGTATATTATCGCATCATCATTCAGCACAATATCATGCCTCAGAGCGGCCATTACAGTGAGTTGTCTCAGCTCACTCAATATTTGACCTATTGTGTCTGCACTGGGGAGCAGGTCTGTCTCCCCTACAACATTATCAGGACCATGCGTCAGGCTACTCTGTCCGATCAGGCCAGTAACCTTCTATATGGCCGACTCATCACCACTCTTCTGCAGTGATTATGAGTGGACATGAGGGGTGAGACTGTAGTTGAGGACACTATGACCTAGGACATTGACTGGGATGCCATTCTCTGGATGAGGACGGACAACCTATCGATCAGTGATGAGGAGTTAGAGGCTCGTTCTCGCCCACTCAGGAGGGTAGCAGCCGCGGCAATAGCAGTAGCAGCAGCCAATGCGGCTCATGCAGAAGAGGCAGGGGATGATGATGAGGGTGACGATGATCAGATGGAGGATATTCCAGCACCAGCACCACAGCCCACGCATATAGGGGGACCATCTCAGCCTCCTCCCGATACCGTGATGGGTATGTTCACGAAGATCCGAGATGCCCAGCGGGAGATGAGCCGTGACCTAGGGCGCCTTACTCGCAGCCTCAGAGTCACACAGGAGCAGGTGCACTGGCTCAGGGTAGCCTACGAGCGTGATTATGACATCACTGACCCTATTCATCCTATGCCCCCAACCCCATGATAGACCTCCTATTTTCTCTCTCTCACAGAATGGTTTATATATCAGGGTAACTGTCCGGCTTTTGGACTGTACCCTGTGGCACCATTAACTTATCACTCTTTGTATGTTTTATGTTTATAAAATTTTCTTTTTACTTGTTATGGTAATTCATGATCATTCTGCTTGTCACTTTGGTTTCCTTTTAGAGCATGTGTATTTATTAATTCCATATTTAATATAGTATGTTATGCTCTTTCATATTTAGTCTCAGGCATTAAACAATGCTTAAGGTGTGTTCTTATTAAGGCTTTTAATTGTTCCTATCTCAGTTCATCGATTTAGTTAAGTGTAAATATGGTCTATTGGACAGAGCCTAAGAGCTCTGATACCAAGTTGCCACACCCCAATTTCGATCGAACCAGAAGTGTGAGTGAACCATCACTGAACCAACGTTTCATACCAGGATCTTAATAAGACCGTGTCCACTCATACAAACCATTGCACATAACCATAATCAGAATATAATAAAATACAGTGAAAATCTTTAAATAAAATGAACTGAGTGATCTATTGATAAATAAATAAAATTTCAAGTTATTCCCCACACCAAAATGTAATTAATATCCTTACAGCACTTTATAAATCCAACTGAAAATAAATAAAATAATCTAAATAAACACCCTAGAGATACACGCAGAAAGGGCACTCGCATGAAACGTCATGCTCGTCCTCTCCTGCTTGCATGTCCAAAGCAACCACGCCTCCATACACTGGAGCGTCCACGTAATCCTCCATCGTATAACCTACATAAACATCTAAAAACATGTATATATACAAGGGTGAGCTCACAACTCAGCTCAGTAAGCCAATCAGACAATGCAACAAACATATGCATGAGTAACATTCACATTATGGTCTGGTTTAAGTTTGCAATATGCTATAGAAAGGATTGGCGGCCACCGCACCTCTATACATGAGTGTGTGAAGCCGACCAATGGATCAAACACCACTGTCGTCTCACATGCACCCACCATGGAATAGAGATAGAGCTAAAGCATCCGGATCAAACATCGCCAACACTTCCCTTGATACTCTATCCATACCAATGCGTAAGCCCCTATTGGTGAGGGCTTGCAAGCTGGGCTCGCGTCTAACCAATTCTATATGTCATCACAGTAGGTCCTATCCCAGCATAGCTCCCTACGACATAGAGATAGAGCTAGAGTCTAGTGGTCAGGTCGGAGACCACAGTGCCACTTTTTCCCCCTGATACCCTACCCGCACCAAGCATGCTAAGACAGAACGATACGAAAGGTGCTAGTGTGAGGAATGATCCCAGACCTCCAGTCCTTCCCATTCCACACACCAACAAAAACAATCACATGCCTAACAGTCACATTCTAGCATAGCGAGTATGCATGAACAATAATAATAACTGAAAATAAAGGATGACATGCGAGTATGCACAAACATCATACCATAGAATCATGGTTATTAACAACGTTTTACTGTTTATTAGATTATTAGGGTTTAGGTCCGATTCCCTTACCTGATGCTTGATTGATATCTTGCTCCACGTCACAAGGTCCAAACATGCTATCACAAGGTCCTACACGATATTAGGGTTTAGTTAGAATAGTTCTCTTAAGTTTACGTTGGTCGAAAAACCAACGGGATTACAAACACTCCTCACAGAGCATATCGATCGCAGTACTGGTCGCGGCACTGTGGGGAAAGGTGTGATCGATAATCGGTCCCCACAGACCAGTCCCCGGAAGGTACCGGTCATAGTACCAGTCACATAGACTGCGACTAGTATGGTCGATCGGTATGTCTCCGGAAGACCATATGCTTGGTTCTCGCCTTTCGTCGGTCACCCTCTATTGATCCTAGGGTTTCTCCTACACATCCTAGGTCTGAGCACTGAGTTAGAGTTATTTCCAACTCCATTCAAGTCCTAGCCACGATGATCTTCGACTTAGAACTTAAATCTAGGGTTATCGACTAAATTAGGGTTTGTCGAAAAAATAGGGTTTAGATCAATACCATGCTTTGCATGGTATTGATCCAATCATAACTAACCATCCTAGAATACATAATGTAGAGGAAGGTTTAAGCACTTACCGTTGACTTGCGATAATGTGTTCTTCGTCGAACGGGGCGGCTCTTCCCTCTCCTTCCTAGCTTTTCTCCTTCTTCAATCTCTTTCTCTTCTCTAGGGTTTGTGAGGATCAATGAAAGAAGTTTTAGGAGGTTTAAGGGTCCTTACGTAGGCTAGAGTTAGGTTTAGGAAGCCTCCTAACATTAGGAAAGTCCTTCGGTTTGAAATTTGGAAAGTGGGACCCATAGAGATCCGTTTCTCGATCCATGCTGCGCAAGCCCTACCGGTCGACCATTGACCGGTACCAAGACCGGTACCATATACCGGTATGAATTATTTCATACTTAAATTGGTCTGATTTCATACCTGGTTGTCATCCGCTCGTCCCATTTGGCCCGGTGATGATTGGAAGACCTGTTACGACATGAATGAAATATTTAGATCGGGTTCATGGAGTGCGGGTCTTACAACTCAGCTTAGTGGGTAGTCTTTGACTTGAGGCCTGAAAATATTTTCATGGGAAAATGTCGATAAAATCGACCAAGTAAGAAATGTGTCTCAGGGCCTGTCGTTGAATTCCACCAAGTATAAAGGAATTTGCAATCTGATTGGCTCGATCATAGACCAACCCACTCAGCTTGGGTGGTAGTCTTTGACTTGAGGCCTGAAAATATTTGCCTAAGGGTTTGTAGATAAAATCGTCCATGTAAGAAATGTGCCTAAGGGCATGTCGATAAATTCAACCAAGTAAGAGAGTCTACCTAAGGGCCTTTTGATAAATTCGACTAAGTGAGAACGGAAATCTTAGCAATCTAATAGTCTTAGTCATAGGCTAAGACAATCAGCTAGGGGGTTGTTATTAACATTGGGCTGAAAGGAAAGTATGTCTAAGGGGCGATTGAAAGAATGATGCCAGTAGAAGATGTACTGTGCAATCTCATTGGTTAATCATAGACCAAACCAATCGGTTTTGGGGATAGTAGGAGGACAAGAGAAAAAGAAGAAGAAAAGAGACTTAGCGAAGTTGTGAAATTGATATTTCTTCACCACTAACAGAAAAATTATTCAAGTACAGAAGCAGGCTAAGGGCCTTACAAAAAAAAAAAAAAAAGATGTTACATTTGATCTCTAGGGATTTTCTTTGCCTTGGGGGTCTTGTTGAGCTTCTGGTGGAGTGCTTGACGAAGGAATGTCTTCAGATGGAATGTTTTATGGGAGGTTTGCTGATGGAGGAACAGTCGACACTGAAATGACAGATAATGGGGATACCTCTTGAGGAGTTATGACCACAGTGGATAGCTCGGTTTCCGTCAAGGAGATGGTAGGAACGGGAGGAGAACTTTTCTTCTGAAAATGGTCAAGGAGTACCTTAGCCAACAAGGGACAGTTAGAGAAATCATGTTCTGGACAGCTCTAAGTTGCGTAATCATGGAACTGTATTGCAGCCTGGTAAACACCTCAAGCCTTCTCCCTAGTTATATAGTCGGTCATGTCATCAGACTATACCAACTCGACCATTAAAGCTTTGATATTTGGGGCTGGAACACTCTGTATCTTCCTAAGCTCTTCATTTAGTCGAGCCACTTCTGTCTGCAGAGCTGCTTTGTGATCATTGGATTTTGCCAGAAGAGAAGTCTCTCTTCCTCTACTAAGATCCAAGTTTGACCTCAAGTTATCTTGCTCAGTCTTAAGGAAGGCATTATCACCCTCCAATGTTGTCTATGCAGCAAGTAACTTCCTTACTCTACTTCCAGGCAATCGTTGGCTTGTTGTACCCCTTTATTCTGGTTCAACAAGTTGTCTCTGACCAGCTTCATGTCTTCAAGCTCCTTAGTAGCATCTTGATGCTTCTTGCCAAGCCGGATATTTGCTTCCTTCAAGTTGCTATACTTTCTGTTCAGACCGAGACTGATCTCCTGTTGATGTCCAAATAAATCTTGACCTAATCCAGCTTGAGTTTAACCTCACCAGCGAGCTTTTGGGCCTCGTCCCTCTCCAGGTTGGCTACAGTAATGGCAGCTTAACAAGATTCTTTCTCAATCGCCAGAGCCATTTCAGCGTCAACCCACCCCTTGATTGCAATCTCATGTTCTTAGACAGCATTATCTTGCTCTCAAACGGCACTATTTTAGTCTCAAATAGTGGTGTTGAGTGATGCATCCAGAGACTTCTGGTAAGCGACCAACTTTTCAACAAAATCTTTGTAAAACTTAGCCATTCTACATCTAAAGAAGACAAAAGACAAGGATCAAGAAACATAGCTTAAAGAGAGAGAGAGAGAGAGAGAGAGAGAGAAGAGAATGGAGAGAGGTGTACCATGGCTATGGCCCCACTTAGATTCTCATGAATCTTCTCAAAAGAGGCATGATAGAACATTGCCATATCCTTAGAGAGACACCTATATTACATAATCTCCTTAGCCACTTTGTAGTTCTGTAGTACCGAATCAATGGTGAGTACATTCCACTCAGGGACGAAGCGTGCTGCCTGGGTCTAAGAGGCAATACCAATAGAGGTGGGCCCACCTGTGCTCACAAAGGTTGTACTAAAAGAAATGGATGATGTGCCTGTAGCAGAAGTATTAAGTAATGTGGAAGTAGCACCTGTTCTATGAAGATAAGTGATGAACACATTTTATGTGTGAATTTAGGGCATAAAATATACATCTCTTATTCTATTTATGATGCTTCTCGGGTATTTAATGTTGATTTTATGTTTGTTGGGTGTAGGTGAAAGAATGGAGAAATTTGAGCTTAAAAATATCATTTTATGAATTTTTGGTGATCCTGTCCAGTTAACTCACTCAGTCAACTCAGCAGCCGGGCATAAGATGAATTTTATGAGGAGAGCTACAAATTTTATGTATAAGATCAACCTTGGACCAAGTCAAAGAATTATCCAATCTCATGTGAAAGATTTGATTCTCTTGAGAAAATATTCCTTAGTTTTTTAGAATCAAATTTACAAGATTGCCATGACATGGAAGAATGGAAAGCTCCAATCGATTATGGAAGTTTTCAAAAAGAGATAATGATGCTAAAGATATGATGAGTTGGTGCAAGATTTTTTCTACTCAAGAATCGTCCATATACAATGAACCTATAAGATTGAAATTCGGTTACCAAAATTATCTCCACAAAATCTCTTGTAATTCAATTGTAAAGATTGATTGTGATCTTTACTCTCTTGTATATATATATGTGATGCTCAGCAATAGAAAATCATCCAAGAATTCTATTATGAGTTTTTTCTTAGTTTTGAGAATTTATGAGAGAGTTTGAGATTCTAAATTTTTTTTCTTTTCAAGTTGTGTTCTTCTTGCTTAAGTTTATTTTTATTTATTTATTTATTTATTTTTAGTTTTAATTTCAAATTTAGAACTCTATAGTAGGGTAGATAAATATAGGTTGTATCCCATTACTAATTTAATTTAGGGGAGAAGGCTCCCTTTGTATAATGTTTGCACATCGCCTTGGAGTGACAACAAGACGACGAGCAACGACAGAAAAATCTTCTATCGAGATAAGTTTGTATTACATTCTTTTACTTTTAATTTCGTTTCTTTCTTGCAATAAATCTGTGTTACTTTATGGTTAGTGGTTTCGTAAATTTTCGTACCGTTATGAATGGTTATTATTGTTTTTATTGCTTGATTAATTTTTATTTAAAGTGATTAGGGTGTTAATTCAATCATATCCTTTTGGTACGCTTTGCCTTATTTGAGTTAGGATAATAGCGATTCCTCCCTGAGATCGACCCGTTACTACACGATATCGTGCACTTGCGGTACATACATATTTAATTCACACCAAGTTTTTGGCGCCGTTGCCGGGGAGGCAAGCCGTTATTTTACCTATTTTAAATAGTTCAAAGTGATTTAAAAAAATGCAAAAAAAAAAAATTCATTGAATTCTAAGTGATTTTAAAAAAAAAAGTAAAAGAAAAATGCAAAAAGTTTACATTGGTTTTTATGCCTTTCTTTGCACCTCCGATCCGTTAGGTTGGAACAGTACAATCGACGGTCCAATCCTGACCATGATATGGTGTTAAGGGATGCTGGCTATCAAATTATCAAGAGGAATAACGACCAATAGCTTCGGCGGTAACGGTGTTGTTTCTCAAGGTAATTGCGGATATGACTGGTCTCTAAGCCATTGATTGTCAGGAGGTTTGCATTGACCCCGATTCGAAAAAATCCAGCTTTTCGTATCAAATTTAGAGGAAAAAGAAAAAAAAATTGAAATAGTTTTGTGTATGAGTATATGGACTCGTGATTCTAGCAATCGTCTAGTAAGAGTCCCATCATTTACAATGGCTGAACCAAAGATGACACTTAAGGATAGATTTTACCCTGCTAGGGCAGCACAACCTTCATGTATTCAATTGCCGACTGCCACAGGCAACAATTATGAATTAAAAACTCAATTCATTACCATGCTTCCTCATTTTCATGGGTTATCTTCAGAGGATGCATACTTGTTCCTCCGTGAGTATGAGGAGGTGTGTGCCCTCATTAAAATGCAATAGCTCAGTGACGATGCTGTCAAATTGAGGTGCATCACTTTTTCACTCAAGGATGGAGCTAAAAAATGGCTTTATGGTCTTCCCACAAATTCCATTACATCCTGGGAAAAATTTACTGTGTTATTCCTTAAAAAGTTTTTTCCTCTTCACAAGACAAATAAACTTCGAGGGGTTATAATGCGGTTCAAACAAGAGTCAAATGAGTCTTTTTCAAGACTCATGGAAAGGTTTCAAGGTCTACTCCAAGAGTGCCCTCACCATGGTATTGAAATATGGCAGCTTTGTCAAATTATTTACGAGGGGATAAACTTTCCTACCAAGCAAATGTTTGAGTCTATGTGTCCTCAAGGATTCACTTCCTATGAGGATGCTAACGATGCTTGGAACTTTTTGGCGGATCTCGCCGAAAAAACAAGAGAGTGGGAGTCTGTGCAGGAGACAGATCACACCCAAAAAGGTAATGGTTACTTTGTCGATGGCATAGTTGCTAAAGAGGCACACTTAGATAGCCTTATCAAAAGGATAGAAGCTTTAGTTCCTAAAGACCCTATCCAAAAGCAAGTCCTAATGTGCAACTGGTGTCAAACTCCTGGACACACAGTAGAGGAATCCCTTTCACAGGGAAATGCTCAGAATGCTAATGTAAGTGCACTTTACAATCTGTATAGTAACACCTACAATCCAGGATGGAGAAATCACCCAAATTTTTCTTGGAACCAAGGGAACCGTGTGGACCCATCCCAATTTCCAAATCAAGGTCCTCCCACTCACACTAGGCCATATCCTCCCCCTAGACCCAATTTTGTTCCCCAAGGTAATTTTCAGCAACCCCCTGGATTTTCTAACACGGGTGAGCCGGCCAGACTCAGTGAGTTGGAGAAGAATGTGGCAGCTCTAATGGCAGGGCATACCAGTATGGAGAGGACATTTATCCAATTGGTTACCCTAATGTGTGAAAAGAACAAGAGTATTATATCCAGCCAACCAGAGACCACCCACGCCATCACCCACAACCAAATAGGTCAAACCCTCAAGTGAATGGCATAGAGAATCAATCAGGGTCCTCCAAACAATGCAATGCAGTCCATGCATTACGGAGTGGCCAAGAGTACCTACAGGATGAAGCACCAAAGAACAAACCCAAAGTTGCTCCCGTTAATGTTCCGCAATCTGAGGCAACTACTGAGCCTCTTTTTTCAGGTTCGTCTGATGTACCTGAAAGACCCAAAGAGACTGTCTCGGACAGAGTTTTTACTTCACCAGCCCCATTCCCTAATAGGTTGGTAAACCAAAAGAAGACTGCTTTAGTTGATAAAATTTTAGAGGTCTTCAAACAGGTAGAATTGAATATCCCACTTTTGGATGCAATTGACTAAATTCCTATTTATGCAAAAGTCCTTAAAGACTTATGCACACAAAAGAGGATTAGTCAAATTCCTAAAAAGGTATTCTTGGCTGCACATTTAAGTTCCCTTCTGAACCATCCTGTGGCAGCCAAATACAAGGACCCTGGCTGTCCTACCATCTCTTGCATCATAAGCAACACTTTTATTGATCATGCTCTACTAGATTTAGGTGCAAGTGTGAATCTTCTACCTTATCATGTTTACCAATAATTAGGATGGGAAAAGTTGAAACCAACGTCCATCTCACTTCAACTAGTTGATCGCTCTATAAAAACTCCTAAAGGAATGGTAGAGGATGTTTTGTTAAAGGTAGGAGAATTTCTTTTTCATGTGGATTTTATTGTTTTAGAAATACATCCTGTCTCCAATAGGGATCAAATCCCTATCATTTTAGGGAGACCGTTTCTAGCTACAAGCAATGCACTGATAAATTGCAGGAATGGTCTCATGAAACTGTCATTTGGTAACCAAACTGTTGATTTAAATGTATTTATGCTGGGTAAGCAACCGAATGAGGAAGTACATATGCTCCAATAATTCCCTGACCATGTAGAGACCACTTTTCACATTGACTTTGACTCAGAATTCTTGCAGTGCATGGAAGCGTTGAGTAGCGGATACTTTCTCATCAGAGGCATGGAGTATCCACACACCTGTGGAACCTCTAGGACCTCTATCTACTTCCATTCTCAAGCCCTCAATGGTTGAACCACCTAACTTAGAATTAAAGGAGTTACCATCCACTCTGAAGTATGCCTTCTTAGGACCTGACCAGACTCTTTCTGTTATTATTGCATCTGATTTGACTTCTAATCAGGAAGAAGAGTTAGTCAAACTCTTACAAAATCACAAGGAAGCCTTAGGTTGGACTGTGGCTGACATCAAAGGTATTAGTCCGTATATTGTTCAGTATCATATACACCTTATGGAAGATATCAACCCCTCAAGGGAACCTCAGAGACGGGCAAATCCTGTGATGAAGGAAGCCATTAAGAAAGAGATTCTAAAGTTCTTAGCTCATGGGATCATATATCCCATATCTGATAGTGAGTGGGTAAGTCCGGTACATGTGGTACCAAAGAAGTTAGGAGTCACTGTAGTTGCTAATGCTGACAATGAATTGATTCCAACCCGTATCCAAACAGGATGGAGAGTCTGCATAGACTACAGAAAGCTGAATACGGCAACGTGGAAGGATCATTTCCCTTTGCCTTTCATTGACCAAATGTTAGAGAGGTTGGCCGAACATGAATACTATTGCTTCTTAGATGGATACTCCGATTACAATCAAATCCCCATTGCCTTAGATGACCAACACAAGACCACTTTCACATGTCCCTACGGAACCTATGCTTATCGGCGCATGCCTTTTGGGCTATGCAATGCCCCTGCCACTTTTCAAAGGTGCATGATGAGCATATTCTCAGATATGGTAAAACAATATTTAGAAGTATTCATGGATGATTTTTCTGTGCATGGGTCTACTTTTTTTGATTGCCTACATAATCTTTCCTTAGTTCTTGTCAGGTGTACGAAGAAAGATTTAGTTTTAAATTGGGAGAAATGCCACTTCATGGTAAAACAGGGCAATGTGTTGGGTCACATCATTTCCAAAGATGGGATCATGGTTGATAGAGCCAACGTAGAATTGATTGAAAAGCTACCTGTTCCCAAATCTGTTAAGGACATTCGCTCCTTTCTAGGACATGCCGATTTCTATCGGAGGTTCATTAAAGATTTTAGTCAAATTGCTCGTCCTCTCACCTCTTTGCTTGCTAAAGACCAGCTCTTTGATTTTAATGATGCCTGTCTTGAGAGTTTTAATCAACTCAAAAGATTTTGACCACTGGCCCCATTATTCAGGCACCCATATGGACAGAGCCCTTTGAGCTTATGTGTGATGCTTCTGATTTTGCATTAGGAGCTGTCCTTGGGCAACAGATCAATAAGTTACCCCATGTAATTTGTTATGCAAGTAGGACTTTAAATGATGCACAGCTTAATTACACCACCACTGAAAAAGCTTAGCTGTTGTATTCGCTTTATAGAAATTTCGTGCCTACTTGATAGGATCCCATGTCATTGTGTATACGGATCATGCCGCTCTCAAACATATCTTGCAGAAAAAGGATGCCAAAGCTCGTCTCATTAGGTGGGTTTTGCTTTTACAAGAGTTTGACTTAGAGATTAGGGATAAATCAGGAATAGAAAATCTGGTTGCTGACCACTTATCCCGACTGCCTAATTCTTTGACTGTCGGTTCACCAGTCAACGAGTATTCCCCAGATGAGCAGTTGTTTGCAGTATCTAGTGAGCCTTGGTTCGCTGATATTGTAAATTACTTGGTAACGGGTGCGACCCCTTCCCATTGGTCCGCCCAGGATAGGTATAGATTCTATTCCCAAGTCAAGTACTATTTTTGGGATGATCCATATCTGTTCAAGACTTTCCCGGATTAGATTATCAGGAGATGTGTACCCGACCATGAGCATCAATCTGTGCTGTCTTATTGTCATGATCAGGTGTGTGGTGGCCACTTTGGGCCAAATAAGACTGCGGCCAAGGTTTTACAGTCTGGATTCTACTGGCCTAGTCTTTTTAAGGATGCATTTAATTATTGTAAGGCATGCCCTTCTTGTCAGTTTTTAGGCCGCATTACCAAGCGGAATATGATGCCACTAAACCCAATTCTGGTGGTTGATGTTTTTGATGTTTGGGGCATTGATTTTATGGGTCCGTTTCCAAAGTCTTTTGGGAATGAGTATATCTTGTTAGCTGTGGACTACGTGTCCAAATGGATAGAAGCTGTTGCTACTAAGACCAATGACCACAAGGTAGTCATTAAATTACTAAAGGAGAATATATTCTCCCGATTTGGTACCCCTCGAGCTATCATTAGCGATAGGGGGAAACACTTCTGTAACAAACCATTTGAGGTCCTTGTTCAAAAATATGGTATTACCCATAAATTGGCAACCCCTTATCACCCTCAGACTAGTGGACAGGTTGAAGTGTCCAATCGATAAATCAAACAAATTTTGGGAAAAACTGTCAATCCTACTCGTAAGGATTGGTCCATTCGCCTCATAGATGCTTTGTAGGCTTATAGAACTGCTTTCAAGACCATTCTTGGTCAATCCCCTTACCGTCTGGTGTACGAAAAAGCCTGCCATCTACCAGTCGAATTGGAACATCAGGCATTTTGGGCAATTAAGAAATTAAATTTTGATTTGTCAGATGTTAGCACTCATAGAGGACTCCAGCTCTCTGAGTTGGATGAATTGAGAAATGATGCCTACAACAATGCCCGCATCTATAAACACAAGACCAAGGCTTATCATGACAGACATATCCTTCGAAAGTCTTTTACCCCTGGCGACAAGGTTTTGCTTTATAATTCTCGTTTGCATATTTTTTCTGGTAAACTTAGATCTCGTTGGGAGGGTCCTTATATTGTTCAAAATGTTTTCTCATCGGGTGCAATTGAGATTTTAAATCCAGGTACAGGTGCAACCAGCAAAGTGAATGGCCAGCGTTTGAATCCAATTTTGGAGCTTCCACACGACTCCACTGAAGAGGTCAGGGATCTCCATGAGCCTTTTTATACTGATCCTTGATTCAGGGAGTTTTTTTTTTCTTCCCCTTGTCCTTGTCTTTTATTTTTCTGTATACATTGGGGACAATACATGATTTAAGTATGGGGGAAGGGTTGAGATTTCATTAAAAAAAATGAATTTTGAGCTTTCATTGTAAATTTTAACTTTTTAACTTTGGTTTTTGGGAAAGTCAATCACTATTTTTATGGTTTTGACACAAAAGAGGAAGGAGAAAGAGACCTAGGAAACTATCACATACGAAGTAATGAAACCCTATGTGAGGATAGTACTTAGGTTGTATTTTGAGATGGGAATTAAGTTAGAAAAAACATCTTACCTCTCCTGAAGGGATGAATATTTTATGGTTATAGTTGATAATTTCAACCTTTGAATAAAGCTGAGACCTCCTTGACTATAAAAAAAATCATAATAAGAAAATAATAATATAAGAGTTTTTTTTTGTTCTTGGAACTATACAGGACATTCCGCCTCAAGAAGCGAGGTGTCTTGATTGAAATTCCTTGGATACAGCTCTTCCTAAAAAAAAAAAAAAAAAAAAAAAAAACTCTTTAGCATCAATGTCTTTAAAGATATATGTCAAAAACGAAGCTACATAGTAACATGGGAATGCATAACCACCTGCACTTCTCAAGCCAATTGTAGTGGAGTAGCTTAAAGAGGAAGAAAGAAAGAAAAAAAAAATACAAGTGTTGAAAGCTATTATTGGGTCTTGGTTACCAGTATGTTACAAAGGGTTCACCTTAAGGAGAGATATGTTTGGAAGATATAACAAGGTTTCCTAATTGAGATGCAACCTTAGTGTTTGAATCATATGAGGTAGCAATGTTCAAGTGTGGGGGTTTCTATGTTTTCTTGATCCCAAGTTGAGTGTCTTGACTAATAAGATATGTGTGTGCTCTCTTTTCTTAATACCAAAATTAAAGTTTGAAATTTTTATATGAATTTTGTATGTTTATTCTCTGAAAATACTCACGAGACACAACTCGTCCACTAGGGGTAACCTAGGGGTTTAAAGGCTTGTTGCACGTGCTAAGTGCAATCGTGATTCCTATGAAAGTGAGTTAGGATTTTATTTTATTTTTATATTTTTCTTTACTCGAGACTAGCAAAGCTCAAGTGTGGGGGAATCTGATGAACACATTTTATGTGTGAATTTAGGGCATAAAATACACATCTCTTATTCTATTTATGATGCTTCTCGGGTATTTAATGTTGATTTTATGTTTGTTGGGTGTAGGTGAAAGAATGGAGAAATTTGAGCTTAAAAATATCATTTTATGAATTTTTTGTGATCCTGTCCAGTTAACTCACCTAGTCAACTCAGCAGTCGGGCATAAGATGAATTTTATGAGGAGAGCCACGAATTTTGTGTATAAAAATCAGCCTTGGACCAATTCAAAGAATAGTCCAATCTCATGTGAAAGATTCCATTCTCTTGAGAAAATATTTCTTAGTTATTTAGAATCAAATTTACAAGATTGCCATGACATGGAAGAATGAAAAGCTCCAATCGATTATGGAAGTTTTCAAAAAGAGATAATGATGCTAAAGATATGATGAGTTGGTGCAAGATTTTTTCTACTCAAGAATTGTCCATATACAATGAACCTATAAGATTGAAATTCGATTACCCAAATTATCTCCACAAAATCTCTTGTAATTCAATTGTAAAAATTGATTGTGATCTTTACTCTCTTGTATATATATATGTGATGCTCAGCAATAGAAAATCATCCAAGAATTCTATTATGAGTTTTTTCTTAGTTTTGAGAATTTATGAGAGAGTTTGAGATTCTTAGTTTTTTTTTCTTTTCAAGTTGTGTTCTTCTTGCTTAAGTTTATTTTTATTTATTTATTTATTTATTTTTAGTTTTAATTTCAAATTTAGAACTCTATAGTAGGGTAGATAAATATAGGTTGTATCCCATTACTAATTTAATTTAGGGGAGAAGGCTCCCTTTGTAATCGTTTGCACATCGCCTTGGAGTGACAACAAGACGACGAGCAACGACAGAGAAATCTTCTATCGAGATAAGTTTTTTTACATTCTTTTACTTTTAATTTCGTTTCTTTCTTGCAATAAATTTGTGTTACTTTATGGTTAGTGGTTTCGTAAATTTTCGTACCGTTATGAATGGTTATTATTGTTTTTATTGTTTGATTAATTTTTATTTAAAGTGATTAGGGTGTTAATTCAATCATATCCTTTTGGTACGCTTTGCCTTATTTGAGTTAGGATAATAGCGATTCCTCCCTGAGATTGACCCGTTACTGCACGATACCATGCACTTGCAGTACATACATATTTAATTCACACCAATGAGTGCTGATGGGGACAGTAATAAAAGATGATGACTGGACTGGACACGTTTGGGTGACCAACTGAGGAATAGTAGTCAACTCTGAAGAAATCTTGGCAGGCACCCTTGTGGCCACACTTACAATGGTTGTAGAATAAGTAGTCCTAAAACCAACGCCAACACCTGAGGAAGACAACAAAGAAGGGGTCAAGACAACTATAACAGAGGGACCAGAGAATAAGGGAATAATTTTCTGGAGAGGCTCCGGGCCAAAGGGTATTTTTCGAAGGACGTCTTGTGGTGTGTCCGTGGCAGCGGTCCTTCTCTTCTTCCGTTGAAGACTCTGTAGAGTTTCATCATCATCATCATCATCTGTAGAAAAACAAATAGAAATTCATAATCGAGAACAAAGCAAATGAATATTAAAAGCTCGACAAGGGGTCAAATAGACTTACCATTATCAGGAATTTCAATGGGTGTAACATCTGCTCGTTTGCTCTTATCTAGTGAAGGGCCAGTTAGGGATGTCAGCGGATGGGATGAGGGCTTCTATTGCCACTGGAGCCTTAGCAGATGGGGCCAAGGGTTTTAATGGAACAATAAGGGCAGAAGACAGAGAGACTTCTAACACGGCGCATTTGTCTACCACAATGTGGGCTATCTCGATTCTTCTCAGCGCCAGGTCCTGGAATTGATCCTCTTTGAGTATATTCTCCCATACATAATCGACAAAGCCGTCCACTGCAAGAAAATAAAGCTAAATTAAGAGTTGAAAAAGAGCATAAATGGGGTAGAAATACAAGAAACAGAAAGATACTATCAAGCCAAATCTGAAGAGAAAGATGTTGTCATTCAGACTTTTGAACTTAACTTTTCTTCTCCTTTAAACTTTGGAAGATCTCCTTCTCTAAAGGGGACAGTATTGGTGGAATGCCCAAGATTTTAGGGTCAACGAACTTATAAGACCCGCACTCTACTAACTTGGTCTAATCGTGTCGTACCAGGTCTTTCCATCATTCCTGGACTAAGTGGACCGAGCGTGTGAAGATAGATCACAAACCAGGTATGAGAATTGAGTTAAAAACACTAAAAACATACCTAAGGTCACATGCCAGTGTAGGTATGGTCGACCATAAGGGAGGAAACCAAAAATCTCAAATCCAGAACCCCACGGTCGATGATTTTGACCCCACAGTAGACGGTTTATGCGACCGTATGATCGACCGTGAGAACCCAGATCAAACTTCGAGTTTTGGAAACTTTACTAAACTAAGGGATTGCTTTTCTAATTGAAAGAAGACTCTATATGGAGAGTTTTCCTTTATATAAAGGACGTCCCTCAGTCCTTTTTTACTCTTTTGGAACATTAGTAAACCCAAGAGAAAAAGAATGAAGAGAATGAAGAAAAGGAGAAGAAGAAAAAGCTATGGAGAAGAATTTGCTAAGAAGGTATTGGCTTTCTATCACAGGCCAAGGTATGAAACGAATCTCTAGCGATGTAAACTCTAAGGAATAAGACTTCTATGGAAGATAGACAATATCCACCTATTATGATCTATATGATTTTCTTGAGAAAATCCCAAGGAGAACCATGAGGAGTGAATTTGATGATTAGGGTTGATAGGAAATTACTAATGATGGTCATAGGATGACCTTAGAATAAACCCCATTGAAGAACAGAAGAATTAACTCAGGAAGAACTCGAATTTCATGTAGATTGTAACCAAAAATCTCAAGGTCGCAGCTCCAGTTGACCATAGCAAGACCAGTATCACCAAAGGATTGACCATAGGCATTTGGGAAGATTTCAGAAATCATATGGTCGTAGCTACGGTCGCACCATATGCAACCGTAGGGTATCGACCGTAGACAGTCAGGTCGATACAGCATGAGACCAAAGGACCAATCAGACACCTATCAGTGCTCTGTATTGATTTTTGACTACTGTAACATGTCACATATGAACCCTAACTTAAATTCATATAACATTTAGGTTGTTAAATCAATTCAAAGAGAATTTCAAGGCTTGGAAGGACATCGAGTATTGCTAACAGGTGAGGGAACAAAACCTAAACTAATTGGATAATAACAAACTGTTTATTTTTATTGAGTCCAATGCCATGATTGATTCTATGCTTGTATGCTTGTAATGTGCATCTCACATGTCATCCAATATTTCTGCTATTACTGTTCATGCATATTTAATTCTATTTATTTATAACATGATGATGATGATGATGATGCTAGGAATAGGCATGTGAATGTATGTGTGTGGTTGGTGTGTCGGATGCGAGTGGAGCATCAGGGGGAGGACTTGGCAAGGTGGTCTTCGACCTCATTATCAGACTCTAGCTCTATCTCTACTCAAGTCTTACCCACTAACATCATCGTATCGCCATTACCTTAACAGAAGTATTACGTCGTAGGGCATCAGGGGAGGTGGTCTCAGACCGTGTGGTCTCTAACTCTGCCGGGGGGGGCTTAGCTCTATCTCTATGGATGTATTGAGGGATGCAAGTGTCACACCCCAAATTCTGCACACTTCAGAAAGGTCTGATGAACTGCTAGCAAACCAATGGTTCAACCAGGATCTCGAATAGGCTATCTCCAT